>VWZP01002845.1:338703-705334 GCA_013396995.1 Dicaeum eximium
CTCCTCCTCCTCCTCCTCCTCCTCCTCCATCACTGTTGGACTGACAAGAACTAGTCCCCTCTCTAGGACTGGTTGGATTTCAGGCTGGATTGGGTTGACTGAGAACAATGGTTGCTGAGGGAAATGTTTTTATGGGAAACACCAACAACTGATACCACCAGCCCCCAAAGCACTTTGTAAGTACACAAAACAGGTTTGGTGCTGGGGAGACAAAAAACTGGGATGTTTTGTCATTATTCACTTCAGCTGAGACGATTATGAGCAACTGCAGCCAGTTAGAAGCTGCATTCTAAGGGTTAAACAAATGAATTTGCCCAGTTCACCTCCCGGTGTTGCAGTTTTGATTTTATGGGGCTTGAGAGAAGGGCTCTGCCTACATCACCCACAGCCGCTGGGAAGTGTGACCACCCCAGCTCCACCCAAACCCCAACATTTTCAACTCCACATTCATTTCACACTACAGAACAACATGTTCCCTCCACCAGCCCAGCCCTTAGGTCTTTGTTCAGACTTTCACTGATGGTGGTATGCGTCTCTTTGCATAGAGAGTAGGTGATAGAACCTTCTACTTGCAAACCTCTGGATCGGTGGATTGGTGCCAGCCTCCTCCATAAATCACGTCTTCCTCCTCCCCACTCCCCACCCCTGGAAAAGCAGCCTCCCTTCAGACTGTCTGAGTGCTGCTGGGGGCTGAGCCTGCCCTGAGCATCCAAACAAGTTGCATCAGTGCTGGTACAACCCCTCTTGTCATTAGGAGCAGGGGGACTGCCAAGGTTGTCTCCCTCTAGGCGCTCTGAGGGCTGCACTGTCTAGGAGGCAAGATGGAGGGGGAAGAAATTGTTGTCACCAGAGCAAAACTTCCTGGATTTGCAAATCCATTTACCTACTTGGATGACCCTAATCACCATAACATCTGTATAATTAAATCATATTTCTAACTTATCTTTTTCTCAACCTACCTTAAACTCCTTGCCGTGCTTGATTTCTCCTCTTTGCCTATCAGTTATCATTTGGCTGTATAAAGTATCTGGCAATCCAGTTTTTAGGAGGTGAAGTGTTTATTGTCCCCTGAAGGGAGGGAGCTCTGGGAGGCAGAATGGCAGCCAGCTCTTTCCTGGCAGTCATGGGAATGCCGATGTGGAGCTGCCAGTCGGTGGGTGGGCGTAGCGCAGCTGCCTCCTTAGGCTGGGTCCAGCCTGTTTGCAAATCTGGGTGAGGGGAGGAAGCTGGGGGTGACCAATTCTCCTTCTGTGCCACAGTCAAGTCCCATCTCTCCCTCCAACTCCTTTCTGATAACAAGCTGGCATCTGTGCTTTGGTGTATCAGAGAGTTATAAAGCCAAAGCGAACAACAATTTTCAGAAAAAGTTCTTTCCATGGTGCACGTGAGCGGCACAGATTTTTCTCCCATTTGTCCCAAGCTGTATGTGTCAGATGTGATTTCCATATGGCATCTATATCTCTCATACGCCCACACTGGATGTATGCACTGGTACACCAGTGTCTGTGCTGAGCCACAGATAAATGCGTCGCATTCCTCACTCAACTGGAAATTGTGTGTGTATGGTGTGTGTGTGGGGATGAAGCCTGAGGAATATAAAAACAGGCATATGGCATTTTTTAACTTACTGCACAGATAAAAATGAGAAATAAATATAAGGCAACATTCTAAAATGGCATCAACCATTGAAGTAAACTTACTACTGAGAGAAACCAAAGTGGAGGCTGCTGCATCAGCCAACAGCTCCAAGCTCAGCACCTTGCACCTGTAGTTTTTGGTGCTCCATGCATGACAAGATTTCAGACTGTGTCCCCTCAAATGAAGGCTTTGGGGCATGGAGCTCTTTCTGCCATACTGGCATAGCTTGGGCACCCCAAAATGCTCTTTCCCAAGCATGCGGACATCTCTGGTTTAATTTACTGAACTGAGGTTGTAGTTGGTTGAGTGCAAGGCTGGCACTTTTGCCCAAGGCAAGCAGTGTGCTTTGTACATGCTGTGGACCTGATTCAGTTGCCTAAACCCAAACATGTAGTGCCATTTGAGGTATCCTTGGGGACTTCGTATGGCCTCTGGCTGTCACTTCAGTAGGGTGTGGTTGTCACTGTGCCAGTGCCTCAGACGCTGTTGGCAGCTGGCAATGGCTTGTTCACCTGTACTTAGGCAAGTGAATCAAGCTCTCAGCCTTGAAACAGCAAGCTGTGCTAGTGGAGAGGCTGAGGCTCATCAGACAAATGGCCCAGGGAAGTGAGGGTCAGCAAGTGTTTTATATTGAAGGCCTTCAGTGCAAAGAAGGTTTTGAGCAACCTGTTCAGCTGGAAAGTGTGTCCCTGCCCATGGCAGGGTGATGGAATTAAATTATCTTTAAGGTCCTTTCTAACTCCAAACCATTCTATGATTCTGTGAAAGAAGAAGATATAAGAAACCATGGAAGAGGCAGGATTGGTCCCTTACATGACAGTGTGAGTTTTTCTACATTGCATAGGAAATTCTGGTGCTTGTAGTCACAGCACGGTAGAGCTACTATCTCTGCCTGGAGATACCTTCTTTCTTGGAAATACTTTCATCATGTGTCCTAGTAAGATGCCCCTAGTATGGTCTTGGATCAAGCAGATTGAAATGTGGGGAAATCTCATTCTCTTCCAGCCAGGAAAGAACCAGAGAGACTACTTACAGATAATGAAGTGGAAGTAGCCTGAGAAAGGGCAGGAGAATTCCAGGGCAAGAACATCTGCATGGGGTTCATGGGAGTCCGGATTTGCCAAGGCAGTGGCAGTGGCTACAGATGAGGCTGCCCTGTTTGCACAGTGCTGGGGCACCTGCAAAAGAGTGCCACCACCAGCAGACACCAGCAGGTTCAGGTGGCCTTGTTGAGTGGTCACACAATGAATGACACAGTCTGGGAGATGCTCTTCTGACCGGTGCAATAGCAACACTTACAAGAACAGCCCAGAATAAGGCACAGCTGCTGCTGTGCAGAGCCAGCCTGAAGAACAGCTGTATATTTTTGGGAAGTAAAATTGATCTTTGGGAGAGTCCCATCTTTTTGAAAGGAGGATCTTCAGCCTGGGTCTTCCCCCTGAATGTGAGCTCTTTCTGAGCTCTTTCTTCTCCTAGTTGCCCGAAGACATTTCTCTTATGCTGTCTTAGAGAGTACTTGGGCCAGGCTAGATTTTACTGGCTCAGGGCTTGCAGGAGGGAGAACTGCTTGAACAAGGGCCTTTTACCCTAGGAAATATTAAATTCATTTGGTCCCTTTGGAGCAAGTGAAGCTGTTGGTGTTTTTTCAGTGGATTTGAAATAGCAAAGGGAAACCTTTTCTGCTTTTGTCCTGGAGTTGTTTTTTTAGGCAGAGAGTTTGAGGTTCAGATATGGGATGCCTATGTGAGGAAATAGGCAACTCACATAATAAAGCACTGGTCTGTGTTATGATAAATGCAAAAAGATTAGGAGGCAAGGGCAAATAGTCTCTGGCACCTGTCTTTATTTATTTTGAAATGCCTTGGGGGGAAAAAGAAAGACAATAAGAGACAAGTGGTCTGGCTGTCTTGGGGAAAATGAGGCAAGGTGCCAAAACTTGCATGCTTTCCACCATCTGAGTAGGGAAGAAAACTCCCAGAAACTCGCTGCCCAGGGCACATTTCTCCTCATTTGTGTTGGAAGTTGGAGAGGACAAAAAAAAGTGTGTGAGAGACGAAAGATGCACAGGTGAGCCTGGGATCTGATGTCAGAGTGACCCATGGGCCAGGGTGCATTGTGGCTGTGAGGGTAGAGTTGGGCAGGGCTCACTCACCATACAGTAGCTGCCAATGCTGCCAGTGTACACATTTCCCACCCCTGAGGGTCCATGTGCTGTTCAGACTGCCAGCACCCCTGCTTCAGCTGGCCCTGTGCTGTGGCCTGAGAGGACAGAGCTTTACTGGCAGTGTGGTCACACAACCAGGAGCAGATCAGTGCTTGTGGGGTGACCACACATCAGGGCAAAGCAGACCGAAGAGGGAATCACATCTGAAATAAAGGCTATGGTGCAAAGGCTGCAGCAGGGCACAGGGCTTGGGGTTCCTGTCCCTTGCTGGGAGCAGTGCAGTGCATGAGGCTGGAGACAGCCCTGCTGTGACCGGGGTGGCAGCACCACTGCTCGTCTGCAGCCACACAGCATCTTGTGTGCTGCTTGGAGCAGCTCTGGTACAACAGGGTGTCGCTTCCTGGTCAGGGACTGGGGAGGGCTCCCAGTGGATCTACAGCCAGAACAGCAATTATTAACCAAAAGAGTTTTCCTTGGTTAATGCAATCAACGATAACGCATTGAAACTTCAAATACGACGTGCTGAAATGTTAACTAATTGTTGTTACTCTGTAAAACAGCACGGCTTCAAATGCACTGATGAGTACATGGGCCCATATGGGCCTCTTTATTGGTTAAATGTCTAATTGGTTTTCTCTTTTTGTGGTATGGGAATTGTTTAATTGCAAGCAGCTGAAAGATTTGAAAATCATAAAGAAATCTCGAGGCTTGAATGCAAACCCACTCAACAGTGCCATAACAAGTTACTGCAAGCCATTGAAGGTCCATGAGTGCACTTTCAGTCTCTGACAAATACAATGTATTTCTATTATCTCTTGTGGTTTTTTCTGGTCACAACAAGGATGGGAGTTTAACATTTAGGGTATTTTGGAGGGATAGGAGGGGGGAGGATTTTGGAGGGATACATTGTGTAAAAAACTACTACTGCCACATATTAAAATCTTGTGTGCTCTAACTCATCCCAAAGTTTTGGCAATTTTTCCCAGGGATGAAGGTTAAAAGCAGTGTTCTGCTGAGGGTCAGAATTTCTTAAAACAGGCAGAGAGATATTCTCTGTGCCCTGGATCCCAACATTATCTAACCTTAGCTCACAATATCACAATTATCTAACCTTAGTTCACAACAGAATTCAGTTGGATGACTTTGCATGTGCCGTTGGCCAATGGTGCCAATTTAACTGATAACACACTGGAGGTGACTTGAACTTGGGCCTGAGCTCACAGCTTTCCCTCTCTAATATTATGTGGAAAATTCAGTGCTTCTTTTATTTTTGTGCAAATCTGCCCAAGGGAAAACTTGTTTCTGAGTTTTGAGTTAGTAAGGATGGACCAAGAACTGTTCCTTCATGGACGTTGCAGAATGAGTTGTAAAATTCAATGTATCTTGAAATGTTTTCCTAAAGGGTCTGATCTTTGCAAAAATGTGCTGCCAACAAGTTGGTATTGAACCCAAATACATTCACTGCAAAAACCCCAAGAGACCAACATTCAATATAGTGTTTCTCAAAGAGCAATGCTCCCTGTGGGAATTTTTCTCACATGCTGGGAATTCTGTATTTTGCTGGAGCAGGTCCAGGACAGACAAGTTAATGCCCTGTGTAGTCTGTTTTCATATTGAGCAAACCCTGCTGAGATGCAGAAAAATAGTGATTTAACCTGATAAGCTTGCAAAAGGGAGCTGACTCACTAAGTGCCATGAAAAAAGGATTCCCACACTGTGATACACCTGAAAATCTTGAACTTGTACAAGCCCTGTTCCCCACCCTTTTCCTGGAGGGGTTGGGGAATCACCAGGTACTTCTCTGGGCCAGGGTAGAAGCTGCTACCTTTATATCACTATACAAGTCCTTCCTTCTAGTGTTTGTGTCCATGCAGATGAAGATTGCCACTGCTGGTGCCCCTACGTTTACAGGGCCAGATGGGACAAGACATTCCAGTAACCTACTTTGGATGAGAGCAGGAGCATGGTCACATTATTTAATTTTAGATTTTATCAAGGCTTAGAGGAGGATCAAACATGTGGAAGGATTTAGTTCAGGATAGGTCCCAGAAGGATACTAGATTGCTGCTTTGAAACTTGACCCAGAAAATGGTGGTGCTGCTCTCCACCAGGAAAAGAGCAACACATCAAATGTTTGTTTGGATCTTACCTAAAGCACAGTTTGAAGCTCAACAAGAGGCACTCTCTCCATCTGCCAAAGCCTCTTCTATTTCCTTTACCTGTTTGGAGTAGACCAGCTACTCCAGTGACAGGGTACAGATGGACAATGTCCATGGTTGTGATCAAGGCTGGACTTTGCTTTGCAAATCATAGAATTATTAATGTTGGAAAAAACCTCAAAGATTACCAGGTCCAACCTTTAACACAGCATTGCTGTGTTCACCAGTAAAACATAGCACTAAATACCACATCCACACATCTCTTGAATACTTCCAGGATAATGATTCTGGCACTTCCTTAGGCAACTTATTCCAGTGCCTGTCCACCCTTTCATTTTTCCTTTTATCTAACCTAAACCTCCCCAAATTACCATCTCCTTGTTGTATGCTCTTACCTCTAACAAATCTGCAATACTTACTGCATCAGATTAGGTAATTTAGTTTATCTAAGTATTTCGTTGGAAACCCAGGATACACTGTCATGTTACCCAAGACTAAACTCAGTATTTTATACTCTTCAGCCATCTCTGGTCTTGTTTTACTCATTAAACCCAAAGAGTAAGGTATTCCCACAGTTCATACCCCTGGCAGGATTCTCAAGCAACATCTGGCCTGGATTATAATAATGCAAGGAAGGGTAGCAAAATTGCTAGTGTCTGAAGGGTTTGGAAGATCTCTCAGGGTTCTCCTCTCTGGAGCAGACAGGAGCAACACTGTTGTCATACTCTGACCCAGCAAATTCACCTCCTAGATGATAGATATTTATTGGGAGCCAAGCCCAGTCTAAAACCATTTGGGACAACGACTGAACTGCTGCAAAACATCAAATGACACTTGAAAGTGGGTGAGCAAAGCCAACAACCTGTGCCCTGAGCTTTGATGCTGCCATGATGTGCCTGGGATGTTGAGATGCAGAAGACCCTCAGCAGCCCATGGCAATAGAATGTGACCCTCCCTCCAACAGGCACCTTTTGGCTGCAGGTCCTGATGGGACATGTCCTTTGTTGCAGCTGGCTGGCAGAGGCTCTGCCAGCAGTAAAAGACGTGCCTTGCCTTGAGGCACTGTGGCATTAGGTGGCAAAGGGAGGTGGGTGCTGTAAAAAGATTTTCATGCAACTGCCTTTGCCTCTGTGATGAGCAGAAGCTGCTAGACGGAAAACATTTTGTTTCTAATCTGTTTTGAATATATTGTAATATACATATACTTGAGGCTTATAGCTCAGCTTTCTTCAGGATATTGGAACACCTGTTTAAAAGTGCACAAGAAGGGGGAAATACCTGTTTCAATGTTAATGCTGAAAATGTGCATAGAATTTAATTATCTAGAGGATTAGGAAACGAGAGGTTCTGGGAGGTTTAAATACCACTGCTTGAATTCACTTGCTGATCTCTTGCCAAATGGACTGAAGAAAACTGGAATAGGACAAGATGGGAACTTGACCAATTGCCTACTGTTGTAGACAGAACTGCAGATCCCTGTGCTTCAAGAGAGAGATGTCTGTCTTGAAGGAACTGTCTGTTTTGAACTAACACAACAGGGCCTTGTCTCATGCTGACGAAGTGAAGTGGGTGGAGATTATGCATGAAGAGGCTACATCAGTAACCAGCCAGTTGATTGCATGTTCTTCCTTTCAGTCTCTCCTTGGTGCCTCTGGTCAAACTGAGCCCTGGGTTGTCTGTGTCACTGTGTGCACAGAACACTGATGTTCAGCTAAAGAGTCAAAATAGTGTTGAGGGAACCCAGACACCCAAGGGCATCAAACTGTCTCCTGAAAGATTCCTAAACCACTTCTGCTTCCGGCTGTTTTCACCAATGAATATCACTGAGTCACTGGCCTGAAGAACTTCACAAGCTCTCAAATAAGGGAAGGTCCCCTCCCCTGGGAGGTTTTCCTTTTGAAATCATACTTCTGTGTAGGAAAATCCACGTTTATGTGTGAAGGGAGGTGAGGGAGGGCTAGGAAGGGATCCCAACCCCTGTAGTGCTGAATGTCTGATATCTGCACCGTGTGCCTGGTATGGCCAGACATGCCAATTTCTGACAGGGTGCAGATCCTTGGTGCCAGGTCAGGTGCAAGGAAAGCCTACAGCTAAAAACCAGAAAAGGTGTTAGCAACAACACCTGGTGTGAGGGCCCCTTCTAACTCATCTTATTCTGTGGTTCTGTGCGCTCTGGGTTTTCTGGTGAATGAAACTCGATGGAGTTGACCATCCATTATAACCACTTATACCACTGATGTTTGCTGTAGAAAAAAGGAAAAGTTAGCAGTAAAACCCCCTCTCATTTTTTTAACAGAGGTAATTTGCCTTTCTGGGAAACCTTGGTGATCTGTATTGGGAAAAAAAAAAACCAAGAGCAAATTGTGCAAGACATCCCAAAAGAACACCAATCCAAGCTTTCTGACACACCATGTGCTCAGTGACCGCAACATATTTTATATTTTACACGAAACCTATTAGAAAAATGCTCAGAGTCTGTTTAAAAATAGCATTTTCCCACTTTTTTTTTTTAATGTTCTTACGTTCTAAGACTGAAATGTTTTTTCCCCTCAGGCTAGCTGTCTCAGTCTGGCAGGGAATAATAGTTTATGGCCAGTAAAAATGTTATCTCAAAATATGCATCAAAACTTTACATGTATATAATAAGAGTATGGTTTTAAAGTCACTAGATCTGTTACCTGGAAAAGTGTCTTCCATTCTTAAAGGCATTACTTGTTTGTGAGAGGTTGCTTCTGATTAAAACAGACTCATAATTAATTTAAAAAATGTCCATTGTATTTTGGGAATTTTTAGAAGTTAAATGGGCTGTAAAGTAAAGAATTTGCATCTTTCACTAATGTCTAATCTCAGCTCTGAGTAAGTTTTAGTTCTAAGTAAGTGCTAATTTTCAGCTTGTGCATAGTGGATTACTGGATATTCTGTACTGCCTGACTTCTGTGGCACTGTGAGACACTGAAATAGGAAAAAAAAGTCTTCAGGTAGTTATTTTGCTCTGTATTTGTATAGCTGTCAACATTAAATTTAAGTACTAATGCTGTGTAAGGCAATTATTGTAGAAAGAGCAGGTGAGGCAGTCAAAATCAAGAGGCTTACTACATGTTGCATTATTGTGCAGTATCTGCCTTTTTCCTCTGTAACCACAAAGCATATGCTTAGAAACCAATTAATCTGCACTAATATTTGTGTTTAATTTTTATATACATATATATCAACATGTAAACATGTATCTCCCTATAATTGGAGATGTATGTATATGTACTTACTTATAAATGTACAAAACTCATATCTATAATATGAATTGAATGATGACCTTCATAACTGGTAATAGGTTTACCTATGCCATCACTATTGTTTCAGCCTAGCTTACTTGCTTTTCCATGATACAGTGCATAATTTTTAACAAACTTACTTTTCTCTACCATTCCTGCTTTAAAAACCCTCAAAAATGTTTGGGAAGTTCCATTGAAGAGAAAAGCTCCTGACTGAAACCAAGTTTCTGGTACATGTTGTTGAACAAGGCACCACAGTCCAGTGAGTGGTAACCAAAATTTCGCATTCCAGGCATAGCAAATCTTTCCATTGGTGGCAAAGAAGCTGAGGAAAAACCCAAGAGGTAATGGGGGGAAATAGCTTCAAACTAGAACAAATTGCTGGATGACTCTATTGTCAGAAGGTCACATTCTTTCTGTAGGCAAACGTGTGCAGCTCTGCTGAGGTCAGAAGAAGGAGTATGAGGAAGAGGAAAGCATACCAAGGAAATAATCCTTCCTGTATGACCTCTGGGAGCTGCTGCTTGACGTATGTGGAACACAGAATGAAAGGACAGGAAGGGAGCACACAGCACTCTCAAGTGGAGAATTTTTCTGAGACGCTTTCAACCTCCCACAGAAATGCCAGTTGGAAAGGATCTCTTCATCTCGTCCAGTCCAGCTACCTGATTAGAGCAGGACTGTCGCTGGTGCTTTGTTAGCTTGCTTGTGGCTTTCTTCAGTCAAGCCTTGAAGTCTGTCCAAGAGGGAGACCCCAAAACTTGTCTCAATAACCTGTTCCAGCACTGCATGCCTTGCCTAGTTGATAAAGCCTTCCCACTTGAACCTCCCATTCTGTGCTTCTTGTCTGTGACCCTTCTTGCTACAATCTGCCACTCCTAAAAGTAGTTTTGCTTCATCATCTTGGCAGCTGTCCTCCCAGCAGGTAGATATTGGATTGTCTCTTAGCCCTGTATTGAAAATGACTGTTGTAGGTGAGTGCAGAGGGCAGTCGTGGGGGCACTCTCTGCTGTGGCCTGTGTAATAATAATAATAATAATAATTCCTGTCAGCAGGAGGTTGTCAATTAAACTGGGCCCACCTACCCCATGAGTGTGAGTGCAAATGGAAGAGAATGATGGCTGGCCCACATAAAAGGAATCACAGCCACTGATTTCTTCCAGGAAGTCCTGTCTAAGGTGTGGCAGTTGGCAAAAAGGTAATTCATTAACAGCAGTAATCTGAATCAGCAGTGTGTTCTCCAAACTAATCATCTGTGTTCCCTTTGCAATCAAGAGATATGTGTATCTCCAGGGGGTGGTTCATCATCCCCTAAATGGTGTCTAATAGCGACAGAATGAACTGTATTACAGTATTTATTTCTCTCCATCATCTGCAGAAACTTTTGCGCACTTACATGCTGAATGTAGCTATTTAACTTTTAGGGTGCTGGTATTAAAGTGAAACTGGTCTCTCCCAGTAGAGCTGGGTGTATACCAAAGAAAATATTTATAGACAAAGACTTGCAAACTTGCTTTGGCTTTCAGAACTCCTTTTATCTGGTTTCCTGAAACACTATTTCAAGTAATATTTTATATGAGAATATTTTACAAGCAAACGCGCTATTGTGGTGCACGTACTCGTGTGATCCCTGCCAAACTGCAGGTGAAAGCTTGGCAGTTGGTGAAGTCTGCAAACTCTGATGCTCTCTCTAAGAAATTGGTTTCAGTCCTACCCCCTGAAGAACTCTGGAATTGTTATCATCCAGGTCAGGGAGTGGCAAAACCATCATATGTCTCTGAAGACCAGTCAGTCTCTGCAATTTTCTCATGCTGAATTCTTACATCCTTACCCACAGAGAGCAGGCTGGCATTTGTTTATGGAAAATATTTGCTGGAATGTTACAGACAACATGCTATTTTCCAAAAGTCTACGCCCTTTTAGTGATTGCAATTCAGGCAGAAGAAGAGGATAGCTTTGTTAGATGGTATGCAAATGGCTCACCTCACTCTTGTTCTTGATAACCTCGATTCTGTCTGAAGTAGTTACTGGAAAGAGATGACTATTTCCTTGACTTCTAAGCCATCTGTCCTTTATCCTCCAGCTAGTATTTCTATTAGCACATTTTATTTTAATCTATTTTAGTTTATTCTATTTTATTGCATTTCAAAGCAAGTGAGTCAAAATCTGTGTCAAAGAGATTGTTCTCTAAAATGGATTATTAGATTTTAAAAATTTATTGTCTCTATCACCCAAACAAGCTGGAATTTAAAGAACCTTTCATACTTAGGGTTAATTAGTAAAATTTTTATGATTTCTGAATGCATGTTAGTGCTGAGACAACCTAGAAAACATGACTGTTTCCACTACTACAACCATCACCACTACTTGTGTACTTTGCTGTAACTAGCTCACATGAATATCTACCTGAGTTTTCATTATGTTCTTATTACAGTCATGGAAATAGCTCATGCACAGAGAGCTCAGCTTGTAAATGACATTAAAGTCATCACCATTAGAATCAGTTTGGAAAAGAGGTTTCATTTCCCTTGAGGAAAAAAAAAAAAAAACATTTAAAAAAGTGTAGTTTCGCAACTTCTGAAAAATTTTTAACTGCTGTTGAAACCCCAAAAACCAAGTACCAGCTTATTCTTATTCTGAGATGTTGAAACTTTTTTCTTATTCCTTTTTGCAATCAACATTGCTTTCTTTTCGGGAATTATGTACACATTCCATGTAAGATCTGATAGGCTTTGAGGAAAATCTTCTCAGATGTTTCCTTGGACTTTTCAAGTTTTATTCCAGTGAAAAATAATGTAAAAGAAACTCTTAGTGTGGGTACTTGAAAATAAGTATTACTATTTTATAAGAGGTGCTCATCTTGCTTCCCATTTTTCTTAAGCTGTGCACACTGAAAGCTATTTTCTAGCAAATTGAAACTGTGTTAACTTCCTCAGCCACATATTTCTTCTGTATTCTTCTTATTCCTCTTCTTTTTTCCTCCTCGTTATCTTGTCTCTTGGCTATTTCAGATAACCAGCGTAATCCTGTTCATTCAAAAGAATTAAGTTCTCAAAAGCAATGAAAAATCTCAGATTTATCAGTCTTCCAGTAGGAAGCCTTATAGTACATGAAGCTCCTGGATCTCCTCAACTTCAGAGTCACCTGCCAACCATCCTGGCCATCCCATGGTTGTAGTCCTTTCCAGGATCTCCAGTCATGAGGAAGTTCATGCCCTAACAGATCCCAGCAGCCCAGTGGCCCTTGTCTTTTGACATGAAGATTTTTTGGCGTTCTTCCTCTATTTTCCAAACCCTGCCCTGTTCTCCTCCTCCTTTTCAGTCCTGCTTCTTCTCTCAGGGGCTTCATCCACATGATGCTCACCAAAGGCTTGCTCTGTGGATCCAGGTGCTCAGTGTTCTAACTGCCATGGCAGCAGCTCTGTAAACATGAGAGGAAAGCTACTGGCTGAGCATATTCCATGAATTAAGAAAAGCCCCAAACATGTCTGAGAATTTTTCACAGAGGGTATTTTAGTCTTCCAACATCTAATCTGCACTTGAGGCAGACAAAAAGACACGAGTCTCATGTTTTTAGTTTTTTACCAGCTTCCTCTTATTACTTGGTATGCTTTAGAAAAAAAACCCAAAACCATCACAAAACCCCAAACACCAACAAGAGAGGTTCAGAAGAGTAGCTTCATAATATTGAGGTTTTTAGTGGTAATCTCTGTAGACAGCTCCCTCCACAGTCACTACTTCTTTCACCAAAGCTTTCCTCCCATTTTGCCATTTTCATCCCTAAAATCCAAAAGCAGGGAAAAGGAAAAGAAGACAGTTTAACCTGAATTATGTCATTTGTCCAGGGCATCACACTGTTTTACAAATAGTTGTGTTGGCACGACCGAGAGGTCAGTGATCTGCGTGGCAAAGGCAGGAAAAAGAAGAGAATTTCTTAAGCTGATTCTGCTGCCAGAACCAAAGTATTGTGAAACTGTCACACTGTCACATTCTGTAAACACTTTCTTCCAAACATTAACAAGTGGTGAAAATCAGTGGAGAAGGCACCACCAGACCAGAATGCTTTTGAAGGCTTGACAGTAGCTGCAAAGGCTTGTGAGAACCACCCCTGAGCCTCAGCCATAGGTAGTCTTTCAGTGCTGTATTAAGACAACAGGGATTCTGATCCTTTCAGAGCAAAGTCATGGCTCACACCAGTTCAACAGCTGCAAAACTGAAAAGTGTGAATTATATTCTGAAATACACACATGACCACCCAAGTGCGGTAATCCTACTGGTTGGAACTGTGCAAATGAGGCTAACATCTGACCACAAGGGCATAAGAACTGCCAGCATATCCAATTAGGAGGATAAAAGTAACTGCCCTCCTGGATCACTAATTATTTTCAGTGCACACAGCGCGATGAAAATCCTTCCAAAAATCAGTTCTGTATTACAGCAGTTTGACTTACAGGTGGTGCAGAATGGAACACTACCAAGTGCATTGCAATTAATTATGCTTTCAACAGCACCGACTAAATCTGGCTCTGCAATTAGATAAATAATAACCGAAGAGAAAGGTTATGTTTTGGAATTACACTTTAGAATAGATAAATACACCTTTTGCTTTAGATGCTTGTTCCTGTGTCATGGCAGGCAGCTAGTTATGGAACCCTGTCTGTTGCAGATAAAACGCTCGTGTAAATGCAGTTTCCACATCCATTTCAATGCACAAGTGCCATTTTCATGCCCTCAGCATAAATAAGCCCTTCCTTTAATTTATTTGCGTATTTGTCTCAAATGTCAAAGGGAATGACGTCTCAACAAGATAATGACCAAGCAGTAACATCAAAGAGCCTGAGTTGGCAGCCTCTGCCTTTTCAATGAATATTGACACAGCCGTGGATGTCACTGATTTAAGTCCAGGTGTGCCAAAGTGACCCATGGATGCTGAGAAAGTGGGTAGGTGTGACTGACACATTCACAAAAAAATTGAAAAATTTCTTTCTTTGGTCTCTAAATTACCCTTCCATTTATTCTGCAATTCTTGAACGTAGCCGATATTTAAAACTGTCCCACAGATGTTCAACAAATTACCTTGAAAATATAATTTGAAATTATTGGTTTAGCTCACACAGTTTGAAGCAGTCAGAGTAGCTGGGTATCCTTGGGGAAAAGGAATGCTGTAATGATGGGAAATTATATCCCTATCACTAGGCCCTTTGTTGGTGGATTCCCACAAGAACCATTCCTTTTCTTAACTTTTTTTAATATTCAGAATATGAGCAGCTACGTTAATTTTAATCCAGGTGCTAGCAACAAGGGATTGACACCAGTGCATTTCCTGTCACCCTGGTGACCTTGTGTCTTGGGAGGGCTCAGCCACAAGTTGGCTGAAGATGAGCTTGAGCAGGCAGGAAGATTGGTGAGCAGGGGGGACTATATTCCTGTAGCTAAAAAATGCTCTTGAATTCCTGCCTACTGAAAGCAGCATCAGTGAATAACTGCAGAAACACTGGAGCAGGTTGCCCAGAGAGGTAGTAGATGCTTCCTGCCTGGAAACATTCTGGGTCAGGCTTATAAGCAACCTGATCTGAAGATGTCTCTGCTCATTGCAGGGGGAATTGGTCTAGATGGCTTTTAAAGGTTGCTTGCTCAACTCAAACTATTCCATGATTCCACAAAAACCATGGAATTCCATGGGCTTTGGGTGGATCCAGAGTCCAGATCCTACCCTTAATAATAAAATTAATTTGATTATCCATGCTTTCACCATGCCTTGGATGGACTGTGGCAATTCAGATGGTCTGGGAATGGAGGCCTCTAGCCCTTTACAGAACAGAGCCTCTGCAGCTTCACAGGCTGTGGAGAGTACTTTGGACTCCCTCTTCACATTCTCCACCATGTCTTTGCATGGATCATCAAATCAAACTCAAAATCTCCTGCTGAGGCCCAAAAGAGTACTGAGGTCTACAGTATGGAATGCCTACTGCCCACTGACTCCAAGCATGAGATTTATTGTTCCTCTCTTTAGCTGCCTAACAACCAGGCATCTGGAAAAAGCCAGCTCTTTGTTGGGAGAGGAAGAGGCATCTGCTCTCATTGTTCCCTAAAGAAATCTGTCTCTCTCTATGGTTAGTTGAAAGAGCTCAGCCGAGGTACTAAGCTTTTAGATGGATCAAGTGAGGAGAGAGGATTGAATGCCAACAGAAGTCAGAGTGAATGAAGTGCCTAAGCTTGCCCTTTCAGGATGTTCTTGAAGGTTGCTTGAATTGCTGAAGTTCCTGAGTGGTCACCCTTGCGACAGATTTCACTCTACTGGAATAATGTAATTCCTGGTCATTGAAACAAGCTTCAGCTTGTTATCTGAACATCTGGAATGAATTCCTCCAGGAATTAAGGCAAGTCATGAATCACACCTCCTTCTGCTCCAAGTGTATGGTCCAGTTCTTTGCTAGGTCATTTCTTTGGCCATCCCTATCATAAATACACAGCAGTGTGCCTATTAAAAAATAAACAGCTTGTAAAAGTGCCTGTGCAAGAACAACCAAACAAGAGCGGGATAGAAACCTCCAAGTCCAACAAACAAAAATTCACAGATTACCAGTGTGAAACACTCCACAGATTTCACCTGCGGAGGGGATGAAAAAGAAAACACCTCAAGAAAGGTATTAGTAACACAAAAAGTCTGATGAGGAGTTATGTATGTGCAAAAGAAGAAGCAGTAAAAATGAAAGAGGTACTGAAGATGGGAAGAGACTTGACATCGTTCCAAAAAATGTGAACTGACCTGGAATTTGCATGCATAGTTGCAGAGAATTTTTTTCTTTACTTCCAGGACTAGAAGCTGTCTCAAGATCTTATATTTACAGCAGGTTTGGAGGTTTTGGTTGGCATTTGTTTGTTTGTTTGTTTTAAAACCAATTATTATTTATTCTGAAGCTTAAAGGATGTCTGTGTGTTTCTGTATCTGTGGAATACACTTGCAGGATGAAAGATTTGGAAATGCATGTAAGAACCTTTTGGGTGCAATGGTAGAATTTACCATTCTCTACCCAACTGCAGAGAAATCTGAATTTTTCTAATACTGTAATGAGCATAAAGCTCTGGCTCTTGAACTGCCACTGAGCACTTCACTTTAAAAATGGATAGATTTGGAGCATTTCCCAGATGTCGCATTGTCACTTCTGATTGACATGCTGGAAGAGGAAGTCAAACGAGGAAGTGAGTTCAGGAATGGCGAGGGTGTAGTGGGTCCCTCTTGCTTGCAGGGACCAGCCAGGAATCTAGCAGCTGGCTGGGAGTCTGTGTGTGGGGTGTAGTCAGCCTGTTGATTCTGAGTGCCTAACTTAGATGCCTACTTCTTTCCATTGCCTATATAAGGAATAGAGTCTGGCAGCCATGGGGAGCCCAAATTGCCCATCAGTGTCTTACTAGTTGTCATGGCAACGCAGGCAGGCACCTAGAGGAGATGGTCTGAAAGTGGTTCCGGCTGACTTGCAAATACACACCACAGCTTGTGTGCGAGTGAGACAGCTGTACTGAACGTATCCTGGCTGGAGATCACGCTCCAGCACGCTGACAACTGGAGGAGCTGTGGTTTGAAGCCGCTCTTTGTGAGCCCCAAACAACAAATCTTTGTCTTTTCTAAATCTGGTTTAAGACAAACTTAAGCATGGGGGACACGTGGTGCTGCAGGAGGCAAATTCTCCACCCGCATGCCTCTGAAGCTGTGTCAGTGCTGGGAGAGAAATGAAACTGCTTTATTCGTGGGACACACTCCAACATGGGAAGACACCCTTGTGAAGACAGCACTGCATCCCACGCCTTCCTTTGTAAAATTTTAAGATATGCTTTAAGCTCCTTATAGAATTGATCAGTTAATTAATCAGTTTATCTGCCTCTGCCCTACATTGAAATTTAAATCTTCGTGGCAATTCCATCCAAATCTCTTAAGCTGTGATGAAAAAATCAGCAAGCAGAAGAACCACTACCCTGTAAATTGCTACTCATACAATAAGGTCCATTTCCATTACTGAATTATTTTTGTTATTTGGAGATGCTCTTGCACTTGTAAAGACTAAGTCCACTCTTGATTATTGGAACAATTGTGCAAGGAATTGGGTAATCCCACAGTGATGCAAATGATGTCATTTTCTATGAAGGCATTAGTAAAGAGTTGCAAACATTCAGAATTATTTCCAATAATGAGCTGGGATTTAAAATCTAAATACTCAGTTTTTAGCTACATTGCAAATTCATCCCCAGAATCCACTCAGTATTATTCACCACCTTTTGCACCCTTTAACAATGGTAATGGATTTTTTAATACACTCAAAAAATATAGCAAAATAATTAAATTTCAAGTACTGCTAGCAAAGTGCTTGAGCTCAGCTAGGTGCCTAACATATGGAAGCTGCTGAAACACAATGGTTTTGTTTTGTGCAGTTGTACATTTGAGGACAGCTCTGAAATTCAGAGCATAGGCTCAGGTCAGGGCAGGATTGCTGGAGTAGGTTTTGAGCTCTGGTCTGTGCTTGTAGCTGTTGATGAGCCAGCATGGGTCTAGTGGATGCTGTAGACTTTGCCTTGCTGCTTGCTTTGGACCTCACTGTCTTCTTGCCTTGTTTTACATTCATCTGAATCAAAAAGTGGTCCCTAGTTATAAAATCTGAAATGTATATGCTTTTCAGAATAGTTTTTCAGCTATTAATTATCAGATCATCATTTCCAAAGCCCTACAACACCATGCATGGATGAAGTAAATATATTGCTGTAGAATGAGATGCAGCTTGATGTCTCTCTGTTCAGTAAACAGGGATTAAAATTGTTCAGGCTAGTTCATGTAGAACTTTATAAACCTATGCAACATATTTGTCTCTTTCCTGCATATGGATACCAGTTTTGATGTTAGCAATTTGGCTTATTAATAACTGATTTACATTTCCCAGACAGAAAATTGCTATCTCCCACAAATTTATAAGAATTTCATATTGTGAAATTCTCTAGCACAGTGAATCCTTTGTGATTTAAACACAAGGAATTTGTGATTAAAATTTTAATATGATCACTTCAGTCTCCTGTGATGCTTAAAGACAAGAAAATGTTATTTCCTGCATCTTAGAGTTCATTGTGATGGATGCATTTAAATGCCATCAATGGGATTCTGTCTGCTCTGAAAAGTAAACAAAACAGAAAGTCCTGCAAAGCAAGTAAAGAAACTGAGGGTTTTGTGGTCTCTGCTGAAGCATGAAAACTAACCCACTACACAGTATTGTCTTGGTTCAGCTCTGAATTGTCAGAGCAGGCTCTACAGTTCACTGCAAAAGCTGAAGATAGGAAGGGTAAGGAAAAGAGAGGTGTACAGCTCCATTCTGTTCCATGGAAAACCAAGGTTTGCTGGATATTGTCCAGCTTACTTGAATAAACTGATGAACTGGTTTGGTGCTTATATCAGCTGTTAACTCAGAGCAGGGCTTATGCCAGTGTCTGGGGCTGATGGGTGGCCTTGCTGCACTGCCTTCCTCACAGCCCTGAAAGGGAAGTTCTCCAGCAGGCAGGCCTGACTCCTCTGCATTGCTGAAGCCATGAAACCGAAGCTAGTGCTCTGAGGACATGGAAATACAGGCCAATTAATGTGCTGTTATTCAATTTACAGTGCCTTTTCTCTGCTCATCCATATCTCTGTATTAGTCCTGTTGTGACTGGCTCAAATTTAGCCTTTCTGGGAAACTGTTGGCGGATTTCCTATCCACATCTTATTCTTGGTGAGTACATGATGTCCAAAAGCTCAGAAGATTTGGCTTGCCTCAAGCAATGCTGTCTTGCCTGTCAGGGAGATGGTTGGACACAACATTTTGGTGCACACTCAGTGCAGTTATTGGCTGTGGCTGGACTTGCCAACTTGATATGTAAGTGCACAGACATACCTGCAAGCTGAGCAGGCTCCTGTTGCCAGGCCTGGCAGGCCTGTACTACAGGCTGAAGGCACAGGATTTAGCACTGGTCTGGTGACTGTCCATACAGCTGAACTATGGGCATTTTCCCTTTTCATGGGTTTGGCTGGCTCTCACAAGTGGGGTCTCCACAAATTCCAAAGTATGACTCACAGGGCAGCAGAGACTGCTATGCATGAAGCCCTTGGGGAAGGGTGTTTAGTTCGATAAAAGCAAAATCTTCTCTGTCATTTGCTTTCAGAGCCACAGATAAATCCTGGGTCCTTTTCTTTACTAATAGAATCCAAGACCTTCAGGATAGTTTCAAAGCTGCATTTAGACAACTGTGATCACTATTGAGTCCCTGCTCCTGTGTAACAGCTATAACCAGCTCAAATTTTTTGATGAAACTGGTCTTGTAGGAAATGTATTTTTCTTTTCCTTTTCCCAAGTAAAAAGTACCTGTCATGTTTTAGATGAAAATAACTTTCTCTGAAGTTAAAAGTCCCTTTTCCCCCACTCTTTTTCCTTTTCTTTCTGCAATGACAGATAGCAATAGGATGAGGGGAGGTGTAACCATGAAGGCTTTTCAGGTTTTGCCTCTTGGTCAAACACAGTGTGACCCACAGTGCTTAACATTTTTGAGTAGTGGCTATTGTAGCTGCAGACTTGTGGAGTCACCTTAAGGAAGGTGAGGAGCAACATTTCTCAGGCACAGAAGGATAATGTGGGTAGGGAGGGACTGCCTGTCCCTTTTCTCTTGTCACATGAGCTATACAGGGTGGAGCACGGGATCAGGCTAAGTGGTCCTGATTGCTGACCAGCCTATGGTCAAATATCAAAAATGTTAATTTCCACAGGCTTATGGACTTTCTACAGCAAAGATGAACTTCAGAAGTATTTTCAGTCTTGAAAAAGCACTTGGATGGAAGATAAAATGTTTTTATGTGTCTGCTTACACACACAAATGTTGTTTTCTTCATCAGAGGAGATTTTTTAAACAGTTTTTAAGTCATCTTAATGAACTAAACTGGAAAAATAATAATTTTCAGCTTGGAATCTGGTGGCATCTGCGCTGAAAGATGACACCAGATATTACCTGTTGACCACATTTGAAGAACCTGAACATGGTTTTACTTAACTTCAAGTATGCTGAAAATAAGCCAAGGGTTTAATTTTCAAGTTGCATTATCATGGTCATAACTCTCCAAAGTATGGTTAAATTGTTCCTTTATTTTTTCCTTTGCCAAAGAGGTAGGAGAGGGTTTTGCTGTCTGGAAAAATGCCTGCCTAGACGTAGAGGTCCAGATCTTTAACAAGGGTAAATTGGCAAAACCCCACTGATTGTAATGGAGCAATGCCGATTTTTGTCAGTTCAGTATCTGGCCCATCAGATTTTCAACTGTTATCACCACAGGCAGAATTCAAATTGACACGGCGTGGGCTAACATGATTGAGTGCAGAACAGGCTTCCTGGTTTCCTAAATTATTTTAATAACAGAAAGAATGTAGATGGAATGCCAGGCTAAGATCTCTACCTGGATAAGGGCCCAGATTTTATTCAATTTTTTTTTTTTTTCAAACAAGCCTGTTCCAAAGTCATTACTTTTCCATTATAGAGTTTCTCATTACATGGTCCTCAGGAATAAAACTCTCAGGTTCCCTTCAGAGGTGCAAAATCTCATTTTTAGATAGGAAGTATTGTCTTGAATAGGTCCTGTAGGAAAAGAGGTTTGTGGAAAGAGAAAAGGAACCTACACCTCTCCAGAAACTGTAATACATCAGCTTCTAAATCCATCTCTGATAGATATCTGCTCCAGGTATTACATTTCTAGTGGCTCTGGTAGGTCACTTCTTCAGTGAACCGCCCAAAGCCACCAGGCATCCTGGAGTCCGCCGGCCCCCAGGGATCCCAGAGGTCTCGGGATACAACCCATCTGCGCAGGCACATCCCAAGGTGCAGCCCAGGTTTGGGTCTGCAGGTTTGTTGTGCAGCCACAGCTGCCCAATGCTCCCTGTGAGAGTCAGGAGCACTCACCTGTGCCCTGGGAGCCCTGCTGCCCCGTGAGATGGGACGCACAAAGAAGGGTGTGTGCCTGCTCTGATGGTGCTGTCCTGGGGGGACAGAAGGAGGAATTGTTATCCACTCCGAGCGTCAGGCAGAGGTGCCATGGCAAAGCAACCACGAGCCAAGCCCCCGTACAAACAGCATGGGCTCCAAACAGCGTGGGCTGAAATGTCTGTAGGAACGGTGGTAATCTACACATAAATAAATTTGCTCATCGAAGGAGCCAAATTAAAAACAAAAGCATAACAGTTTGATTTTTTCCCCCTAGGGAAAGGGGTTATGTTTTTCCTCACTTGAAAGGATACTGACATTTTACTTTCATCTGCCCTTGTGTCTGAACAAAGGTAGCTGATTACTCGATATCTCAACTCTAATTTGGGATATATTTTTTTTATTCCTTTTAGAGATTCAGAGGGTGGTAAAAAGTCTCTTTCATTAATTAGTATGTCTCCTTCTTATTTTGACCAGGAATGCAAGGGTATCCTTTTCTGTGAATGTCATTTTCTCTCTGGGCTCTTGTACTTTAATTTCCTAGATGTGAAAAAAGGAACAGAAGATGAATTAGGTATTAAAACAAAAGGATACGAACATGACTCTCTTCTCCTATAGAACTTTTTCTTTCAAAGAGAAAAAAACTTTTGTATCTAAGCAAAATGAATAAACTACTTCATAAATCAATTTTAATGAAAAAAGTGTTTTTATAATTCAAAAACTTTATTTGGGAGAACAAATTTACTTGAAAGACAATTCAAAGTCTTGGTGCACTTACTGTTCCTGTGTATTTTCTGTTCTCCCACATTCTATCCCAGCAAGCTGGCTTTACTTCTCAAGTTATTAATCTAGGGTTTGTAGTTTTGGCAGATAACATTTTTATTATGCCTAACCCAGGCACATAAGCAGTGCCTTGATGTTTAATGTCTTGCTGATACACAAATATTAAGTTACAAAGGCAGTATTTGGTATCTAGATGAAGGGGTCTTAGGTGAGATGAGCTCGTCTACCTCTGCTTTCAAATACACAAGGATTGTGAAGAAAAAAAAAAGAGAATTCACTTCTTGATGAAGAGGGAACTCATACATTGCTAACATTTATTTTCTTGGATGGTTGGGTTTTTTTTCTTCTTAAAGGTTAATTTGTATTCTACTATGCCTGATGGCACAGGGAGTTTTGTCTCATCCTAGTTTTGTCAGTGTATTTCTTTCCTACCTTCTGCTCAATGATGGTTGAGCTGTTCTGAGGTTAAAAGGATCAGTGCTAAAATGCTACTGGTGGTGTGGGAATGGGACACACACGTCCCTTGGCATTGCTGACCTGTCACTGCTGCTTCACTGGCCTCCTACACTACCAGGCAGGTGTAGTCACCTTGGCCAAAGGGCTGGTGTTTGCACTGCTAAAGGATCATGTTATTTCAAAATAATTCTTCACTTCCCTGAATCATGATGAGTGCTCTCTGGTGATGGTAGCATTGCCTGCTGCAGCAGAGATTATCTTTGTGGGGGAGTCAGGCCATTCTCAGGGGTACCCCAAAGAATGTGGAGCTCAGCCCAGAATGACTGCAAACCTGCTTCTCAGCATGTGCAGATGATAAGTCTTCACCCTCCCATCCTCTGGGATCTAGAGGTTGCTGGTTTTTTCTTCCCAAAGGCTGGGCTTGGAACTGACCATTGTTCATCAGTTCTTCATTTTTCTTCTTTGGAAGGTGTTCACACAGGGCATAAAGACCTGAGCAGATGATGGGGAAAGGCACAATCACCACTTTCCTCGGCTGCACATCCCTTGGAGGCCTCTGTGAGTGCTGGATGCTTGGATGACAGGAGCTGTGCTACTCCTCCCAAGTCCAGCATTTGTCCCACTCATCCAAGGGCTTCTTGTGCCATCCTCCCTAGTAGCCAGAGCAGGGAGTGTTCACAGCAATGCTGCTCAGTAAACACACATTTAATGGAAAAAAACGGAGAGACTTTTTCTTTTGTTGGAAATTTTTTGTGAATTATTTTTATTTAGGAAAACATGATATCATTCTGATGGTAAGAAAACAAACTGACTGGCCAGCTTTCTGTAACTCCTAAAATATCACCTCTTATTTTTCATTTAGTAATATAAAAGAAGAAAGTGAAGAAATGGAATAGCCAGGACCAAACCCTATGTCTACTTCTTAGCTTTTGCTTATTTTCCTGCCTTTGGCCAGTGTTTGTAAAACAAGAAAGATGAAGACAGTGTGCAACAGAGCATGTTTTCCCCTTGCAATATGAAAACTCAGAAACTGAAAAAGAGTAGCTGTTTTTTTTCTGATTTTAAAAATTACATTTTCTGGGGGGAAAATGTCTTTTAAACCAACCCTCTATTTTTCAGTGAAGACATGCAAACCAGTTTGGCTCACCACATTTCATGGCTCAGCCTTCTCAGACCACAAATTATAGATGACATAACAAATGTCAAAAATACAGCAGAACATAATGAATGATATATGCAGGGACACAAGTGCAGCCAGTCACACACACAGAGGCATCCATGTGTGTATATATAGTCACCTGTGTGCGTATGGACGTGTCTGTGTAAACAGATCTCTCCATGCGCACATCTCTGTGTGTGTGCACACAGATGTGAGGTAGATGCATCCCTGCTTGCAAGCCAAGGAAGTCACAGAGAGGTTCTGCTTCAGGAAGGTCTCCTTTGTCTGTTGGGGAGATACATTTCCATGCAATGTTTACCTGTGGTTGCCTCTGTTTTTACTGGCCCTGCAAAGATGTTTTGACCGGAATAAAATCTACCCAGCAGCACCATGAACCTGCATTTCCACCAGCTGTTTGGCATATTTGTTACCTGTGTGAGGAAGTCTTGAAAGCTTTGCTTGTCTCATAAGAGTGTGGCAATACAGCCTAGGAATCACTCTTGGGTTGTGATACAAAACTCAGCCCTTAGAAGTGACCCTTTCAGGTAAGGGTGGAAATCTTTCACACCTGCCAGTGCATTTCATCAGGCCACGAGGAGACCAGACAAAGGAGGGAGGATATGTAAGCAGCAAGTTCCTCACATTGAGAAATGCCACAAAATCTGGAGTAATGTTTTGTGCAAAGCTGTACAGCAGCCAAGCAGAGACAGTTAAGAGGAACTCTTTATTTAGTGGGAAAAGAAATTTAAACGAGTTGAATAGTGCAGCAGAATTTATGTTTTGGCTGTTTTAGCAGTTAACCAGTGCCCAGACAAAGTCTTGGAAAAAAGGTCTGTGTAGTCTTGCATACAAGGTGGTCTCTCACACTGCACCCAGTACCAGAGCAGCAGTCCAGCACTAATTCAGACACCTTTCTCACTTAGTTCAAGGCAGAGGGAGGGCTCAGCTGCTGGCCCCTTCCCTCCTCACCAGTTCCTCTCTATGTTGCACATGTCTCAGCTCCTCACCTCCCAGATGTGCTCTGGATGCTGTCACATGCTGGTAAAAGCTCTGTATTTTATGAAGTCTCAATGGGTTTTGTTGCAGCCAGGTAGTTCCTTATCAAATGGAGAGGGGGTTTCTTCAGCCTGCAGCCCCCATGCATGAGAGGTGTCCTGAAGGACAAGTTTCCCTGCCCCTCTGCCTGACAGCTGTACTGACTGCAAATGCCACATCCCTCTCATCATCCTCATTTTCCTAATTCCTCCACGGAACAGCCAAGCAAAATGTGATGTGGAAATCTTTGGCTGAACACTGAGTGACCCTGTGTGTTCTCCCAGCATGATTCTGGACTCAGGGGTCTCTTGGCAGGGCTCTTTCTCTCTGGTACTGATGTGTTTACACTGCCCCAGTTCCAGTGCAACTTCAATGGCAGTAAGTCCTGGGATGTCTGCTTTGCCAAGCCCACCTTGCTTCTTTGCAGCCACTGTTTAAACTCAGGCTTATTGTAATCCCAAACACACTGCTCTTAAAACAGCAGCTGCATCTACTTTTATCGCTGTCTCACTCCTAAGGTAATGCCTTCCTGTGTGGGTTTCAAAGAGGTAGCTCAAGGATCAAGAGAAGATTTCATTAGGCACTGGCAGAGTCTGCCCTCAAACAGCATGATTTCAGTCTGCCATACTACTCCCAGTTTTCTCAGTTTTGAAGCAGTTCCTTTGGTTTTCAGTTTGGGGCTGTGACAGCTGACCTCCTTTCCACACTGCCACCACTCTGACTAACACAAGCTCTGCAGAGAACAACAGATTGGGAGTGCTGGTCTCTCACATAGCAACCTTTATGTCTGGATCATCCCTTAGCACCCAGTGAAAGGGGAGATGGACTTTGCAGTGTGATCTGAATGTGCCTGGCCTCTGAGGCTCAAAAGGAAGTGGAGGGATGAATGATCTATCCACTGACATGTTCAATTCCAGAGGCCCCAAGTCCCTTTACAGGTACATCTGACTTGGTAGGGGATGGACTAGATGACCCTTAAGGGTCCCCTCCAACTCAAAATGTTCTGTGATTCTATGAATGTACCCCTAGAATGAATGGCCTTCATGCACAGACTGGTTTGCAATGCTGTTATGGTGTGGAAAGTTTCTGTGTCAAAAAAGGCTCCCTTTTAATTAATTATTTGTATTTGATTAATTGTATTTCTGCATGATGTTTATTTGGTATTTTTTTGTGCAACCATCCATTGTCAGACACGGTCGGAGCATTTGGGGTTCCCACACTTAGAGGTGTGCAAGCCCAGTACTTTTTATCCCTGTTAAGTATCAAAGAGGAATGTAAAATTATATCTGTTTTTAAGACACTTGTTGAAATCTATTTTTGTTGCTGCTAAAAATACGTCTTTATTTTGTGGTAGGAAAGAACTTCTTCTGGCTGAGCAGCTGCTCCAAGTGATCTGTAAATGTGCTCTCAGCCTCAGGTATAGAGTAGCATCCCATGGCCCCTGGTGTGACCATGCAGAAAGCAGTGAAACAGCTGTTGGCAAGCCTGACATACAGTTATGACATTTTCCCTTCCAGTGAGTTGTTTTAGCTACTGAAAAGGAGTTCCTGTTTCTAGGGAAATGCTACAGCCACCAGTCTACCCTCCCATGTGTAAGATAGGTGCAAACCTACTGGAATAAATCTGAATAGCCTAGGAGCAACAAGGCAGGTTAATCCCAGCCTCAGGATGGAGACAGCTGTGTGGGTCAGGAAAACAGGAGTTCATAGCTTCAAGAAAAAAAAAGAAAATAACATTCATCCTTATCTAACATGCAAAGTAACCCTCCCTTAGAAATGCAGGTCAGCTGAGTTTTCAGGAGAGCCTCCATAAGGATCTTCATCAAGTGGCTGAGGAGGGCTTTCCTCAACAAGAGAGCACATGGAGCAGCTGTGTGCTGCACCAGACCAGGCTCTTTGGAGAATGGGGAACCTGACTATTTCCACCTTTCTGACTTATTCTTTCTAGCAGGTGTCTACCCTGGCTTCTGTCTACCCCCACATTTCACAGAGTGGGTACATCTGCAGACACCTGGGGCAGCTTTGGAGGGAGTCCCACAAGGATTTACAACTTTCCTTGTTCCTCAACTATGCTTCAGGATTACCCAGAAATCCAGCCCAGGCAGGTAATGTATGGGTCCCACGAGAATATTTTCCATTCCCTGGTCTTAATAAATCAGAAATTTAGAGTATGGTCAGATACCAGCAAAGAGGCAATGCTGGTACTTACCTGGAATCATGCATGACAGAGTCATCTTGTTAGGTCAGTGGGAAGAATTTTCATTTGATCTAAAAGTGCTTTATTGATATTACTGGCTGGTACAACACTAGTTTTATTAGTGGAATAATCAGGCTGTAGAGTCTCAGAAAAGCAGAAAAAATACTTGGAGCCCTCTTCACTGAGAGCTGGTTTGGAATGTGAGGTAAGTGCTGGGTCACACTTGGAAATCACTCAGTTTATCACACCTGCTGGATGTGCCAAGTTTGTAAAGTCAGCTGGAACGGGTGGTTCTTTTAGTTAACTTCATGCTACACTTCTCTCCAAAACAAAAGGTAGTTTTACCCAACTGAAAGTGTTCCTAAGTACCATAGGCTAAGTAAAGTAAAGTACCTTTGTAAATATTCCTTTGTTGAAAAACCTCTAACCAACTCCCAGCTCCGTTTGAGCTGCTTATATAGGTTGGGTGGGAAACTCTGCTTGTGGTGCTAAAAATTAGATTTTAAGATTTCTCATTAAGTCTGTTACCTTTATGTTTTTAGACACTTAAAACAGTTTGCTATTTCCAGTTTTGCATTCTGAAGGGGATGAGGCTGCATGGGAATGTCATTTGTGTTGTTATGTGGCTGGACCATGAACCCTAAAACACATAGCATGCTCTACATTTCAGTGACAGCTCTGATGCAATAGAAAAGTCAGAGGGCAATACACATATTGTATGCAAACAGGAAAATAACTTCTCCTGGGATCTGTTAATAAATGGTAAGTGGCTTCACACCTTTGCTACAGCCTGTGTTCAGTGACTACGGGGGGCTGTAACAAGAACTGTACTCGGAGAAAGGTTAAGTCTTTGTGGATAGGGACAGATTGAAGGCTCTACCTGCCTGCTCAAAGACAGAAACCTATCAAAAATGAAAAATGGCAAATAAAGAGCATGAATAAGCAGCCCATGTTGTCTAAGACTAAGGAGTGGCGTGACAAGCCTGGTGTAGAACAGAAGTTGCTTAGGTTTATAGCTGTTTATAAATTAAATTACTTACAAACTACAGAGAGAGGGAAAAGTAAACCAAATCCTGGCTTGAGAAAATCTCAGTGCTTCAGTGTGAGGGGTTCTTATCTTTGGATGTTGGGGAGGTTATTACTGTTTATATGGTTCCCTTTGCTTCTGGATCATTCGTCTGCCATTCTTGTGTCTCATTTGAGCTCTCTGGCATGGCCTCTCTCCTCTAAGATAAAGATGATGTCTGTCATCTGCTGCATAGGCAAGGGCAAACCTGGTTCCATGCACCAGAGAGTTGAATGAGAAAGGAAAGGATTGAAGTTGCTCAAGCAAAGACAAATCTGGCATTTTTGAATTTTACAAGTGAAACACTGTTCTTGTGGCATAAACATTGTTACAAATGCTTTCCCAAGCAAATGTTGAGTATGTGACCAGGTCATACAGTGCTTGACCAGGCAACGCTTTGTCTTTGATGAGCAAGTGCTGTTGCTTGAGTCATTCTGAAACAGACAAAGGAAGCAAGAGAGAAATCATGAGGGAGGATGCAAATAAGGGGTATGGGTCACTGCTGGGTCCCCACAGACTCTGTGCTCTTTGGCAGGTGGCTTTGGATACCCTTTTCTAGAAATGTACCTTTCATGCCTGCTGCAGCTTACCTGGGGATTTGGGGCCCAAATAACACTGAAGTGCCCCCTCTTTTCCATGGAAACCATCGTGTGGGAGGGCAGAAGAGACTTGCTGCACATTCCACTCTTGCCCCAGTATAGTGCTAGGATGTAGCTGGGATATATGTTTGAGTCTGGGTACTGTGGAGAGACACATATGGTGTGATAGGGGGAAGCAGGAAGAACAGCCAGCTTGTTTTTGCTGAGTCTCTAGATGTGGTACAGCAAATCCCAACCTTCCTTGACCATCACTTAGTGTCAGTGATGGTCACAAACTTGGGAAAACTTGCTTTAGTATAAAAACAACACAAATAGCAATATGTGCTTTCTGCTTCCTTCCTTTACTGCTTTGTTAAAAGGTCAAGGACAAATGTTAAAACACTGAAGAGTGTGCAGCAAGTGTTTCCTTTGCTTGATTTCACCCCTTCAGTGTGTTTAGACTGCTTTGTCTCAACCTGAATGACTTGCCAGAAGATGCTGCAGTTTCTATGAGTAACGGACGAGCTGCTTAGAACTGATTTGGGCGGAAGATTTTTGGTTTAAATTGAACAAATGGAAGTAACATAATTTAGTTTTATGAGCTTTGATAAAAATAAAAAGCAACATTTACAGTGTTTATTTGGTAAAGAAGTCCTGGGTTTGGATGCTTAGGTTTTGGCAGTTTTGAGGTTGCAATTTTTCACTGGGGAAGTAGATGTCTTCTGTGCAAATTTTTGTTAGGCTGAAAAATCCCTTTTCCTGGGGCAAGAATTTTTTGAATGGTCTTCCTCAGAGGGGATCTACTGGCAGGTGCTCTGACATGAGGCAGAAGGATGGGAAACTCTGAAGGAAATACTTGTGTCTCAGATGCCAGCAAGTGCTAAAACCCCTAAAATATCACAGAATCATAGATTAGTTTGGGTTGGAGGGGACCTCTAAAGATCATTTAGTCCAACCTTCTCTGCAATGTGCAGGAACATCTTCAGTTACATCAGGTACCTCAGGACCCACCCATCCTTGAATGATTCCAGGGATGGGATATCCACAGTATCTCTGGGAAACATGTTCCAGTGTTTCACAATCCTCATCATTAAAAATTTCTTCTTTATCTCATCTAAATCTACCCTCCTTTATTTTAAAACCATTACCCATTATTCCACAGCAATGTCCTGATAAAAACTTTGTCCCCATCTTTCTTATAAGCCCCCTTTAAGTATTGAAAAGCTGTCCAATGGTTCCATCTTTTCACCCGGCAGACAGTACATTATTCTGCTCCCAGCTCTTCCGCTGCTCCATCGTGGCATATAGGTGTTTCAGTGCTTTACCACCCACACAGTAAAGATTTTCTTTCTAATATCTCACCTAAACCTGCTCTCTGTCTGTCTAAAACCATTCCCCTTGTCCTGTCACTACATGCTGTTGTAAAAAGTCTCTCTCCATCTTTCTTGTAAGGTCCCTTCAGGGAGGCCACAATTAGGTCACTCCAAAGCCTTCTCTTCTCCAGGCTAAAGAATCTCAATTCTCTTACCCTTTCCTCATAGGAGAAGTGTTCCAGCATTCTAATAATCCCAGTGATCCTCCTATGGACTCACTCCAGCAGGTCCATGTCCTCCCTGTGCTGGGCCCCCAGCGCTGATGCAGCCCTGCAGGTGGGGTTTCAGCAGAGCAGAGCAGAGGGGCAGAATTCCCTCCCCCCACTGCTGCCCTCGCTGCTTTGGATGCAGCCCAGGACACGTGTGGCTTTCTGGGCTGTGGGTGCCCATGGCTGGCCTCTCACCCACCAGCACCCCAACTTCTTCTGGGCAGGGCTGCTCTCCATCTGTTCATCCCCCAGGCTGTGCTGATACCACATCAGGGGGTGCAGCACTTTGCACTTGTTCTTGTTTAAACACATGATATTCTTTCCTATGGGCCCACTTCTCCATGTCATGAAGGCAGATTCATCCTGGTTTCTAGACTACTGTTAAAGTTATGCAGGCCTCTTCAAAGGGAAGAGGACTAAATCAGTCTCTCCAGATTTTCTGCTAAGCTTGTCCGTACTCACTTTTCCCACAATCCTTTCAGAAATTCTACATAACCCACTGCAATGAGGGTGGATCTGTCTTGAACATCTTTTTATGCCCTCTCCCCTGTCTCCATTTCATCCCTGTGATTCCTTCTTTGGGCCTCTGCTGTCCCACATGTCAAGAGTGTGGAACAAGAGAGATACAAAGACGGTCTGAAAGGTTTTGACTGCTGGGAGAGATAAACCCAGACTGGGCACGATTTAGAAAATATCATGGAAGAAAAAGACAGGGACAGGGCTGAAAACCACACTTACAACCAAGGGGCTGTTCCAATGAAGAATAGCTGGTCCCTTTTTGGGTGAGGACTGCATGGTTTTCACTTCTTCTTTTTCTAATTTTTCAATTCATAGTATCTATCCGGATTGAGATGCAGTCCCAGCATTCAGATCCCATTCCATTTTTGTGTGCTGCCTCAGATTCACCACTTCCTGTGTAGATGCTCCTCTCCTGTCAACAAAAGACTGTTGCCAGTGGGATTTTGGGTTGGCCTTAGTGGTCAAGGAAACTAGTGTTCTCCCTGGTTTTGTTTAGATGTCTTCTGTTGTTCCTTTGGTACTTACTTCAGAGATGATAGTGGCATATGACTCAGACAGCAAGGTCAGTATCCTCTTGTTTAGGGGTTTTAGGGAATAAAGAGGTGGCAGATTTAGAGAAAGAACTGATAATGATTTTTATCTACCCTACATTTTTTTCTACTTTCTTTCCCTTTCTTATTTTTCAGTGATTTTCAACATTTTGCTTTATCCCTGGTGATGTCTGATCTTGCATTTACCCTAAAGCCAAGCAGCCACTTACCAACAGACACGTGTGACATCTGTGTGTTTTTTATCACCCAGTGCCAAACAGACAGCAATGCAAATCTGCTTGCCATGAGAGAAGCCTGTCCTCACCTGGATGATCCCAAGGGAGCATTCTCAGCCAGGACACTTTGCATCTCAGGAGGACTGGGGAACACGTGGTGTTACCTTGTACCTTGTACATCGTGACAGCTGAGCCATCAGGTGTTGTGTTCCCAAGTGCAGCTTGTTGCCTTGTTAGCCTGTGGAAATGGGCTGTCTCCAAGTGGATTTAGGATAGCTGTGGTTACTTCCAGGTTCTGGCTATTAACTCAGATCCTTGATGTGTTTGGGAGTGATAAATTGACTGGGTATTTCTGCTGTCTGCTGGATGGCAATCAACTGACTTTGAATGTATTTACAGACACAGGTTTCATCTATGCCTGGTGTGGCATTAGCATTTCCAAACTCTCTGATTTTGAGATGGGAAATCTACATGTGTCCTCCTTTAAGTAAGAAAGAGTCCAGGCTTGACCCTCTGTCTTACCATGGAGATAGTCCTGCAGCAGAAAAATTCATGGAGGGATGTAGGAAGGAAATTCATGGAGGAAATTAATGGAGGGTAGGAAGGAGGATGAGGGCAGCAAGCCCCTAGTGACTCACATGGAGGTTAAATTGAGCCTATGTGCAAGGCACACAGTGCAAATCTGTGCTGTGCCCTTGAGGACCATGTAAATGCTCCTGCCCTATGCACCTCAGCCTGAAGTTCAAGTATTTGCAGCACAGCCTCTCCATCATCACTTTGTGCTAAGGCAGCTGCTGTCTTGAATCATCACCTACCATTTAAGATCAATTGAAAGAGTTCATCCAGGGCTATGTCTTAAGGAGACTCTGGTACCTGTGTGCAGGTGAGGATGGGTACCTTGGCTGCCAGTCCTTACCAGCCACCTTCTGACACTTAGTCGTGTTGCATGATCTGAAGCACAGAAAATGCATCCACTGTGCTGCATGGGGTACATGGAACAGGCATCTCACACACTTTGAAGTTTGGGAAGTCTTGAGCATGCAACAGACATTAGGTATCCTCCACTTTCTTCCTACGCAGGTATTTTGCTCTGCCTGGTTGCTCCTCCAGCATCCATGCCTGGAAAAGAATGAGTTTAATTCAACCAAAATGTCTTTTTAGACACTCTTTTCAGAGGATCCTTCAGGTGCAGTTAGTGAGGGGAGAGAGATTATTATTATTATTATTATTATTATGGTAAGTTTTTATTTTTCAGAAAAACACAATTGAACTCTAAAAAAAGAGAAGAAAACACAGGCTGAATATCACAGGGAGAAAAAATCCTGGCCATGAAACTTATCACTTATCTAATCTTCCAAGGGAAATGGTGGAAACCTTATCACATAGGACATTAAAATAGGCAACACAGAGCACTAGAAAAAATGTTGTTATGAAATTCCCTTCACTGGCAAGTAGGTGGACTGTTATTACTTTATGTATCTTCTACATTTATCAATTCTTCTCAGAGCTATCCTCTGCATCCTAAAGAAATATCCTTTGGCTGCTTTGTCTCACAAGTAATTAAGTAGAAATGAGTATATCACTAAGTACATTTCAATATGTGTCCTCAGCTGGCTGGAACTCAACCCGGGGATTCAGGATCTGCTTGTAATTAACATTCCATAGTAAGACTCCACACCCTCTTTTTGTCTCTTCCTAATTATGTGTTGGAAATACACATTTCTCCTACCATTAGCGATTTCAGCAGAGAAGTTTTAGCTGGGCTTTAAATTGCCCTCTACCTCAATTTAAATATTCCCTGTTATTTTAGGTTTGTAGACATTACACAAATAAACATTTTCTCAAGGCGTCATAGGAAAACAAGCCACTGACTCAAAAAAAAAAAAAAAAAAATCAAACAAAAAAAAAGCCCCAAACCCAGCTGCTGAGCTGCCTTCTGGGTTGACAATATCATGGATTTAGGCTGTGATCTGTTGGCTCTTGAGGGCTTCAATACTGGTAATTAAAGGTGTCACTCCTAATTAGCATGAGAGCCTGTGGACGTGAAGAGTAATTGTGAATTGGGCTGCTCAGGGATCTTCTTTCTGTGAAACTGTCTTTCCTGCCAGTTCATTAGAGCAACATTTTCATGGCACTGTCTGCTGGGGGTGCTTTTCATCATGAAGGTTTGACTGCACTGGAAAACAGAGGAACAAAATGCTTCAGCTGAGGATGAATGAGGGCTTTAACTTGGGTCTGTCAGCGAGGGCTGAATGGCTGCATCTCCAGGTGTGATAACAAAGTTGTGCCCATTGTGAACTAGTCTTTAACAGATTTGCCAGTGATCCAGCTGCTAGCCTGTTCTGACTGGCTTTCCTTCAGCTTATCCAAAGGCTTGTGTTCCCTAAGCCTGCTGTGCCCAAGGTGAGGCACAGCTCTCACATCTGTCTGGGGACAGACAGCAGTAGCATTCAGACTGAACTTAGAAAGAAGCCAGAACATGCAACTCTGGATTTTGAGGGAGATACCTCAACCTCTGTGTGGGTCCTAAGAGAATGCCCAGGGATCTGTGAGGAAGCTGAAGTGTCAGTCTCCCCTCTGGTAGGTAGGAAATGGATGATGTCCCACTGGCTGAAGCCCCCTGGCTCTGGTCCCACTGGAGCTCCTCCAGCTGGGTACCAGTACCATGCTCCTTGCAGAGGATAATGTGTGTCTGAAGGCAACCAAAACAGTTTGTTCCCAGACTCCACAGAGTTTTTAGTGTGCTTGACTGTAATGGTAATTAAAACCAAACAAATCTGGATGAGTTCTGTGGGGCTGCCAGACCCCACAGAGATACCTCAGCTTTCCTTTATGTTTTATATGGTAATGGCAGGCCTGGTGGTGAACTCTCTGCTGCTACTAGTAAATGGTGACATATGAGATGTAGCTCTGGAGACAGTGGGTGAAAATGTGGCTCTGCTGGAAGCCAGTGGCAAAGCTCCTGTTCACTTCAGTAGAGCCAGAGCATTTTGTGCAGTTATTTTCCATGCATAATTCACATGGGGGGTGGGGGGACATCTACCCTCCCAATGCTTATCTTTTTCTCTAATGATTAATAAGTTAACAGTAAGAAAAAAAGACTATTTTTCTGTAATGGTTCATATTTGGGAAATCCAATTCTGACCTACTAAGCCTGCTCTGACTGTTTTAGCCTTGAGGCAAATTTGCAAACTGGCCTAGGAAAGCTGGTACTTGTTATTGTTGCTTCAAAGACTGTCTATGTGGGAGAGGGAATGAGATGTGTTGGGATTAAAATACCCTAGCTGTAAAAAGCAGTAATAATTACTGTCTACATGTGGGCAAGTCAAAAGGGGTTATTACCAAAAGAAATTTAAACTCCTGTTTGCAGAGAAAACTGCCTGAAATCCAACATTATTCATCTGTCCTGTGTGGATTGTTTTTAAACAGTTTTCTTCAAACACCACTTTTGTAAGGCAGAGTTTAAATGGATCAAGACAAGGTTAAGAGGGTTGGCATCAGGTAAGTGATGGTGTAATGGGAATTACAAAAGACAGGTCTGTTCCCAGGAGCCCTGGGATCTGAGGGACCAGCAGAGCTGCCTCCCATGAGAGTGCACAGCACACACCCTCCAGTCAGGCTCTGTGCTACTCCTCTGGTCTTGGTCTGGCTGCTAGAGAGCATCAGTGTGCTCACAGAGCAGCTGATCTTTTTAATAGAGTGTTTTGCTGTACTCTCCCAAAACAATTAATAGATTCATAGGTTTGAAAAGGACTATCAAATCATCTAGTGTGATTTTATATAGATAATGTGCACTTCCATGTATCTCCACCTGCATTCCAGTAACTTGTGATACACTGGTTCATACTTTCCCAAAATGCATCTGCCCTTCTTCTGAGAATATTGCTGTTCAGTACATTACATAATTTCATGTTAATTATTTTCACTCAGTCTATTCTCATTTACTTTAATGAAAATCCTCTTCAGACTTGTTCATGAAAATGGGAGGAGAATCAGTCCGCCCTGATGTCTGTGAGGATAACTTCTAATGGAGAGCAGTTGGCTTGTTGCTCTCTGCTCTTCTGCATGGGCTTTCACAAAAAGGCAAAAGAGAAGTCTATAATTTTTGTGGGGTTTGGGCTGCTCTGCTTTTTCATAAATTCACCAGTTCAATCCCAATCATTAAGATTGTCCTGTGTTGTTGAAAATACTCGTTGAAAATATTTGGGGTATGAAGAGAAGTGCTTCTCCATCTGCTATAATTAATAAGAGAGTTTCCTAACCTACAGTTGGATGTGTGAGAAAATTCCTGTGCCTGAAAAATACTGGCTGATGATGCCACATGCCATTCCTCTAGCCTCCAGTTTTGTGTTAGAAGTTCAAAGAGGTAGTGTGTGTGTGTAATACCACTGCCTCATTACAGCTTCTACTGACAGAACGCCACGCCACAATTCTGTCAGCTCCAAGATTAAGATATTTAATAGCATCATTTGAGTTGTCTTACAGCAAGATTCAATCAGATTTTCATTGCATACACTGTTAGCTATCATTTGATTGGGCAATGCCTAAATGTACGTTCAGTTTGGAAAAGCTGTTGCACAATGCCGTATTCCATGTTGCTTCATGGAAACTTGGACTTCCTCTTAGCTTCACTTTCTGTGAGTTATACGCTGCTGGGGAACTGTCTTTGAATCAGAAACCAGTCATGATGAGAGCATCTGTTTTATTTGTGGTTTTGGGTTTTTTCTCTATTCCAGGTCCACAAGCTCAATCCAGTGACACATGGTTTTCATTTATATGGTTATCAAAGCCTATTTTTCATTCACAGGGCAGAAGCAAGAACATTTTCCTTCCTTAAGGTCCTTGTGTGTAAGTTTGGCAAATAGCTGCCTTTTATTTTACTGTTACGCATTCTTTTTTCTTACCATCAGCTAAAAAGATTTAGCTTATATAACAACTGTTTTCACAATTTTTATCACCACAAATTTAAAAATCACCTATAGACACTGAGATTTTCTTGGAGTCTCTATCTATTTCACACCCACCTGTATATGAAGTGCCTTCAGTACATGTAACCTTGGCAGCTCATGGATCCAAAAATATCCAGCTGCTTTACCCATCTAATGAGAGCTGTATTTGTAGACATGAAGAAATACTGCCCATGAATTTTCCTAAATTTTCACAGATTCTGCTGATTCACACTGGGATGACCAAAGAGGTTTCACAGAGTGGCTGCCTTCCTCATCCTCTCATTCCAGCACTGGGGATGGATAGGTAGTGCTCTTCTATTCCCATGAGTATCACTGCCTTCTCTGCTGCTGTCCATGAAGAGAAATAGCAGCTCTTGGGTTCAATTTATCATATCCTCACACAGATGACCAAAGCCACCCAGATGACTTGCTTGCTAAAAAATTATCTATTTTTCACCTACCAGTGATTATAAAGAGATGTTAGGTCACTGCCTCATATTTAGGTGTCTTTGGTGTTGACACATTAAGCAGAGGAGACAAATCCTACCCAAGCATCCCAGCTGAGTAGACTACAAGTGCCTGTTTATTCTTTATACTACTGCTAGCAAACTCCTGGGTACCCGTTGATCTGTGAGACCATGGAGCCTCTGGAGTTCACAGTCTGACTCACAGCAATTGATGAAGAGCAAGGGTTGAACCATGAGGCCAAGAGCATGGAAAGAAGGTCATTTCAAGTTGGTGTCTGAGGCAGTCTACATTGTGCTGACTCCAAACCACCCTACAGAGATTTTTCTGGAAGCAAACTAGACAGCTGTCCTTCTGGGCTTCTCATGACCAGGCTCTCATACAGAATCAATTAGGTTGGAGAAGACCTCTGAGAACATCGAGTCCGAAATTTGACTGAGCACCACCATGTCAGCAAGACCATGGCACTAAGTGCCATGTCCACTCTTTCCTTAAAAACCTTCAGGGACAGCGACTCCACCACATTCCTAGGCAGTTCATTCCAATACCTAATCTTCATTTCTGTGAAGAAATTCTTTCTAATATCCAGCCTAAACCTCCACTGGTGCAGCTTAAGACTGTGTCCTTTGTCCTATCACTGGTTTCCTGGGAGAAAAGACTGAGTCCCATCTGGTGGCACCTTCCTTTCTGGTAGTTGTAAAGAGCAACAAGGTCTCCCCTGAACCTCCTCCAGGTGAAACACCTCCAGGTCCCTTAGCCATTCCTCATAGGAAATGTGCTCCAGACCCTTCCCCAGCTCCGCTGCCTTTCTCTGGACTCACTCAAGCCCCTCAATGTCCTTCTTGTAGTGAGGGGCAGAAGACTGAACACAGGATTCAACATGTGGCCTCACTAGTGCCAAGTTCAGGGAGACAATCCCTGCCCTGGTCCTACTGGCCACACTATTGCTGATACAGGTCAGGATGCCACTGGCCTTCTTTGCCACCTGGGCACACTCTGGCTCATGTTGAGTTGCTGTCGACCAGCACCCCCAGGTCCTTTTCCATCAGACAGCTCTTCAGCCACTCTGCCCCAGCCTGTAGCAGTGGGTTTGGTGTGGCTTAAGTGTAGAGCCCGGCACTCGGTCTTATTGCACCTCGTGCCATTGGTCTCGGCACATTGATCCAATCTGTCCAGATCCCTTTGCCTTCTGGCTCTCCAGCAGACTGACACTCTGACCCAACTTGGTGTAGTCTGAAAATTTGCTTCATTGTGTGTTTTGTCTCAAGGTGGCTCTGTTTTGCAGTGGGTCCTGCTCTGAATGGCATTGGACTTCCTCTTCCAGGGACCAGATGGCCAGTCGTGGCAGTCCAGTTGATCTGTAAAATAATGTAGCCACTGGTTCAGCTCTGGGTGTAAGTTGTAGGTAGCAGTTCTCTCATATAGCCTTGACCTTCTGAGGCTTTCTGTCCTCTCATGAGTGCCACAGTGTGTGTGAACATGGTGAACTGGGTTTTCTCTTGTCCTAGCATCCTTGCCATAGGTCTGTCCCTTTTGCAATCTGACTGTACTCTGCAAAGACTTTCCTCTGTCTCGTGTCTGAGTAAGTGATCCCTTACAATACTGGAAAATTGCCAGTAGGTCCTCAAGGGAATTGATGTTTGTGTCATCATCTGAAGATTGCTTAAATGGCCCAAATATCAACACTTGCTGCCAGCTGGTCACTTTGAAATCAGCAGAGCTTTTAAATCAACAAACATTTACTGTCTCCCATGCTTGCCCTATGCCATGAACTGAGAAGCAGTTGTTTGTTTTTCCTGTTTTCTTCTCCAGCTTGCATTTGTGCCCTAGCTATGCAGTTGTCATGCTACTTGGACTACACCTGTGTGAATTTCTTCGCTGTCACAATGTGGCAGCTTTCCTGGGTACTGGTGGCTGGGCTGCCATGAGTGGTTGACAGGTTGGAGAGTACCTTCTGCTGTAGGCAGGAGGCAATTCTGTGAGTAAGGCAGAAGTGAAATATTCCTTGGTGTCCACCCCTGTGGTATTAATATGTTCTTCAATTAGAAAGAAATCTGCTGGGAAGGGGTGATATATATAAGATCCTGTACTGGCCTATGGTTGTTGGACCAGATGATCTTTCTCTACCTCCTTATGCACTCTGTGGTTCAGTACCATGCTAATGACTGTATTATATGTGATCTGGTCTTATTGATGGTCACTAATGCCTAAAAATAGAGCAAAGATGGAAAAAACCAGCCATTACTTTAATATTCAGTACTCCTAACTTGAAGCTTTTGTCTGATGGAAACAAAAGCATATGCTGCAGCTCTTGCTCTGCATGTTCTGCAAAGTCAGGGTATCCCGGGCATAGATTGCTGAAGGCCAGGTTTTTTAGTTAAAAATAAACCCAGAGCAACCATGACAGGCTTGTAAATTAACGTGGTGCATTCTCTGAGCACCAGCTCCCATCAGGGTTACTCTGGAGATCTCTCAGTGTCGTCCATCATCAGAGTCCTATCGCTCTAATGGTGCATTTCATATTAAAGTGGCTCCAGTTGCTGGGAAGAGATTCTGCATGTTCAAATTGTAAAAGGTATTACTGTTGTTAACCTCAGGTGTTCTCTGTCTTCTTACCTATGGTGCCCTGGAGAATAGGCCAGTAGCTTCCACAGAGAAATCCTATTGGATCCTTTGGCTGCATTCAAAACAAAATGTTTTCCTTCACTGCAGTCTTTAAAACTCAGTCAAGATCTTCTGATGATGTTTAAACAATAAACTGTTTTATAAAGCTGACGTTCCCATCCATATGGACCTTTATTAAAAAGCTTTTAGGCTGGCCTTAAATAATGAAATCTGCCCTTGAAACAGAGGTAACCCTGTGGTTGTCTTGGCCAGCAGCACCATGGGAAAAGAGCTCTGACTCAGTCTCACTTCAGTGGCTGGTTCCCCTTCGGTCCAAGGGGAATTCCTGTGTATGAACTCTTTCACAGACACAGGTTACTTCCCTCTTCACACGGAGTCAGCACTGCTCCCTTGCAGACTTTGCTGTGTTTTCCCCCTCTTCCCCTTCTCCTAGGCTCTGTGCTACTCTGCCCTGGTGTATGAGGCTTTATATCAGTGTAAACTGTTACCACTCCTTTAGACAAAAACATCTCCTCTGTACGTGCAGAAGCAGGAAGTCAGACGTCTGAATAGTCTTCCCACAAATTTCAAGAATTACTCACATTCATTGTCATCTTCACTGGGCTACACTGCCTGGGGCATCTGTGGGTTCTGACGGGAGCTGGGGTCACACCCATTGACTTGAGGAATAGCTGAAACCTGTTTAACCCAGGGCACACACTTGACACTAGTCAACTGCACACCCCAGATTTTTTCCCTGCCTCCCATGCCCCACGAGGTCCTGAGCATCCTCCCAGCCCACCTTTCACACCTATCTACCACTTTGTGGGGTAAAGGGCTTGAGGGCAGTCTTAGATGTGTTTAAAGGTATTGCCTTGTGTTTTCTGCCTGCATGGCTGGCATTGGGTTGGCCAAAGCTTGTCTTCCTTCATGGTTTAATTGCATAGTGTTCCTCTGTGTGTTGGGAAGAACCCAGCTCTGCTTTGCCATAAAGGACATGAGGCCATTATCAAAATGGTCACGTGAGAGTGAGTCTGTGTTTGACCCTTGCAGGCTGACTGCATGGGAAAGCATGGATCCACATCTGGGGTAGACATGCTTTGGCTCCTTACCTCCAATGATCCCTGCGTGGGGCTGGTCCTCAGAGCCGGCTTGGACCGGAACCTTTGGATTTTGTGGAACCACTTGACTGTGTGGGTTTGACTGTAAACATCTGCCTGCTCTGATCAGTTTGAATCATGCCTGCCCTCTTACCTCTGAATTGGCCAGCAACCTCAATTACCTTCTTCTGAGTGCACTTGTGATTCTTCAGAAGAAATACCTGGCTCAGTTACTGCAGACCTTCCAGCTGTCCTTGCTGGTAGTTGGTATAGGTCCAGCCATGAGGAAATCCTTGGTGGATGTAGCCTGAGTTTCCACAGTGGTCTGTACTTGACACCTTGATTACATGCAGCTGATCATGGTTCTTCATACCCGAGGCACACTCCCTAGCCTAGGAGGGTCATCCTTCAGAGAGAAGGTTAACTTCAGACCTGCTGTGCATAAGGTAGCAGACGTGCTGAGTAGTGTGTGCTGCAGTTTGACAGCAAAGAATCATCAGCTGAACATCTCCATGTCCACTAAATCATAGCACTAAGTGCCATGTCCAGTCATTTCTTGAACACTTCCAGGGATGGCAACTCCACGCTTCCTTGGGCACCCTGTTCCAGTCCTTGACCACCCCGTCCATGGAGAAATTCCTCCTGATGTCCAACCTGAACCTCTTCTCCTGCAGCTTGAGTCCATTTCTTCTTGTCCTGCTACTTGTTGCCTGGGAGGAAGGGCTGACCCCTACCTTGCTATAACCTCCTTTCAGTCACTTGTAGAGAGCTGTAGGTCTCCCCTGAACTTCCTTTCTTCCAGCCTACACAACTCAGATTCTGTCAGCCACTCCCCATGTGACTTACTCCCCAAGCAGTTTGTCTTATACATCACAGAGTTAAGGCCAGAAATTCCTCAGTTCTGTCCTTCAGGTTGCCTTTCTGGAGCATTCCTGTGTTTCAGACTTCTGACAAACACAGTGATGGTGGGAGTGGATGGTGGCTCCAGCTGTCTCTGAACATCCTGCTGTCCCTCTGTTACCTTTTGCATGAGAAGCTGCTATAGCATACATTATTTGGAATGCAAGGCATCTTTGTTCCCCATGCAGTTCAACGACCCTGCCCAAGGCCAGCACACAGGCACTGACCCATGTTGTTAGAGTAATATAAGTAATAATTATTTGAAGTTTGTGAACCCACGGGATGAAAACCACATGCAGTATTTGCTAAAAAACTGTTTTGATTTGAGAGATTCAGTTAAATACTGACTCAGTGGTTAGGATATGTAGGCTGGGATTATGGTGATAAACAGTTCAGCATTACATCAGTTAGTCAGAAGCAGCAATGAAAAAGGGCCCACACTATTTGTAATGCCTCCCTGATGTCATTTAATTGGAAGGACCTGGGTTTCCAGAATGCATGTTGAGATGGCCCATGCATAATCTCTGGCAGGTGGGGGGCAGATTTCAACTTTTATGCCATTGTTTTTGCCACGAGTAGTGTTATAAGTGACTCCTTTATCCTTGTCTATCAGTTATGTTTTGCATAATTAAGGCAAATTATTAGGTATGTATAAATCTGATTCTGGTGGGAATAAGTTGTACTTACCCTATTTACTCTCTCCATGACTGACCTTTTCTGTGAAAGGCTTCAGAAAAAAGGTGTGCTTGTCCCTGTGCTGAATGGTTTGTTGTGCAGTCCAACACACTTCCAATTAGTCACTAGAGTGTAAAAATCTCTTGTTGAATGCAGGTCTTAAAAGAGAAGAAAGATGAAGTTCATATAACACACTGAGGCACATGGTGTGATTCTTGGGGTTGTGCAGGGCCCGAAGTTTGACTCCTTTTGTGTCCCTTCCAACTCAAGAGGTTCCATGCTTCTATGAAAGTAGACACATGGTTCTGGTTTACAGGCTGCCCATCACCTCACTGGTTGATACTGAAGGACCTTTAGCTGCCAGCAAGGAAGCAAGGCTAGTCTGCCAAAGACATTCTGATTGTTCATATATCTGCTTTCCATTTCCAGCTATTAAACAACATGAAAAGATAACTGTCAACAGTGCAAATATTTCCCTTGTTTAGTGCTGCAATGTGGTCTGGCATCACTGGGATGTTATCCCTTCAGAGGGGCTGTGGCTGGAAGAAGTTGGCATAGTTGAAGAGAATTCTCTGTGAGATGTATTTTTTAAAAGACATTCTGACACCTGATGTCTGTGAAAAGAAAGTGTGGCTATGAGGGACACTTCTCACCAATGCATGGCTGCCAGAGTCTGTGGCCAGTCCGGGTCAGCAGCATTTGCCTCTCCATGAGATGAATCTCTTGGCTACTAGGCCAGATCCACTTGGACTCAGAGGGTAAGTGGTACCACATGGCTTACATGTGGCTGACCATATGGCTAAACTTCTTTGCTGTCAGAAGTTGGGTGGTCTCACCCATGTTCCCTATTAGCAAGGATGCTTAGTCTGTGCCTAAATTATGCCCAGGCACTGCCTGAGAAAATCTAGCTGGCAATCAAACAAACTGTAGTAGAGAGGATTGGAGCCTTTAAACTCTTTTGATGATTTCATGCTCGTGTTTGAGCTATGCCCTGTCCTGGGTCAGCTTTCCAATACAGGTGTAGCCTCTGAGACCCAGGATAGCCTCTTTCCTAAATCCAGCTTGCAGAATATAGCAAGAAGCTTGAAGAAGAGGGTGTTGGGTATGCTCCACAAGCTAATCATATCTCATGTGGCTGGGGCAAGTTTTGGTGGAATGCCCTTCTGGGAAGAAGGTGCTCTGTGATGCCTGACCTATTTGTGCCTAGTTTTACACACACAGTTTTACAACTTTGGTCACAGAATATCCCCAAAGTGTCTTGAAATAGAGAGTTTGGAGCAAGACAAGAATTTCTGGAACTCCATTGCTTAGTGTTTGACACTTTTTCTGTACTAGACACCTCTATTTCCTAGTGGTTTCTGAACATGGTAAATAACCCTCAGGTGGAAGTGAACCTAGGAACGACTGAGAAATTCAGATTGGGCAAGCAAACTCCCAGTCCTCTCACCATTCAGTTCACACTGTCTTTGAGGTGTCCTTTTCCCCTTCACATATCCACTCTTACGTGGGTTCTCTGTGTGCTTAAGGATGAGACCCCACCTGAATTTTGCTCTCTCCTAATTTAAACTGAGGTTCTGCGGTATGAAAGTCCAAATTTGCTTAGCCATTGGAGGTGGAAATCCAGAATCTTCATTCTGTCTAATGGCCTGGTGGGCATGGATGTGTTCAGGAGAGTAGAGACAGTCTTATGGTTACTGGGTGAAATCTTGACTGGTCTCAGCTCTAGCTCTGCATCACCTGGGAAGGAGTCTCCTTGCAGCCCCTGCCCTGTGGTCATGGCCACATCTGACCTTGCAGCTTTGCTAGCCCCTGAAAGGTCCCAAGGACTGCTGGGCTGTGCCCTGGGGCTGACTGCACTTGTGAAAGTCCTGAACAGGCAGATCAATGCTCCTCCAGCCTGTTTCATTTACCATAATGAAGTTTGCTCTGTAGGAAGAGAAGCAAGCCTCTTGCCTATTCAGGAGTTTCACAAGCGTGGTGCTCTCATGTTTCTGGTGGTGGGAAAGCCCCAGAATGTGGGTTGGAGTGAAGGGACAGTACAGGTGATTTTACAGAAGTTCTGTCTAACTCTTGGGTAAATCTGAGTTGCATGAAAATCTAATTTCACTTGAAGGCTTCTACCTACAGCATTTAGATATGCGATGACTAGAAGGAATGACTCAGGTCACTCTAACCACTACCCCACCTGGTATCTGAAAAGGGTCTGAACCAAGAGGAGATCCTGGGTACTGTTTCCTGAGAACCATTCCAAAACTAGGTGGGAAATGGGGATAGTCTGGCCTGGATGCAGTCAGAGTGACAGTGGCAGTGCCATGCAGGCCCTTTACCTTCCTCCCCTCTGCCCACCTGTGGCAGTGGGTCTGGATTATATACAGCACACACTGACCACATGTGCCAGAGTAAGCCAACAGTGCAGCTGTGAAGAGGCAGGAGCTGCAGAAATAAAAATATAATTTGAACACCTAGATACTGTGGTGCTGGGCTGTGTAACATTATGACACAGGACACACAATCCATTACCCATCCAGAGGAAACTGGCACACACAGAGCTACACGTGGAAGCTGTTCCTGCTGATGGCATCAAAACTGCCCATCCCTAGCACAGTGCACAGTGGGCTGGATTTGGGGACAGAGGTATTCCCAGAGACTAACATGGCAGATGTAAATAACAGACTGCTATAAATAAAGAGCATATTTGATCTAGAGATGTCACTTTCCCTCGCTTCCCTCTTTGAATAGTCTGGGGAGAAGGATGACTCTGAGCAGGAGCTGTAAGGTAATATGAAATTCCTGCCAAAGCTGCCTCTCACCTTCATTGACTACAAAGGAAACTTGTGGAGACTAGCCTTCCCAGGCTAATGTTAGCCTTCGTGATTGTTGCTCTAGGCTCCCTCCATAGTCATTGGGAAGAGACAACAATCCACTCATGAGCTGCTGTTGCATGACCTTTGGAGACTTCATGTCTTTAGGTTAGGTACAGAGGGGAATACTCAGTGAAGGCAATTAAGTAGGATCCTCTAAGTTGGTGGTGTGAATCCTCCCTAAGATCTTTGTGGTGTCTTTGGATCTGTTTCATTCTGTAGATCTTCTTCCAGATAAATTTAAGCAACTAACAGAGCTTTGCATCTCTGTGGACCTTCTGATAGTTTCAGGCTAGTAGAGCATGACAGATACCACCATGAAGAAGAGTGGTTGTATAAAGCAGACTTTGCCTGGACATATTCTTCTTTTTGTTTTCAGTGCACAAGCAAACTTTTGGATCAGTTCTTCTGGAAGAAAAATCAGAGATGTTCAAGATTCTCTATTTGTCATCCTGACAAGCGCAACTCAGTTTTTTCATCAATCAGGTCAGTTTTCAGCCACTGAGGCATGATTTCAGGCTCCAAAGTGTGGAACAGATTGTGCTGGCTGTGTGTGTAGGGCAAACTTATTCTCACCCTAGGGGATAGTCTTGGAATCTCTGAAGGATTTCCAGGAGGAAATGAGACACTGTCTCTGTCTTGATTCAGCTCACATTCCGGGTCTGAAGGACATGGTGCTTGGTGTTATATCTGTGTGCTTTTCCTCCAGATTTGGGAGACTGGTGTTCTTGCAAGCTGTGGGCACAGCAGTATTCCGGTGTCCTAGAGATCAGCAGGGCCTGATGAAGGACAGGGAAGATTTCCTTGGGTGATCCTTCATGCCTTAGGTGTATTAAGTCTGATTTCACTACATAGCCTGCCCCATAAATCTTGTGTTTATTTTCTGGTACGGCTCATTCCCAGCAGCCCACGTGCCTGCTTACATACTGCTGCAGAAGGCAGCTCACAGACAACAGAGGAAATAGCTCTGTTGGCATGTCTTTCTTATCTCATTTCCACCCTCAAATTTTTCCCTAGTTTTAATCCCTGGGGTCTGGATTCCTTTCGAGTGTCTAGGAAGCCTCACCCTTTGGTACCTCCCAAGACTTCTCACCCTGAAGTCCAAGGGTTAATATCCTTGGAGCATCGTGTCGGGAAGCAGCGCAAGTCTGTTCATGCAGTTGACAGTGCCCTTTTATTATTGCTTCTATCTCTCCTATCAGATGTCTCACTCTTAACAGAGTTGTTATTAAGATAATTAGTTAATGCAGGTTATTTTATTATTGTAGTCTTATTTGGTTTGATTGCACGGTCAGCTGACACATGTCATAAAAGCGACAAAAGCATTAAAAAGTCGCATAATTGGCAAAACTGAACTGCCGGTGTTGTGGAATTCAGAGATTTGCAGAGAGAAGAAATATACAGACTCCACAGAGACATGGGTCCTTCTGTGAACCTTGAATTTCTCCTCCTGGCATTTATTAGTCAGGAAAATGATTGGCATTTCCTCTTCTGAGTTTTAATTTCCTCTGCTTGGGCTGTATTTTCTGATCTTTGATTTAGCCTGCAGAGGAAGGCAGATCAGTCTTGTTTATCTTTGCCAGAGATTCCTTCGTTTTGGGAACCACATAGGAAATAACTTTGAATGAAGGGAGACAAGAGGCTTCAAAAAGCATCTATCAAGTAATCAAGTGGGTCCATGTGTCATATTTCCTGACCATCTATTGCCTTGGTGTCTGCCATTGGCACACGTCCCAGTGCTGTCAGAGTAGTACAATCCTATTTTTATTTACTTCCAGTGTTCCTCTCTTCAAATACTTTATCCAGCTTTGTCAATGCAAAATCCTAGCAATTTTCATCTTCTTAACCTTTTGAGTTTTCCTTGTGCACCCTCCTGACACATAAGCCCATGAAAAATGTTTCTTTCTTCAGCCCTGGTCTGAAAAGCTGCTTTTCAGCCCATCCTAGCAAGACTGTTCTGAGACCTGTACAGTGTTGTCTTTGTTTGTGTTGGTCTTCTCTAGGCTCGGGTTGAAGCTGTGAGTAGAATATTCCCCAGGGTCCCAAATTCTGCCCAATTTGCAGCCATGTCGACCTGCAAATATTTCCTCCAGTTTGAGATTTTTGGCATCCCAAGTTTCCTGGATGTGCTTACATCATCCCTGTGCGGAGGAGGACTTGGCTGTATGGCTTAGAATGTGCTCTGTGTAATTGAACATGTTCCCTCAAAAATACCCCAGCAATTTTACCAGTTCTTGTCTGGGGTTATGAGGTATGTGATGTAGCCCTGTGGGCAGGAGAGGAAAAAGCCCTCCCAAGAGGCCACTCCTGAGCTGATTTGATAACTTTGGGGTTTGAAATAGTGGGGAAAGAAAAATCTGAAGTGAGAAACAAGTTGTTAAAGCAAAGACATGCACAGACATATAATAAATGATACACCTAGATTTTTTAGAATGTGGCTAGAGGAAATCAATCCCTAATGCCGTAAACAAGCTCCAGTGGGTTACCAGCAGACAACATCCAGAGTAACTCAGTTCCAAACATGGGCACTGCTGAAGTCAGAATTTGGCCTCAGAAATTTTGTTTTGCTGCTCTAAAAGAGGGATTTTAGAAACAAACCCTGCTGCATGCAAAGAACGCTTGAAAGTCCCTTCACACACACTGCCCTTCCAAGGTGCACTGCTAAAGCTCAAAACACTGAAGAGGAAGGCTCCTGACAGCTTTCCAAGGCTTGAACTTTGGACATAATGTTTTTAGGTCATTGCTTACAAGCCAAGAGCACCAAGAAGGGCAGACAAAGGCGTATTAGCTGGACCTCTTCTCAGTCTCCTGGGAGGGACAATGGGTGCAGTTCACAAGCAGAGGCACAGAGCTGCAGCTTGCTGGTTGGGAGGCTGCACACAGCGGAGAGATCAGAATTCAGAGCAATTAAGCACATCGCCTGATTGTTACTGACAGATTAAAAAACCCCTTCTGCCAGCTTTACACATTTGAGGCCTCTTGTCTTTGTGAGTCAGGAGGCAGTTCCCATCGTGAGACACGCTCTGTAGTACAGGATGATTTTTGGCAAAGTCCGGATGATTGTGAGCCAGGCGGGGCGGGGACAGCATTCCAGTTTTATAACACAATTCCATAATAGGAGACAGCATTCTTTTCATATTAATGTTCATACAATAGGAATTTTAAACTCCAGCTTTTGGGTTATATGAGGGGGAAAAGTCTCTTTTAATCACCACAACAACTTTATTCTATAATTCAATGAACAGGGCTGCTGGTGGACCAACCACAGAGACTGCAGTGGGTCTTTTGAAGGGCTTTCATTCCAAGAAACAGCAAACTGAAAAGCACTGATGTAGTTATGCACTAGCTGATGTCACCCTGACCTCCTCTTTGGATGGGTTATGGGCCTTCAGTTTACCTGCTCTGACCCCAGGGGAAATTCATGTCACCACTCTGCACACTCCTTGTGAGCACAGTGAAGTACCTACCACTGCTTCTCTAGAGTTACCAGACCAAAAGATATGTAGGTATTTCAATGGCTTTTGGTAGCAAAGGTTTTGCAGAGTGCAACGGAGGGCTGCTCCAAGACTATCCTTGCCATGGATTCCACCAGGGACGCTTTCTGCCTCACCTGTTCTGGTGACAGAGAGGAACCTGAGGCTTTCAAGATGTTACTCATCTCCTGACTTACATCTTGCAGTGTCTTGCTGGGCAGGTAGAAGTTTTAAAGATAAATTTCTCCTACCAGGGTTTTGTCCGGTCTTTGAGTTTTGCACCAAAAATAACCTGGTGGTTTAAAGAGCCCTTGCTGCTCTTAGCTTAAGGCTGCAGTTTGACCCCTCACTGTAGCTCAGACAAATACCTTGCTGCTGGCATCATTGTTAAAGGGTTAGGAGGATAAAGGGACTCTAAGCTTTTCTCCTTTGCAGTGTGTAGTAAGAGAAAACACTTTAAGGCCCCTAGAAACACTTTGTACCCTCTCCTGGTCTCATGGTGAAAAGGGACACTTCATTAAAACCTAGTTTTGAACCTCAGGCTGACACCCCTTAAAAAAGTGTTTGCCAGGATGCCTGGTTTTAAGCACTCCAGAAAGATGGATTATATGAAGTGTGTTTCTCAACAGTGGTATCTATAACTGAGATTTCACAGAGGGCTTAGCTGAACCAGGCTGTCCAGAGCATATATAGGGAGTGCCACTGCTAGTCACTAGGAATTCACATTGTCCTAACCTAAGCTATGAAATTCAGCTTTAGGTGAGCAAAGACATGTTCTCTGAAAAGGGCAGAAGCCTCAGTACTATTTAGAGACAAATTGGAACACCTGAAAGAGCAGAAGAGGGCTTGGCCTCCTGAGAGGTTCTGTGCCTTGCCTGAACTGCCGTGGGGCTTTGGATATCACTGAGGATTTGCAGATGTTGGAGATGAAATGACCCTTGGAAGAACGGTGGAGTGGCATTTGAAAACAGGAGAGGGAAAACCTCATTAAGCACACACAGGAAAATCTGGTGAATGCCAAAAGTGGTCTGGCATGAGTGTCCCCACACAATGCCAGTTTGAAAGGGGACGTTCAGTAGTGACCATTTTATAATGCTGGTTTGATATTTGGATACTGCCAAATGATAGAGAAAATGGAAATTCCTAGGGTGTATGTGCATGCAGGAGAGTGCAGGAGTAAGGCAATTTTTGGTTTTAAGGCTTGGTGCTTTGGGTAGCTGCAGTTTTGAAGTGTGGTAATAGAGAGGTTGATCTGCATGCATATTCTGGACTCAGCCTTAGTCAGCTCAGGAGACTTTCTTCTTAAAGAAGAGCTTGCAGAGCAAGGGCTGTGTGAGAATATTTCTTCCTGACAGCTTGGCTGTGTTCTTCAGAGCAAGCCTGGCCGTGGTGGCACTGAGCCTCTCCGAAGGCAGTGCGTTCTCTGAGTTGAGGGAGGTAGCCCTGGCCCAGGGTGAACTGGGGATGGCCAGCTGGGGAAAGGGGTGGATCAAGGCCTGACGTGAGTACAATCTTTAACAAAGAGACTTCCTGCCTGAGTTGAAATGCCTTGGTGTATTTCCCTGCCTTCAAACAAGAGCTGTGTGCACCTGACGTCACTTCCCTCGCTGCCGAGCGGATAACAGGATCAACCTGCGCTGACTCTGAAGCAGACATTCCACTGTGTCACTGGTTGTTGTGCTCTTCGATGGGGCAGGAGATTTTACTGCCAAGGTTGTTTTTTGTAGTTTATGCTCCACAGAGGCTTTTCCCCGCTGCTCCCCAGCAGTTTGAAAGGAACTGGTGCGATGTGCTTGCAGGCACACAGCAGCAATGTGACTCATCAATAGACCAGGCTTTGGGAGCTGGTGCCTGTTACAGCGTGAAGCCAGCCTGCTTCTTCACAGAGCTCCAAAAGGCAGCTGGCTATGTCAAAAGGGCAGAGAATAAAGAGTGTAGTGTAAAATGGAGACACAATTAGGCAAAGATAAAAAGAAAAAAAAAAAACCCTATAACATTTTTCATCTCTTTACTGGAAGTTCCCTCGGGTGGTGTTTGCTGAAACGAATAGTTCTGCAGCTTGCTGGTATAAAAATGGCACATAGATTTTGCAATAATGCTAGGTTATTTTTAAACATCTTAACGAACAATCATAAAACATCTACCTTGGTATGGACCAAGTTCATCATAGGATATGTCTTTATCACTTTGTAGCACTGAGGAAATGGCATTTAAGTGATATCTCTATGAACCTGTTCCCTTTAAATCTTCAAGTGTCTCATTTTATGTCTTGTACTAAACACTAGTCAGTGAGGAGGGAGAGGTTAACGTATTGCAAGTCATTAATCAGAAACCTTGATACAGATTTGTATTTTTCACAGCATTTTAAAAGGAATCTGGTTCAACACTGTCTGCATTTTGGAACTGGGAAAATTTAGGCACTTCTTTGAAAAGACCAGTAAATATTTGGTGCCTCCATTTGATTTCATAAAACCACAGAAAAGATGCAAAACTTGGACAATGACATCATTATTTCTGCTTATCTAGAGGTGATACTTCAGTAAGTCCCAGTAATTTGGTTATTTTGGGTTGTGCAGCTGTGCCTGTAGCCGTGGGTTCCTTTTATATCACTGGAAACCTGTGCTGTTTCCACTCAACAATGGAACTTGGAAGACATGGAGAAAAGTGTATGTTAGACATTTGAAAACAAATACTGTCCTCTATTTTGACAGTGCTTTAAACATTAGTCTTCTTCTGAAATGACCACAAGAGTCAGCAAGATGTAGGTTTTGACATTTCTGATTTCACTGTATTCAGAGGTTTTTGCAAATATGATTGCATTATTTGATTTCTCTAAATTTCTTTACATTTCTACAAAGAAGGCAAATTCATGAAAGTGAGTGCCTTATTCAGTTCCTAGTTTTTACCTGTGCTGCCCACAGTTGTGATCACATGTCATGAGTTGGCAAGGTCAAGTTGTAAACACAATTTATACTGTTGCCCAGGGTTATCAGCACTTGGTTATCATTCAAGGTCAATCTGCTTGTCATTTATCATGTAACAATACTGAGAACATTGTCACTGTGAGCATAAATAAGAATAACATTAATACTAATAATTCACCACACTGAAGAACCCATTGCATATTTTTCCACATTTCCAAGCATTCATTAAAAACAAGCAAACAAACAAACAAACAAACAAACGTGTTTCTGTTAATTTCAAAGACAAGTGTCAGGCTGCTCGGTTCCTGGACATCCTAGACAGTTTGCAAGAGCAGTGTCTTAGTATGGTTACTGGTCCTATGCCTTTGGTACTGACATTCAGTAGAGAAAACTCTTCAAAGTATCCAGAAATATTTTGTTGTAAGCTGTGCTGTCTTGGCACTACCACATAACAAAAAGAGTAAGTCAGCTGCTAGGAGAAAATCTTACTCATGAGTAGTTAGTTACCTGATATGACAAATGACAAGGTTTGAAACAGATTAGTCAACCAGTCATCATCTTGGTTTCTCCTACGGACAATTTTCAGAGTGTTTCTGTGATTATTTAAAATTATATTTTGTTCAGAAGCAATATTTGCTTGAGACTTGTAGTCTCAGGACTTTTTTCTTCCTTTTGTTCTTCAGAAGTTAATTTCTAGTCAGTCAGTTTGTAGTTAATTTTCAGTGTCCACGATGGAGGACATATCCTTTGAATAAGCCTATTTATCTTTCATGTACTTCACAGCTTCTACTTCATTTTTATCTTCCTTGAAGGATACCTTTTTCTTCAATATCTGTTTGTCACTGGAACTGGAGAAAATTTACATTGACAAGATCTCTAATATTCTACTGGTAAGCAACTTAAACCAAGATGCTTTCCCTGGAGTGAGTGAAATGGTGTGATTATGCTGTATATTTGTGTACCCTTGTGGTTTATCTCCTTTTATAGTCTGCTGTTCCCTCTAGTTCCCTTGAGATAACTTAATGTAACCCACAAAGGGGCATGTCCCAGCCCATCTGCTTGTGGGGTGTGACAGTGATATGCATCTGAATGATGAGTTCAGTGAAATGGGGCCCAAGGAGTCACTGTAACCCTCACACTCTTGGTATTCCAGATTAATCTATGTCAGACCTATGTTGATTAGTTGCCTTCACAATGAAGGACAGGAGGGGACATTCCTGAAGTTGTGAATTTTCTGAGGATATTCAGAATGGACTGCCAAAAGAAATTAAGGTATCTTTTACAAGAATGAAGTACTCAAAACATTTGGAAGGACAGGAGCAGTACGTTTTCACTGGGCAGGTATTTTCCTTTAATTATCATGTAATTTGTTTAGACAATTTATTAAGGATGTGTTGGAAGGCAAGTTAGAAGTGAAATTATTTTCCTAGTTTAAAAACAGCTTGTTTAACATTTATTCATGCAGGGCTGGGCCTCCAGATGGTATAAATTGGCATAGATCCATTTAATTTAGTGGATCTATGCCAATTTTTAGCAGCTGAGAATCTTGTCCAGTAAGTCACTTTTACTCCCATGACTTATGTTCAGTGCTAGAAAGATGGAAAGATTCAGCCCCTGAGGTGATGACCAAAAATTCTTAACTTTACCAAAATGAAGCATTCTTTATCAGTGATCATCACAGAGCTCAGCGAGCACATGCACCATCTACTCAAAACAGGCAAAATGCCTTTTTTCCCCCATCTACCTTTCAATAATGGAGATGTTATAGCTAGAGGTGAGTTTCACCTTAGCCTTAGAGGTCACCATGGTAAATTTTATTATAATAGCAGGGCCTTGTATGGTGAGCCTGGGAATACAGGGGTTGTGAATTGTGCTCCCACAGGTATGTAAATTGGAAGTTACCAATGGAATTATGCCACTTAGTCCATATGTGGATCTGGCACATGTGACATATTTACCACCCAACCATCACAGCAATTTTTACTTCGTCATCTCGTCTTTTATTGTACACAAATTTAGATACTGGTTGTTTTATAGAGATCTATTATCAAGACAATGACATTGAGACCACAACTGTCAGACTTCTCTATGTAAAATTGGCAGCCAGCACAATACTGGCATCTGAAACAAAACTCCGAGAGAGCAGAAGAGACAAAAATCTCAACTGCTTAAAAATAATCAATAAAATAACACTTCGATTTTTTGAATGATGTGTTTCCTCACTAAAACTTACTATTGTTGAATGTGTGGTGGGTCACCCGGTGTGGCAGCTAAATATCCATCCAGCTGCTCTCTCAGTCTCCCCAAGTGGGATGGGGGGAAGAAAACAGGGAGAAGCAAGAAAATGCATGGATCTAAATAAAGACACTGATTTGGGTACTGAAAAGCAAAGATGACAAATATGCAAACACTTAAGGAAAGCACCTCCCCGCTCCCCTTCCTAGAATTTTGCTAGTGATATTACCACAGATTACACTCAGTCCCTTTGGCAAAGCAACAGGCAGCACAGGACTTGAGGGTCAAGGGTGTAGTGGTTTCTTTCTGCCACTCCTTGTTCCTTACTCTTTTCCTCTGTTCCTTCTTACTCTTTTCCTGGGCTCTGGTGTGGGTCCTCCATGGGCTCCAGCCTGCTCATTGGGTTCCTGCTGTGGCATGAGTTCTCCAGGGGCTGAAGTCCCTTTGGGTGACTGTCGTGGAGTCAGCCAGAGCTGAGTGGGACTGGCACAGGGCAGCCCTTTACCCTCTCCCATAGAGGTCACCCCTGCAGCAGTGCCTTCCTCCTCCCCCCTGCTACCAAGGTCTTGCCAAAGACATCCAATACAATCCAGAAGCTTCCTTCTTAGCTGAGCAGAACACTTAAGGGAGGTCACTGTGTGGTAGGAATAACACCACATGCTTTATTTATGCACTGCATTAAAGGTCTGTGGTAGGGTATCTTAAGAGACAGGATATGGGGCCACTATCCAAGGTCTGACTCTGTATGTTACGATAATTTACCTAACGTGATGCTGCCCTACTTTATTTCAGTCTTTCACTGAAGATTATGGGGATTCCAGAGGTGTGTAGAACCAAGCAGAGGAACACACAGCTGTCTTTGGAAGTGGAGAAACATGGTCCCCTGCTGAGACCATGGAGGTGGCAGTGTTCAAACCAAACAGCTCCAGGATAAGGCTTTAGCAACACATAATTTTCATTTGTTAACCATAATGCTGGAATGAAAAAATAAAATCTTAAAGCCTTTTTCTATCTTCATCCCCATGACCAAAAATCGCCACCATTTCAATAACATTAATCTGCTTGGTTATTAAGCTGTTGAATGAGTAGATTTTATTTCTCTCAGCTTATTTTCTACTCCTCTTCTAGCTTTAATAGCTATCTGCTAAATATGAGAGTTGTTCCATTTCATTACCTTCCTCCTGTTTTTTTTCTTGAGGTGGAGCTAATGCAATGCAAATTGTGATGCCTGTCTCTGATTTTTCTATTAAGTAACTTAGGATTCTGTACAGCCTGTGTTGTTGACTGCAGAGCTAGAAATATATTTGAATTTATGATGAAATCCTGGAGTTTGCAGTATATCAAGTTTGGTGGATTTTTTTTCAAACAAGTAATAATATTCAATGATATTCAAGTCTTTGATGGAGGCCTTTTCTGCAAAATATGTTATACACACTTTTCAGTTCTTTTATTTCCACCTGATGCAATTCCACAGCAGCTGCCATATAAAATTTATGACATAGAGCTAAGCACAGTCCAAGCTCAGCTGGGCACTAAAGCTGCAACAGTGCAGTGTGAAGAAGTTCACAGACACTGTTGAACTGCTGTCTGGGGCTGGTGAAACCAGAAATAGGAAATGGTTGACTAAGTTGTATCACATCAGAAGCACTGGGAAGGTAACTATTGGCACATATTGGTGCCTGGAGAGGCTAAACTTCAGCAATCAGAGCAATTTCCTCTTCAAGTAAAGAGGAAATAAGTTTTGGATTAAGCTGTGCAACATGTGTGTATGCTCTTCTGAGTACATAGTCTGTGCTGGACATGCTGCAAATTGCTGCTTTTGAAAACTATGAATGAGCCATGGTATGCATCTTCACTAAGGCTTTGAATGTATTTGTTCCCAACTTTTGATTTTATTTCACTGTATAAAATTTAAAGGCATTTTCTAGCCTATTTTGTTCAATGGCCTGATCAGTCATATCAAAGATATGACTTCTTTTACCTTTGTCTTTAAAATAGAGTTTCTTTACCCTAGTATTTTGAAAGTGGGGATGTTCTGCAGTCTTATTTTTTTGATGGCTAGAGACTTTATTCCCAAGTGGCATTTTCAATGTATGCTTAGCCAGACTCTCTCCATTTATAAATCAGTTATTGTTTCCTTGCAGCAAATGCAAGAATATAAGATGTTTTCCCTTTCTTGCATTTTTTGCAGAAAGCAATACTACCCCTAGTCCACTTTTGCTTTAATGCTGGGCCAAACTCTGCCCAATCTAAGTAGTGGTGATCTTCCTGGTAGCAATAGAAGAGACTGATGTAGTTCTATACTCACATCTGGGCTGTCTTCTTCTAAATGAAGCACCAGCTGACTTCTTTTGGTTTTGCACTGTTTTAATCGTTTCTGCTGCTTAGCTCATCTCAAAACTTGGCAATTACTATCCTTTCCCTGTATTCTGTCTGCTGAAACCTGCTTTGCTGATTGATCATTTTTCTTTTGTTTTCCCTGTAGCCTTCTCCTTATATGTTGTAGAGGAGTGGATTCACTAGCTAAGGTGTCTAAACCTCTCCTAGAAGCTGATTTCCTTCCTTGGGATATGAGCATCATCACCTGGATTAAATCTTAACTCCTTTGCTAGGATGTTCCCCTCATCCTTACCTAGAGGTGATTGTTGGAAAATGAGTAGAAGTCATCATTTTAGGAAAGGGAAACTCTGATGAGGTTTGGAAATACAGAAGAAACAAAATGTGTAGGTTACATTATTCAGGTTATTATTTCCAGGAAGTAAGTTTTTGGCTTTGCAGCAAGGCCTGTAGGAAATCCTACAGAAGCGTTAGACCATGAACATATTTGGTAACTGTGTCTGAAAGGAAACCCTCAGGGCAAACCTGACTTGTGAATACCCTGTGATGCTGAAGAGAACCTCAAATAACCCTCATGAGTCAGGAAATATCAGAGGATACAGATGTCGCAGGAATGAATTTGTCTACCACATGGAAGGAGGACGAGCCTGATTCTTGAATGGGACAATCCACTTCATCAGAAGAGAAATAATGATGAGAAAACCCCTAAAGAAAATATATCTATTCTTGTGCTGAGTTCAGGAAAAAAAAATATAATCAATATCTATATATATTTTTTGATTTAAAAAAATCTCACTCTTATATGTCAATGACATAGTCAACTTCCAGAGAAACTCAGAGAAGTTCTATAAGAACAGAGATGGTCAAACCCATCATCTTCAAACAGTAACACACTGTGACTCTTTTCTTAGAAGAACATGTGTAGAGGCTTTTGTTAGGGTAAATGAATGGGTGGTCTGAGAAAGCTGAATTTGTTTCATCCTGGAGTTGTGTTAGAGACCATTGCACGTTTCCTTGTTATGAGGATGAAAAGGCTGTGCCATTTATGAAATTCAAAGCTGTGTGAGCAGATAAAACACAAGAGGAAAGGTATCAGCAGACTATTTTCCTATTTCGATTATGTATTTCTTCAACCTCATTTCAACACATAAGAGATGATCCAGATGCAATCTTTGGCTGAGAAATTTCATTACAGACTGATGTGGAGAGGCTTTCTCTTCTGAAGCGGTTTGTTTACTCTTTCTCCTAATGTCCACCACTGGCTGTTCTCAGAAGATGTTTGCCAAATTCACTCTTGGTCTGGCCAAGTGCAGCTGTTCTGATACTGCATTCTCAGCATTCCTTGAGGATGGATGCCTGCAGACTTGGTCTGTGTGAGGAGTTATAATGTCTCTTAAAAGGAGCATTTTCAGCATCTGCAGAAAGTCAGCTCAGCTATGAGTTGTGCTGCCTATGGGTCCCAAATGCGACATTTTGGAAGTGGACCTTGCAAGATGGGAATGTGGAAGCCCATCTACAGAGTCCAAAACCAAGACTCAGACAGCTTTTAAGGAACAATGGGAGGAAATATAAAGCAGTCTATGGAGAGCTGGAGAAATGCACCTGATGTCTTACAAGCTATACACAGTGCTTCATGATCCAGATCTTTCTTGGCTTACATAACAGGCCAACACTGAGTCCTCTCAGGACCCATTTGTCCTGAAAGGACTTGTACAATTTACTGTGGCAATTGATGTAGGAAGCTACTTTTGTGCATGAATGATTAGTTTGACAAGTTCTGACTCATGTTGAAACCATTAGGAATACTTGAAGAAGTAATAGGTTGTTAGCATGGGCAAAGATTTTTGCAATTTGCATCTACTGCCCCCTAACTTTGTATTTGTCTGGGATCATTTTTACAAGTCATTGCTGGTTTTACCACTCATGAATACTGTGATTTCCTCCCCCCCAAAAAAACTCATGCCACTTAATTGTTATGTCAGCAATTTGTAATTCAGATATCACATATATATATATATGATCAACTACAACATGTGTTTAAGATAGCTGTTTAAAATAAATTACTGAGGCATACTGAGCTACATAAAACCCCCCAAACTCTAGCATTTTTGCTATCTTCCCACATATTTCATTTCATTAGTAGTTTTTGAATGGATTTCTGATCCATATTGATTGAAAAACACGTGGGCAAAGTAGGTAAAATCCTTGCTGAAATATTGTCAGGGCAAAACATGTAAGGCATTGAATTCTACTAAAATTCACAATGTGTTTTTAACTGTATTTGATAGAGAGGGTTTTTTTTTTCCCCAGCTGAACCACAGGGATGTCAGTGATGCTGTATACCTGACATGGAAGTCAGGTGCCAGATACCTCACAATAGTGCTCTGACTCTCCAGCACAAGTATCTCACTGATGTTTCCCTTTAGTTTGGAATAAAGCTGGTTTTAAAAATCTGGCTGTGGTATGAAAATTATCCTGTCTGATGCTTGGTGTTGAAAGAACATAAGCAAGCCTGCCAATTCACACTACAGTGAAAAAATAGAGATTATTTGAGGCTCAAAACAATGGAGATAAAACTATGGTTTGTATGTTGATGTTTCCAAGACTTTTGACCTGAACAATGGGTGACACCCTGTAAGAAATGCCAGGGCAATATTACAGTCCTAATTAAATGCTGCTGGTTTACTTTGAGAGAATTTTAATATTATTATTTATTTTTTAAAAATCCTGATAGAGGAAATTGCTAGAGGCAGGTTATGATTTTAATCATCTAGGGCATATATATTTGTACCTTAGTATGACCAAGTGATCAACACAACAAAAAAAGCATGTTATAGATACTCTGCCAACTGGAGATGCTACAATAGTATTGCAGTGCTGCTTCCTTAGCAAGTGGCTGAAGTGGAGGTGCACTGCTGTATAGAGAGATCTCAAACTCAAGTCCTTAAACCTAGAGAGACACTTGGTTTCCATTAAAACAATCCTTGCCTTGAGAGGGCATTAAGCCACCTGAGTACCTCTGGGAATTTATACCAAGTGACTTATCCAAAGTCACAGAGGGAGCAGAGGCAAAGCAAAGGCCTCTTACATCACTTTTGTGCTCTAAGTAGCACTCATCTTCTTGTTCAATAACAACACCATCTCCACTCAGGAGTTCAGTCCCAGCATCATGAAGGGCTTGACAGTAAGTTTGATGGGAACAAACAACCCTAAAGACCAGAAATAAGAAAAAAAGCAGAGCATAAGGTTAAATTCATTTGTAAGGCCAGTAATCTTAGTGAAAAATCATGGGTCATTACAGTTTTCCCATCTGCTCTTTTTTGAACCTGTTAACTTCTAATATCATCACATAGAAGATAGAAGTAATAATTGCCCTTGATATTCAATATATCGTCTGCCTCTACCTTTCCTGCCAAAAAAGAAAGAACTATACAAGTTGTGTCTCACAGGTATGATTCGCCTGGTTTCAGATTGCAGACCCTCATTCTCATTCTGCCTTTCTCTGCTTACGAGTTCTCTATTTGGTATTGTTTTCTTATAAATGTGCTTACACACCAACAAAATCACCTCTTAGTCTACTTTTAGAGAAGCTAAACAGGTAGATCTTGCTAAGACTCTTACTGTAAGGCACTTTCTCCAGTCCCTGAATAGTTTTTGTAGCTCTCCCATTAATGTCATCTACAAATGTCGCCAGAAGCAGTTCTGTATTAGACCTTAGATTGTTAGAATGCTGCAGAACATTTTATGTCATTCACCTGTTCAGGAGCATTTATTCAATGACCAGCATCCATCTCTATTCAAGACTGCTTTAGATTTTCCCCCCACTAATCCTTTGCCCAATTATCATCACTTTCTTCATATTACCATAGGATAATTTAGCTTGGAAGAGATCTCTGGAGATCATCTAATCTAACCCACACTAAAAACAAGGACAGCTTTAAAGTTAGAGCTGGCTATTGTGCAGTGCTACTCTTTAAAGAGTGTGTTGTGCTAAGTCAAACACATTATGGTCTACTCTATTTTTCCTTCACCAACCAAACAATGCTTCAGTGAGGATATGAACTCTGAAGTTCCTTCCATAGTTATTTTTGTGTGCTTCTAATGACCTGAAAGTTGTTTGACAAAACCTATTCTCCATCATCTAGTGGACTGACATTTATTGTATTTCTCATTAACTGAACCTCATAGCAACAAGTAAACAGGAAACTATTTGGTGGGAAAATTTGCACTCATTTAAAAACAAAGTAGCTTTTGCTCTGCATCACTCTTCTCCTGTTTCCCTCCCTTTTCCATGATAATTGTGATTTTTCTATTAGTTTCTCAGCATTTTCTTCCCCTTGTAACTCTTAGACTTCATGCTGTTTGTATTTCATCAGTGCTCTCTTTGGAGATCTCAGGAGAGAGCTTACATAAATTGACTAATGTTCACAATGCACAGTCTATACTATGCATTAGCTCTAGAGCCACAGGTGTTTTAGCTATATCCATATAACACACACTGGTGTGTACTGCACTTTCTGTTTTCAAGAAATTACATTAAGTTTTGGGGGAAACCAGTGCAGAATCATCTTCATGATCAGAGTCCAAGCAATGTCACAAAGTGAGATGTGCTGATGGAAAGGTTTGCTCCATACACGTGGGTGTATTCATTTTTGTGCTCCATCCCATAAACACTGCTTTCAGGCCTCAGGCTTTTTCTGAATGTGTGTAAACTGAACTTTAATTTAATAGATCAGTTGACTACTACTGTTGTGACCTATGGTGAGGGAGACTCCAAAAGGGTGGAAATGCGTGGGAGCCCTGCAGAGCTACATCTGAGCAAAAACTCAACACATGGTCCTTCATCTAGAAACAGCCTGTATGATCTGACTTAGAACAGCTACAGTGAGCAAAGTACCACAAAGTGGAAGGAAAGGCATCAGAGATGTAAAGAAGACACACAATCCTGCAGAGACTCTGCCTGAAGCCTTTGGCTTATGCCTGTGCTAACAAATTCCATGGGACTAGGGCCTGTTCTCTGGCCAGACCAAATGGCACAGCATGGCTCACCTCTCCTCAACTCCCTTCTTTTCATCTGGGAACAGTCTGGTCTTATCACTACTGCCTGGTGGGCACAGAAGCAGTTCCCTAGTCCTACATTTCTGTCTGACTAAACTATTAATTAGCAAGCATTATGGGTCCCCCTTAGTGGCTAACAGGACAAGAGGCTACCCTAATCCTTATGGTCTTCACTCTCTGCCTTTAGAGGTGGAAATGCCATCTGGTAGCCATCTTTTCCACCCCACAGATCTGTGATCGAGCTGAGGTGTGAACTTCTGTGGCTGTTTGGTTCTTCACAAATCTTCACTTAGGAGAACGTCCTTTGTGGAATGTGTATGAAGGACCCATGAATGTACTAAGCGGCTTAATTTATACAAGTACACATGGAACCCATGCGTCCTATAAAAGGCTTATTTTGCCCTTTCTAATTCTGTTTCTAGTCTGTAATAAAGCAGATTGATTCGTTTTCACATCCCCTTTCCTAAAAGGCCACTTGTTTTTGCAATCCTCCCCATCTTCTTTCATTCCAGATGATCAGTGAGAAAAAAACCCAGATAATTGCCCAACTTTCAAGTTAGGCAATTGTAAGTATCATTCTCTTCAACAATAATCTTAAATTACATTAAGAGTACTCATGGAAAAGGATGGAGGTAGATAAGTTTGGAGCAAAGAGGCCAAGAAGATGAAAAACTGGAGCTGTTCTTTGATGACCATTGCAGTTCCAACTTTCTTTCCAATCATTATTGCAAATTTTGGGTCTTTTAAGTGCTAGGTCTGACTTGTGCTATTCAGTTGAATCAGGGAATATAGAAAAGATTGAGTAGATTTTCATCAGCTGTTGGTTATTAAGCAACTTGTTTGGCATCCCAAAACTTTCCAGCAGTATTAGTAGAGATTAGTCAGATGCCAGCTTATGTTTTCAACTTTGCAACAGAGTCCAAAATGTTCTTACAGTCTTTTGAATATCTGTAGTAAGGACAAAAGCTTGTCATCATGGTACACCAATGGAAGCAGCTGATAGATTCTGTGCCTGCTAATGATCAGAAAAAAGCTGTAATTACACAGCTAAAGGGGAAAAATGCTTGTTGCTCAGAAGTGGTAGGCTTTCTCCTTGTGTTTGTATAGCAGAATTTCTATTAGCACAGCACTGTTGATTTGTTACCTCCAAAAGCAAGAGCAAGCAAGTTTAGACTTGAATTTCTTTCATTTTATATAGGCCAGAGGCATAGTATTACTGGAAGCTTTTTTAATGCTAGATGTGCCACAAGGATGTGAGGCATGAGAAAGGGTGTGTTTTGGAAGACTGTAGCTGAGCTGGGTAAGGGCCACTGGCCAGCTTCCTTTTCACACCAAAAGTGCAGCTGGCTTGTCGTACAGACCTAAGGCCAGCTACAGATTCAATCTGCTAATAACATGTTATTTTTCTCCTTCAGGCCCCTTTACAGCTTTAATTAAATTGTACTTGCATTTGCAAAGTTTCATTTCCCGGCATGTGCAATTTTGTCTGTTCAAATGCTTTTATGCCAGTAGAAAAATTACAGCTCTGCCTTACTACACTCGTTAAGGCATGGGCCCAAAGCTCATCTCAGGCAACTCTCTTGAGGTTAGTGCAGCCACAGAAGTCTTCAACCCAGAGATAGTTTGCCCAACAGAAAAAGATGGGAAGGACAATAATTTCTCTTTCAGTACAGGTTCACAAAAGAAAGGAATAATAGACCATAAGCAACAGGGTTAATGGACCATCTATTGCAATACCATTCAGTCTCCGTGCAGTCACAGTCTACCCCACAGAGCTTCTAAAAACTTTGACCTCTGTCAAAATATCTTTATCTCTTATAGAAATGATGCTGAGTTTCCACTTACATGATCATTCAAACCTTGGTCACAGAGTAAAGTGATCAAATTGTTTACCTTTGAGTGCACATAGAGCACAATTGGACTGCAATGAATTTCAGGAACTGGCAACCAGAGTGTATTTGAGGTGAGTGACCTAGAAACAAACTTGGTATCTCATTACTGTAAGCCATCCAGTATGATTTACTTAGTGGGACAATTTATGGCCCATCCCCATTTCAGAAACTGCCAAGTTCTAATAGTTTTTGACACTGACCTGTGAAATGTTTAGCTGACACTTTAAATGAGGAACTTGACTAAAGTAACGAGAAACCCTTAATTATATGGGATTATGCTTAACATGTACTAAATTTTCCATAACCTCAGACTTTAGGACTCAGCATTTCTGATTTCAGTAGTTTGCAGTCAGATAATATGATGTCTGTGAGCAGGAGGGATAAATTTAGATCTGAAATGAATGACATACATTGTAATGAGGAGCAGGCAAGGTAAGGAATCATCAGCAAGGAGTTATTTAGATGGAGATGAACTGAAGTTTATCCAGGAAAGATGAGGCAAAACAGTGTGTTTGAGGATAGGTATTTCCGTCACTTAAGGGAATCACAAACAGGTGCTCTATTCCAGATAATGTTGAAAATGGCTGGTAAGCCATTTTCAAAAGATCATTGTGTAAGTGGCAAGGATATGGCAGAGCTAAACACATGGAATTAAGGAACCTGGCAGCTCCATGTTGAAGGAAAACATGGCAAAGAAAGATATTTACTTTGCAGGTCTGTAAGAATATTTTAATATAAGAACCGTGCAAATATGCTTCCAGATAGCATGAATTATTTAAAATTGTTTTTAGGTTTTTCTCTGGGCTCCCTCAAAAAATTACTATTGAGAATCAAATGGCTGATGCTCCTAAGAGACAGACAAGTCAGTTTTGATCATGAGATGCCTGTTGTGTTCTTGAGTGCTGAAGAAAGGGAAGAGAAAAAGTAATAAATTTTAATAATTTTTTGAAATAGATTTCCTTTTCACTTATTTTTTCTACCTGTGTTTGGTGTAATTATCAATTGTCTTAATACTCATAAATTTCAGTTCTTTTAGCTTAGTGTTATGGGCATTATGCATGTATCATATTATGTGACATTACTAATCTGGTCAAGAATCTACATTGTCCCCTACCACACAAATTTTCAAATAGTATGGAGGCAATCATTATTAATAAATCTGAGATAAAAGGTCATGTCAAAAATGTCATTCTTCAGAGAAGTAATAATTTGAGAACTTCTTTAAAGACTGCTGCCTCATCTGAGTAACAAATCTGAAAACTGAGCAGCCAGCCACCCCCTTCCTTCCTTCTGTGCTGGGTGGTGTCATTAGCTGGCTTTCAGTACTGACACCGAAAGTGAAGAACCACCTATCTACTATCAGAAGGTTTTCCCTGCAAGAGCTCATGCAGCAAGCACTCGGGGTGACTATTAGATGATTCACCGGTTATCGCTGTCTGAGTCACGCATCCCACTGAGTGGGTGAGGCTACCAACTTCTTTGTCTTCTGACACGCTGCTTTGCCACGGTGAACATTTGCTGTGCGACACCCAGAGTTGTCACAAATCCGTGTGAGGAAGGGATTGGCAGAAGGTCTCAGGAACAGAGTTCATTGTGGATGTTCTACTGTTTAAAGACAGACCTGGAGGTGAATTTGTGCTTTGTTGGAGCTGACTGGCCATTTTTCTGCAAGGCTCAGTGCCTTTGGCACACGTGGCTGTGGTGGTGGCAGTGAGGAGCCTGGTACAGATGTGACTCTGAGAACAACTGATGGAGAGCTTCTTACAGCTAAACACAACATAACCAAGTTTTATTCTTAAAAAAGGAGGTTGAGCTGCCTCTGTTTATCCTGAAAATGAGGGGGGGGAGGAAGGGGCTTTTGCGATAAAACGTGTGGGCCACAGGAGGACTTCTGAGACGTAAAATTGAATATAAGGAACAACAGCTATTAGCCCGATGGCAGAGACAGGGAAGTAGTTATTATTGAAACCAGCCTGCAATGCTCAGGTTCTTGACCTGTGCCATTAGACACATGCCAGAGTGGAGGAAAACCTTACTGAACAGCCTGTGGAGTCCAGGAATGGTGCAATGATCAGAGAGGTGAGGTAGACATGTTAATATTATGTTAGAAATTCTGGAGGAACAGCAGGCCTTACTGTGTATGCTGCTCTCCTGCTCACATTTGGGCTGACCCAAAGTTACCACCCGCCAACAGTCAAGAGCCCCTTTCTGGAAATGCACTTCCTATAAATGTCAGGAAGAGAAATGCTGTTCCAGACATTAACTCCTGCAAATACATGCTGGCAGAGGAACCAGAGCTGGAAACCTTTGCCTAACATCAATTTGCATTGTTGTCGCTTATTAAAATTGGGGGAAAAAACCAAACTGCAGTGTTTATCATGAACAATGGGCCAACAGCATCCTTCACCTGTGGTAGCTGTCTGGGAGGGGAAGTGAGATTTTCCATGAAGACACTATAAATTTATTTTTTGTTGGGCCTGGGCTTTTTGGGGAAAGTGGGTGGGGGAGGGGAATGGGGTGAGTATAGTGCTGTTTGTCAGTTTTGCTAAAACAAACATTTCTAATTTATATCAAACTTACCAGCCATATTTTGTGGCTCCACTGACATCTTCAGAGTCACAGTATCTGGCAACTTTTGGCTAAACTAAGTCTTCTGCCACTGAGGTTTCATCTCCTTCTCTAAACTTGGAGAATGCAACAAGATATGTAGGTTTGTTTGCATCTGTTTGTAACTATTTTGATGGTTCCTATGCGGTAACAATTTGAAATATTGTTGCTCTTCTCCACATAATTTGCCTGTAATATAGCATCTAAATACATCTTTTCTCAACAACATAATGGAAAGTTGCAGCTACTGCAAAAGTTGTCAGTCCATGGAAAGGTTCTGGGATGATTATCCTGCCTCACAGAGCATTTTACATGCAGCCTATGTTTTATTATTTTTATGAGAGGTCAGGTGCGTAGGGAGAGGTAATGGTTTGTATTAGGTGATTGATGTGCTAGGGAAAATGACACATTTCCAGGCACGCACATCCTTGACTTCAGTGTGATTAATGAGTACTAGATACAATACCAAAAGAAATAAGTGACCAAACACTGAAGGTTGAAAGCAAGGAGTTTTAAACTTGACTTATTTTTTGTCTTTATTCTAGAAATTTGCTGTAATTACCTGGTTGGGGTGATACTGCATGCACAGAGCCAAAAGTTGATTAATGTTAATTTCAGAGCAAACAGAGACAGGAAAGGCCAATGTGCTCCACAGCTAAAAATACACTTTCACTGAGGGACATGACATCTGTGGATTTACAACCCCAAAATTATTTGTGAATAATGATTAGCTGCCCTCATACAATTAACTTGCTTCAGTAGTGACTGGTTATCCTTAAAAGCACCAATTGCTGTTGACTTTCTGACCAGAGAAGCTAATCTAATACCATCAATAAGTCCAGGTGAGTCTCCTTTCCTCTTAGGACATAGGACTAAAATTGTACAATAAAGCAAGGGTATTTTCAAATAACCATCACACAGATGCAAACACCTATTTTTGTCCCCCCACCTCAATTAAGTTTTATTAGAGACATATGGATTTTTCTTTTGACAAATCGTCTCTTCATTTATTTTATGCTTTGTCTCTACTTATTGCTCTGAGGGATATTATACACAGAATACCACTTGACATGAGACAGAGCTAAAAGCTGGGATGGACTACTTCAGACATCTGATCTCCATAATCTGGGGTTTGTGATTTTGCTAATGTATACTGTACCACCTTCAGATTTTTCTGTAGAGTTACAGCACATCCCTTAGTCTGGGCTTTTCACATGAGGGATAATCCACCTTGCCCCTCATTAAAATTTTCCCAAACCCTCCTATCTCCGCAAGGTGTATAATCAAATCAAGTCCAGACTCCTTTTGGTTAAATCAAATGCATGGGAGGAAAGTGTAGTCACTTGGGATGAGATGTATCTTCTGCTACCTAAACATGAGAAACATCTAGCCTAAGGTAGTTTTCTCCAGTCCTCCTGTAGTCAATGGAGAAAGATGACTCATTCAGAAGACTCATCCAACTTGTTTTAGACACCTCTCTGAGAGTGGGATGAATCATTCTCTGGAGACACCTATCTGCCTCCATGGATTGCACTTCTATTTTGGACCTAGGTACCTAGCTAGGTACCTAGCTGTTTGGTGGCTGAAATTAGACAAGATGACTCTCACCAAACTGTTATGCAGAGCATTAGTTCTCTTCTCTAGTTTCACCATCTTTTTTTTTTTAAATACGTGTACCAAAACGAAATAGAATTTGAAAATACCTCTTTAGCACTATAAAACCCTGTTAATACTGCTTCCCCACTTCTGCATCATTTCCCCTAGATTATATACCCAAAGACAAAATTAGGTCTTTTAGGTACCTTAGATTGTGTGAAAATCTCATGTTCTGCTAAACACTGGCCAAGACTGCTGGCTCCATGTTTCAGTCATCAGTCTCAAAAAGTGTTGATGTGGTATATATTCTCCATTTATATTGAGGGCTAAGCATGCAAAAATAAAAAAGCCTGCACTTTTGAAGGTGAAAGAGAAGCAGTATGACCTTTAAATAAAAAGAATATGATTTACCTTCACCTTCAATATAAAATACACCGTGTGTCTTATCAATTTCTCTGTCTAATATAAAACTCTACCACGTGTTAGAATATGCTTTTGAAATACATGTGATGTAACAATTCCTAGTGCTCTTTGAATCAAGAAATATGTGAGGAAGAGAAGGGGTTTTTTTGTTCCCACTTTTAGGTAGTAAATGACTGGCCTGGTGGCTTGAAGCTCTCAGAATTAGAGCTTATCCACACTGTTGTTTTTCAACATCTTATCCTTGCTGTTTGGAAAAACTTAAGATTTTTCTGTCCCAGTTGTATCAAGTGCAAAACAACACATACAAGATGGCAGAGGTATGAATTGCCAAGTAGATTCAGCAGGAGAAAGAATCAAACATGGTAGAGAATACAAAGAAAGTAAGTAAAAAGTAGGTTTATAAGATGTATAAGAAAATACTAGTAAGTGCTCATTAAACCTGTTGGAACTGAGCACATTTAATATCTGACTTTTAATGTTCATCTGCTGTTTGTGTAGCTTGAAATAATTTCTCTTTCCTGGTAGGATAAGATTTATAGCATGAGAATGAATACTGAATGGTAATTTCTCTAATGTGGAGCTAATTCCCTTGTTTACTGAAAATACTGATATTCAGCTAGTCCCAAAAAACATATGTAACACTAAAACCTGATTTCTGTTGTAATCTGAAAGCACACCTAAAAATTCTCTGCGGTGAGTGTCTATACAAAATTGGTGAAGTTGCCACATCTGTTTATATTTTGAAGCCAATGTTATCTAAACCTTAGTCACTTAAAGACAAAGAACACTCATTATGGCCTGTTCACAAATGTTTTATTGCAGAGAAATGCCTGTTGTCAAGTCCTAATTACCAGTGTAATAGAAAATAAAAATATCTGTAGCATTTTTTGCAAGGGACTGAATCTGGGCAGCTGGATTAAGCAATATAGGGCTACTTGCCTTCAGAAAGTCAAAATTTTATCCTGCTCTCTAACTTGTGTTCCTCTAAGGGACGAATTTACATATTTGCAGCTGCTCTGTTCACCACTGGTCTTATAGTCCTTTGGTGCACTCAGACATGGGCACAGTCCTCAGACACCCATGGTGTCAGGGAAATTGATCGAGAAAGGAAGCCAGTGGAGCTGGAAACCAAATGACAAACCTCTGCCTATCAAAAATCTTCAGGGGAAGACCTTTGCCTAGGATTGAGGTCCTGCTATCTGACCCTTCTCAGCCGTGAAATTAGCTTTAGCATGCGTACTTTTCCTTCTGATTTTTTTTTAACTGCTCGCCCCAGGAAGAACAGAGCCAGTATTTTAGATTGAGAACACTAGTCTCTTTCTTCCACATCTGTTTTTCCTACTGTCAGATGTCAGCCCCTGCAGCTGAAGTCACCTGGTTAATCATTCCTGCCTGGCCAAACGCTACCCACTCTGCTTGACCTCTTGGGGTGCAGGACATATATTAGAGAAATCAGTTGATAGAAGCACCTGTGATGTATATTAGAGAAGTGATCAAAGTAAAAACTACTGTTTCTAAAGGTGTATTGCTGTTTGATTTTTCAATTAGTTGTTTCCCCTGGTTTAGCATTCTCAAGTGCAGTACCCATATCCTGTGGTTTGGTTTTGTGCTGTTGGCTTTGGCTGATTTTTTATGGTACAGTCGCTTCATTTTTCCTGCAGCTGCTCCTTTAAAGTCAAGCTCCAGGCAAGTGACTGAAATCCTCTCTCCAGCCTGTGTGCTAAAAAACAAAGTCCAAACAGCACATGGAGTTTGTGTTGGCTGCAGCTAGCTGTCAGTAACTGTACAGGACCTGGGCATCCGTGTGTCAGGCCCACACTGCACTCAGGGTGCAGAAATTATCTGGCTAGTGATGCTTCTTTTCCTTATCTTAGAATATCCTTCAGAGAAGGTAACACTGAAAGACAAAAAGTGCCTGAAGCAGTTTGCAGCACAGTGAGTCTGATTTTTTTTGGCTTCATATACAAAGGAAAAATCTGTGTGAATTGCCCTCTGTGGAAGGGATGTTAACTCTGATGGCTCCAGCCCCAGCACCCAGGCAAGGAGGATGCAGTCCAGCACCCTTTCATAGTGCTACATTGGGTGTTTTCTCCTGCCCTGTGACCCCACACTCCCAGCACAGCTGGTTGGGGGACACTGTGATCTGCCATCCATGCTGTGGGGCAAGACCACCCACAGCAATAGCCTGGGAAAGTAGCCAGGACAATTACTCATGGCATGTATAATAGCTAAGCATGTATAATAGCTAAGCATGTGGAGGGCCTTGCAACTCCTTTACAGCAAGTGTCCCACTCTGCTGCCCAGCACTCTCCTGTACCACATCAGCATCTTCTTTGCTTCCCTCTTCGAGTCTGAGTTGGTACTTTTGTCATTCTTCCTGCAGGTTTCTATGAGAAATAGATTATTGTAAGACAAAATTTGCCTCATGCTAATAAATACCATACATTTTGCACCCTATAAGTGCATATTGTCCTCTACTGACTGAAGAAAACTGATTTTGTTTTAGATACCTACAGCTGGCCAGGTGAATTCTACCTGGTTATGTTACCAGGTATTTTCCTCTGCAAATGTTTCTGTGGTGGTTTTACTGCCTAGGCTATGCCTTGGGAGGCTGCTAAGACACTGAGGTGAAAATTGCAGTTCTTATGGAAAACTCTTCATGTAAGATAAAGACACCCATTTATATCCAAAGATAAATACTTAGCTCAAATCTCCAGCTATGGTCTGGCGGTGTTTTAAAAGTTCACTCTTATTTTCCAAGAACCTGATGCTGGCCTGTTACAATCAGCCCTGGCGGCTCAGAGGAGGCACTTTAAAAACACCTTCACACTTCTGGACCAGAGGTACATTTCTGAGCTGTGAAAGAGGCCAAGGGCTACAACACAGAAGCCTTGTAGGGCCTGGAAGACTGTACAGCAGAATTATGCAGGTAAGAGGTGGTACCCAACTGGCAATATAAACAGCTCTCTAACTCTGATCCTAACTAATGAGTAGACAGACCTATTAACTCCTGGATGAACAGGGTATCATGCTGGGAAAGGCTGATAGCTGGAGGGAGCTGAGACTCACAACTCATTAGACAATGCAGATGTCAGTGATCCTGGGGGTGGCAATGCTTATGTCCTTCTCATTTGCTTCTGCAGCATGGGTGGGGTGTTATGCACTTGGAAAGAGTTTGGTGTGGATGGAGATTTGGGTTTTGTCCCTATGTAGATGTTAGCAGAGATAGGAGATGGAGCTGAATGCAATATGGCAGAGGAGTTCTGTTGCTAAAGATGTCTAAAGACAAGAGGGCCAAGTCAAAAGTTTATGGATCATACAGAAAGAGGGAAAAAGCAAGATTTTTTAGCATCATCTCATCACATATCTCTGATCACCCATTTCTGAGAACTCAGGGGGGGAAAAAAGAGGATAATTTTGTGAAAGCTGTAAAGAAGATCAAGAAGTGTTTTAGGACAGATCATTGCATCTGTCAAGGAGATAGTTAAAGATGTGGAAGCCTGTACAAGGGAGGAAGAAGAAAATGGGTGTGTAACAGAGCACCTTCCAAATGGCATATCCGGCCAATATTCTTATACCGGAGATAAGGCTAAAGGTTGAGATGAAGAAATTATTGTGCTAGGTAGTCAGCACAGCAGAATAATTAAAGGCTGGACAGAAAGAATATGAGAGTGCAAAAGCTTTGGGGTGTCCAGATAGTTCTAATTGTTGACATTTAGCTCTCAGAGAAGATGCAGTGTAGTTATTAAATGGACACAAGAATGGCACTGAGATTTTGGAAGCTGTGTGAACTGCAGATGTGACACATGGCAAGCTGCCATGGACACAAACAACAAGCCCATCTGAAAGTGTCTTGCTAGCAGATTCTCTGATTTACAGTACTCTTGAATACATGTGCATGTAAGCTGCCTTTCTTCCAGTCTGTCAAGTCCACAACATGCACTTAAATGTCTGTGTATAATTACTCTTGGTTTTCTTGAGCTGAAGCGAGGCTAAATAGACTTGTTTCTGAGAAAAGTTGCTCACAGTCCTGCTCGCAGGCTGCTTATGACTCGGGTGGTTTGGCACTATAGGAAACAGGATTTCTCATGTGTTGCATCTGAAGCATTTGTGGAGTTTCTTGACAGAAACTGAGAGGTTTTTTATGTGAAGAGGGGCATCATCTGGGCATACAGTGTGGGTATGTGTGCAAATGAGGGTTTCTGTGTTCACGGGCACGTGTACACAAGATGCCTTATGTAATTCTTCCCAGAACTCCCCTGCTCATCTGCTCTGCGCAGACAGGGCTGCACAGAGGCCTTTTATTGTGCTTTATAAATACGCTCCCTTGTTGTCTTATCCCCTTGTTGTCTTATTGGTTCAGTTTCCAAGAACAGGATGGATAACAAACTGCCTATTCTCTCTTTATCTCTTTTTTCCCCCTTCTTGGATCTCTTGAGGTTTTTTTTTCCTCTTCAGTTTTCCAAAGAATCTAAAGCATTTTTGTGGTTCTCTCTGTAATGATACCATGTCTAGAGTGCCTGGCAAACCACAAGATATAACATGCACACACAACTGGAGTATTTGCTATAACATCACAAAAAAAAATGTAATGACATTTAACTAAATTAAAGCCATTTTTCCCAAGATGATGTCCTATGTCAACAACTTCTTTGGCTGAAATATCTGCGATCTGGCCAAGCCAAGAGCCATCCCAATGCTACCTGCTATGTTGTAACCTACCCATAATCATCATGTTTCTTGCTGCCTTCCCAACAATTTGATGACCAACCAGTTAACAACTATTCCAAAATAAATGTATAAATAGCATCAGTTTAGGCTTATGTTGTTTTTTCCCCATACAATCAGTATTGTTATCTGAGAACTACAGATCCTGTGCTTGAAAAACAGAATGACATTGGAAGTTTCCATTATGTAATTCGTCTTCACCAGTCCTTTATATCACTTCTCCCTTAGTGAAAATACTAATTAACTACAGGGTCCATGAGCTTATATCCCTGCTGCCTGTTCATGGATCAGCCCTGCACCAAGCCCTGCTTGAGCACTGAGGCACTGCCAGGCTCTGATGTCCGAATAACTTTTGATTCTTTGGAACAAGAGCAGTAAAGGACGGACAGTCTGTGAGCTTGGTTCCAGGACACTGCAATGTACTTGGACCCTGCAAAGGTATGCAACCAAGTTCACAGATGCCCAAAGCCTGGATGTGTTACTTCAGTTCTCCCTGGGGCTGCTGTCTCACAAACCACAGCAGAAAGCACGTGTCTGATGAGTCAGAGGAATTTTCTTGCACAGGAGGAACTTGAATCCAGCTCTTTTGTGTCCCAGGGTGGTGCCTTAGCAACAGCAGCTTACTTTCCCTTTCTCTTTTTGCTTAACAGGTTTTAACATGCTTCTGGTTGTCCAAAAAGCCAGTTGCATCCATGCCTATGTAGTCTTTTCCCCCACCCCCTATTTGCCAGTGTTCTGCCTTGTAACCAGCCCTGCCCCTGCAGACAATCTTAGAATAAGGTATGACATACAAATCCCCTTGTTAGAAGGGAGAAAGATGTGGAGAGAAAAAAAAAAGACAAAAAAAGAGAAAGCTATGATTATCTGAGTATCTCATTTTAGCTTTGATACGATAGTACATGCGTGCAATCATCTAAATTACAATTTATTCATGCATTACAGTTGAATTATATTAATCAGGAAGCAGCATATTTTTAAGCAGAGCCTCGTAATGCAGCTTCGTAGACATTTTTCCTTTGTGCTATTTAAGTGGTCTTGTGTAAATCTCTCAGAGGAGTTCACTTTGCTCTTGTTGCAGTTCAGATAAGTTTAACAAAGAGAAAAATAACTCTCCTTTGTGTTTCATTGGAAGAAAATGAACTCCACATTTCTGGGATAGCTAAAAAAATGTCAAACTTTCAAGAATCAAAGGAAATGAATGGAAATGGTGGGAGGAATTTAATTTTAAGCTGGTTGAAAATAGGACTCTTTAGGAAGTTGATAGAATTTTGTAGCCTCAGAAAGCCTATTTAAAACAAGTACAAAAGTGCTACCAGCCCCCTTACACTTTATTTCAGTATGAAAATCTTTTTAGTAAATAGATATACCCAAGTACTGAAATTTAGGAATACATATATGTAATTCTATATAAATTTCAGATAACCTCTAAAATGCTATTGCCTCTGCCTGAACTTCTAAGAAACTTGTAGGAGATTCCTGAAAGGTTCTATGGCCTGTTGTGGTTTGTGATTAGCTTGTCTGTATGCTTGATATCCATCCAGTAATGCATATTCAGTGAAGTTTATGGTATATCCCTGCTGAGATAGCAGAGGAAAGGTAACAAGTGCTGGGAGGTTTCCAAGTAGATATCAGTCACAAAGGGATGTGAAAAATATTGTCAGCTCCTGCAAGCATCTTCTGATGTGAATTCTGATATTCCAAACTCAGGCTGACTCTCCTGGTGGAAAAGCCCCTGCCTTCTACAAGAAATGCTCTAACCACATACTGACCAAGTTCTTCCATTTCTGCATAAGAGTCCTTGCCCAGGTATGCCCAGGACTTCTCCACAAGCCAGTATCAACATTCCTGTATTTTTTAAAAATACATTTGTATTATCATTTGAAATCGTATTTGCATTTGGAACTGAGAAGGTAAGAAAGGATGCTGAAAGGAAAACATACACCACCAGTAGCTGAACAAAGCTTTCCACTGAAAATTATAAACTTTACCATTAGAGAGGATTAAAGACTTCTGCAATTCTTAATTTTTAACTGACATAATTTTACAGAATGGTAAGCATACTACGGAACAATGAGAAGTTTTAAGCAAACAAATTAGTTAGTGCCTGAATTTTGTATATAGCTTGCTGAACTGAAGCCATGGTAGAGAAACAATGTACAATGCCTGGGAGTGACTTCTTCAACAATTATAATGAAAAAAAATAATCAACCTCCCGAGAAAACAAAGTTTGTCAATTCCTTCATCCAAAGATTGGCCTGAGGCTGCAGGAAGCGTGTGGGCAGCAAATCAGTAATAGCCACAGAATTGTTATCTACACCATTGGAGTAAAGAGGGTCAGGGACTGATCCTGGCCTCAAAGCCAAATGGTGTGTGCTGGTCAACATCTGTGTCAGCCAGGGCCAGCCTTCTCCATGGCAGATGTGTCTTGGAGAGAGCTAGCTGAAACTGGCCAAAGCAAAGCCAGGGAAAGCAGGCAGCTGAACAGTATGGCCAATGACTGACACTTTTAAAATATAGTATTACAGATATACCCAGTAAACAACTGGCTTTTTTTTTTTTAATGATTTAGAGTTAGTGGTGTATTCAGAGGTGGTATCGCCATCAGCCTCAGGTGGATCACCTCCAACCTTAGAAGGAGTTTGAAATTTTGAAATGTACCTAATAAATCAGTTTCCTTGCAATTTAGATTCAGACACTTAATCACTGAGGCATTAATGTACCACAAACATGTTAAAGAAATGCCTCTGTAGCCCAGGTTGCATTCCTCTCAACAGAACAGTCTATCTTTCATCTGTGGATGAAGTTCTTTATGGTATGTGAACTCTGACAGAGTTCTCCATGTGTTTGCGCTTCCTTCATGGATGGGGTATCCACAAGCTTTGAGAGAAGGCTGATGTTATAGCTGAACAACCATAGTCACTTGGTAGAAACAGCTGGTTCCTTCTCTAAAAACCTGTGCCAAAGGACATCTTCATATGCCCATTCCTCCATTCAAGGTGGAACAATGTATTTAAAACATACCCTGTTACAATAGTTAATTAGAGTTTATGGCATTTTCATGAAAAGCAAGAAATTATGATAAATACACAAATAATGACCTGGGAATGGATCAACTATTTTATCATAAATGAATGTCAATGAAGTGTAATTTTCTGCTTTAGGAGGATTCCTGCATCTGGTAATATCCTTAATAAACATTAATTAAAAGGTTAATCTGTTGTAGAAATTGCTTTTCTCTGAAGCCACCTGAAATCAATTTGAACCCAATTACAAGCAGTTATCTATTGTTTATGTGGTTAAAGATTAGAGAATACATTTCTGCTTGTCAGGAGCCATCAGAGTGGGTTTTGAATGTCATGATCAGAGGTGATTCTGAATATTTGAATGCACTTTAATGAGCATAGAAAAACCATTAGAAAATGTAATCAGTCATATTTGATGATGCCTTGACCTTGGAACTTTGATAACAAGGGGTCTAATCATTTCAGTCTTAAGTACCAACAGGATTTGCTCTTGAAATCAATTGACCAGTGCTTGCTTACTGAGAGGGTAATCTTCCTTAGCAAAAAAGTACAAATTGCAAAAATACAGCAACTTATATAAGTAGGTTCAGAAAAAACTATCTCTCACACACTTGTGAAATATGAGATGCAGCTGAAAAGTGATCAAAGATAATACTCTTCAAAGACATTTGGAGACAAGCCTCACTTAGTAATTCAGAAAGTTCTGCTCTGCAAATCTACTGAAGATTGAGCTGCAAACCATCCTGCAACAGCAAGGGTGTGTGTGTTGCCTAATTTTCATGGAAAAGGGTTTAAGGTTGATAAATGCATAATTTGCATCCATTTGCATCCCATGTTGATTGAAACTTGTTCTTCCTGCTGGACAGGAAGACCTGCACTTTCACACACAACACACCTGGGTACAGGAGCCAGTTGAAGAAATAAAGGACCAAGGTCTTACTGCCTTTTCCCACAAAGGATGGGAAGAAACTTGTGCCTCTCACTTTAAAGTTATGTCCATATTTCTCATCATAGGTTTTCACAGAATTACTTACCCTTTAGGGCCTTTTCTGGACTTGTTCCAGCACCTCAACGTCCTTTCTGAATTGAGGGGCCCAGAACTGGACACAGTATTCATGCTGTGGCCTCACCAGTGCAGAGTACAGGGGAAAAATCACTTCCATGACAAGTGAGTGTTTGAGCTTGGCTGTAGTTTCACCCAGATGAGTAACCACTCTGAAACCAGAGTATGCACATGTTTAAGCACAGAACTTATGCCAAGTGACTTTGGATGTTGAAGATTTAGGCATCTCTTCCATCATCAATGGAGGGAGAGGGAGGGGAGGAGAGAGAGAGTTGCAACTTGAGAAAAAACTTCTCTTACCCAAAGATAGGCATTAAATAAAACTGGAAGCAATTTCCCTCTGGAAGGCTTGAATTTTCTCCTCATTAACAACAAAACGAATCTAAAGGAAAGAGCTTAGAATTTGGCTGACTATGGGTGAGATTTTTAGCACTTAGATTCATATACATAGCAAATTCCAGCCTTTCTGTATTCACTGAATTCTGTATTTAGAATTATGATTTTTGAGAAACTAACAGAATCAATTTAGGCATATGAACTTAACAATAGATCATCTCAGGTATTTCCACCAGGTTGTCCTATCATAATGAAAGACTCTCAAAATAAATGACTGCCCACTTGGATGGAACAATGACATTTCTGTATGTAATCAGCATCAACATACTCAAGCATACACATTAGAACTTTTGTAATGACCTGGTGTAGTTAGTGGTAAAATGCAGGCATGTCATGAGAGCTAAAACACACTTTCATCACATTTGTGATAAGGTGAAGAGGATTTCAAAAGTAAAATCTAATTTAAAAATCCTCTCATCCAGCCTTAAAACTCTTCTCTCAAGCCTCTGAACACATAGGAAGGCAATTTTCTTTGTAGGCATCATGATGCATTTCTTGGCTTTATTTTGTGTTAGTTGATAACATTGGTAATATCCAATTAGATTCTTAACCAGAGAAATTATGACTGGTAGCCTCAGAGTAAGTGAAAATTGGCAAAATCATAATCAGCTTATTGATGGTTAAAATTTTCCATTCTGTGAACCAAAATGCTGAATTTCCATTATATCAGGCCTTATAAAACTTCCAACGTAGATAGCAGAAGGCTGGAATTGAATGAAATAATTATGAATTACCTGGATTATTTTATTTATTTATATTTAACATGGGGATGTCCTTTGAAATGAGCAGTCTGACAGACAACCTCAATGAGTACATCTCAACAACAAAAATAAGTACAGACTGTACTATGTTCAAGCTGGGCAAGCACCAACAGCACCTGAGACAACAGGGGAAAAAAAAATCTGAACATTCATTTCTCACAGTGAATTTCTAGTTCAAAGTGCCTGAGACCTATGCAATGACTATTGTGGAAAAGTATTGTAATTCAGTTCACACAATTCTCAGAAGGTGTAAAATGTTGGCTGTACAGTCCATTGACAGCTACAAGAGAAACTTACCCTCTGGCACGTGCTTCTTCCTGGGAGCCACAGCGGTGGTATGTCCCTGGCTGTGGTCCAGCACAAGGGCTCGGAGGACTGGTCTCTCTGGCTGTTCAGGGTTTTGGTGAGAAAAGTGCCTTCTTTTGATTAAACTTCAGCAAATTATGTTAAGAATGAAAATTAAATCTAGGCAGGAGTTACCTGCTCTCTTTGTCAATGTACCAAAAGATCCATCCCTCAAGGTCCATCCCATTACAGACCTTGGAGTTATCTTGTGTGTTGATACCTTGATATCATTGCCCAGCTATCTTCACACTGCACATTACAATGCGGGTTTTTATTTGGTTTTACTACATCATTGGGCTGTTAAAGAGCAAGTTGACATTTCCCATGTCAAATGTCTGTCTGTGATATTGCTACCCTGTTCCAAAGACTTCTGAGAGTTTAAGGGAAGATTCTATATTACATCTTGGTGATCTTTTTCTTTCTGAAGTTTTTGCATTCCACAAGACATAGGTAAAAGGCTTGAAATTTGTCAGGAGGGGGCCTCTGAAACAGAAATATACCTTTTTCTGTGCTCAGGATAATCTGCAGCAAGCTTGGCCAAGTTTTAAACCTTTGAAAAATGATTTGCAGACTGCTGGCAGCAAAGGGACTCTGACCACGCAGAGCGCGTCTCCCTGTGACGAAGGAGGGATGGAACACACACTTCCCTGCAATCATGGGCACAGGATGTGCCAGGCTCATCACAGATCTCTCTGGGTGTTCCCTGCCTTCTTTCAGTGTGCACCATACTTCTCTCCATTTGCTGGCTCTGAGGAATTGAGGGAGAGGGGTGCGTGGAGGGGAGGGCCAAAGGAGCCTGAGAACAAGAGAGAAAATCAGCACATTGGCTGAGGGCTGAGAGAAATCAGCAGGAAGGAGAAGGCAAGCCTGAAACAGTGCCAGGCTGAAGGTGATGGGGGAAGGCAAAAAGAAACAAGCCTGAAGAGAGTCAGGCAAAAGATTTCTGCTTTCTAGTGGTGTTGGTAAGGGACCCCAAAAACCTTGGTACCACCATTCTCTTGCAATCAGCGATGGTCTGCAGAACACACTGGACAGGTGTTGCCTCTCCAACAGCATGAGCTCTTGAAGGGCATAACAACCTTCCATGGCTTCCTACTGACACTCAAGGTAGGGCTCTGGATGGAAAAGTAAGAGGTCTCTTTAATCCCAGCCAACAGGGACAGAGGGTGCTGTAGGCTGCCATTTGCCTGTTCTATCTGCTTCTGCCCTTCTTGACTGAGGAATACTGACACACAAAATGGCCTGAAAGAGCATTTATTCGGGCCATAAAGTCAAGCATTTCAGTGGTAGAAAATGCTGCAAACACAGTTGCTGAGCAACTATAGGCCTGAACCTTAATTAGTGCACACACCTTAGTAGCCAACCATTAATTACACGATCACATGCCATCTTTTTCCCCCCACAAGTTACAAAAGATTAATTGGCTGAGCAGTCCTGAGCATGTTTTATACAGATTCCTTGGACCTCAGCCCAGCTGTTACCCAAGAGAGGTATGCAAAGAGCACTCGGCCATGGACTTGTTCTAGCAGACCAACCTGCGCAGAGCGCACAGGGAAGGGCTTATCCCACCACACACATTTCAGTGCCAGTCACACAGCTCCTGCTAAAATGCAGCGCTGTATAAGAAATTGTCTTTTTTTAAGTTTTGTGAGGGATCCATGAGGTCATAAGTAGATCTGTTTTCACAACAAACCCCTCTGAAAACAGTGTTTGGTTCTCTTGCCGTAAGAAGACCTTGGAACTTTAGCTGGGAGCTAATTGGCTGACATCCCTCGCTGCTCCTCCTGCCATACCAGCAACTGGTAAGGGTTTGGTCACAAGTGGGGTTGATCCTGTGGTGTTTCACTAAATCTTCAGCCAAGGGTTTGTCAGCAGCAGCTGCGTGAACTCGGCGTGACCTCAAGGGATGTCTGCAGAGCCGGGGGCGCTGTCACACCCGTGGTTCAGTATGTACTGGAGCAGATCACAGTCACAGTACCTAGCACCATTTAGGTCAATGTACACAGTGTGAGTGCACCTAGAGGTGAATGAAAGACTGGAACTGGCAGATAAGAAGCTAAGATCGGATGTGCAAGGGTCCTTCCCAGTGGATACTAATCTAACTTGGGCTCTCTAATGTTTGCATAATTAATCACAGTGACTTCATCCAGGTTTCCCTGAATCTTCAGAAGGACTTTCCTGCTTTCCCTTTTGCTGTGTAAGAAACTCCAGTCTTACTTGCTCATGGGTGAGAAGGGCTTGTTAAAAGATAGCATCCCTGCATGAATGCAAGCAGTGTCACCAGATCCTGCTCACTCTACGGGGATATGTTCTGCAAAGATGCCAAAGCATCAGCTCTCAGTCCATGGGTTTTCCATCAGTCATGTGCCCAGGTATGAGCCAGATTAAAAGAAATAAACACATATCCTCACTCACACCTCTCCTACAATCTGAGCCAGGCCCTGAGATTCATATTTCAACCCCTCCTCACATTACTCTTGCTCCTATTTCGTGGGAGGTAAACCTTTCTCTGCCCTTTCTCCCAGGAGCTGCTTTACCCATGTGTTCTGCTTCCTACTGCTGCTGTCTCATCACTTACAAATCATGTTACTGACACTTATCTTGGCCACAAGCTGCATCCCTTTTCCTTCCCCCTTTTTTGCCTCACTTCCAAAAGTAGGAGAAGAAGGATAGCCAGTGCTGCTCTCCATTCCAGGTCTTAACCTGACCTCCCACGTTCCTTGGCTCTTTCCTTAATCTGCTCCTGAGGTAAAGGGTGTACAAGAGATAAGAGTCTTCTTCCCTTTTGTTGAGGAAGTAAGAAAAAATATTTTCAACAGCTCAGCCTGGGGATGTCTTCTCTTTGACTCCCTTGGTAGATTCTTCAGTGATTGACTGGTTTCATGCAAGCTTGGCAGTGGGACAGCCACAAATACAATTATCTTCCCACATAATTCAGCCCTCCCCACTCCCCCACAGTTTGCAGAGTGACCACACTTCAAATATCTGAAGGATTTTTACACCCATTTGCTCCTTAAAGCTGATTTCTTTACCATTGAATGGAATAAAAACCAGTGTGCTGCCAAAACAAGGAAAAGGAGAAAGACTCCACAGAGGAAGGCAGAATTTTGTAAATGCATGTGAAGGAAACAGAAAACCTTAATATAAAATAATTTTAAGGCCTTCTGAGACATAAACCCCTAGGTACTGTACTCTTCATTGTTTACCTGATGGTATTTCTGGATGGAAGGAACCTGTGCCTTTATTATCAGTGATGAGACAGATTATCACAAGTTTGTAAGATAAATCTCTCCTTCTCTCTGTCACATTCTTCTGAAATGGTGCGTATCCTTGAAGCATTTGTTTCTCTGAGAACATGAGGTACCGCCAGAAAACTACTCAGATCATTTATTACTCCTGAATATTTAGAAATCGTTAACCTTTACACTCTCCACCCAAGGAAACACTGGGAGAGGTTGTAGCATTTTTTTTAACTCATTCACTTCTGCTCCTCTTTTTAACCTCTCATTATGTGGCATATCTGCTTATGACCAGGGAGCTTTTTATGTGTTTTATGATCTGGGTGATTCAGCAGAGATACAAGGATGTGGAAGACACAGTTTTGCTTAGAGGCAGAGAGATCTATTTTGAAGGCCGTTTCCACTCTTTACAGCATTACCATATTCAGATGTTACCAGAAATGGTGAATAGGTTCAGTTAAAATGCACAACAGATGGGATCTTTGCCCTAGAGCCTTTTAGGGTCAAAAGCCAAACCTATTCCCTGTTCTGCTATTTCATGTGCAATTAGAAATGGAAATAATAAAACAAATCAAGAGGCTATTTTCCCTCTATTCCTTATAGACCAAACCCATAGACCGATTTTAAGCCCAAAAAACCCCGTATACAGTTAAACTTTCCCACTGGCTGATAAGCAGTGGAAGACAAAAGCAGACTAGGTGAATAGCTCCTCATTTCCTGGACTTAAGTCTGAAGATCATTTCCAGATGCACCCAGTTCCCGGCACCACACAGCTGGATCCCACTTGCCTCATGCCCAGTGTGAAGTGGCACTTTGGCCAGCTCAGCCACAGGATCCTGGCTGCAGCCTGCAGAGACCAGCAATAGAGGCTGACATTTGCTCTTTGGCCCTGCCTTCAGGGCACATAAGGACGACACCAAAAGCAAGACCCTTTCTCTCTTTCAACTCCTGCATGAGTTATTATGAAGACAAGACCAGTGCATTCTTGAGATTAAAATGTTTTTGAAAGGGCGTTGGTATTAAGAATATAATGGGCAAAATAGCATTATTTTTACAAATTTTTTCAGGATGTGAATTCAAATAATAGGTAAGTGGGGCCAGGTGAAATCCTTGGGATACTGGTTGGTATTATGTAAAATTTTTTTGAATTAAGAGTTTCAGCCAAAGACAGAGAGGGTAATTCTGAGAAATTGCAGTCAATGCAGTGTGATGATTTCAAAGGGAAACAGCTCAACTTTTCAGTTTGAAACATTTGTTTTTGTTTTGAGGTTTTCCTGCCTGCAATAAATAAAAAGGGGTGAAAAGTTTAAACACAAAAATGAAGTGTTTTGTTTCAGGTCGAACCAAACACTCTGCTTGATCCAAACTGGAATTTTGGGGGTTTATTGTTTTACCAAGAAAATACAGTTTAATTTCCTGTCAACCCAAAGCATTTTTTGTAATTGTAGCCTTTCTGTGCTGAATTCAAAAGCCAGTTATTCCTACTGCTCTTTAGGAAAAAAATATTGAGAATTAATTTCTTCTGTGAAGTGAGGTGAAGTTGCACAGAGCAGTACATGTGAGGGGGAGGAAGGTGACGAGGGAGCAGAGCTGGCAATGAAAACTAGCAATTGATGAAGGTCCAACCAGTGCCATAAGAAAGGGATTATGGCTGACCAGGTCTTGCAACCACCCTGAATAGTTATTGTTTTACAGCAGGACAGCAGCTATGGGGCTGGGCTACTTTGGCACAGCCCAGCTGTGGGCCAGCTGAGTGCTGCTGCTCTCTCACTGTGTCCTGTATGCAAGAAGCTGCTGCTGCTGCTGCTGCTTGTGGCCCTGTGTCCCTGACCCATTCCCCCGAAGAGGAAGTGTCACAATCTCCCCCCAAAAGTGATAAATTGAGTAAAGGTATTGGTGGCACCAACTGGATCCTCTGGAGAGCTGGGGACAAATGCCATTAAGTGAAACCCTGGCTGTGAGACTGCATTGCAGCTCAAATGTGTCTCAGAGCTTGCTTTCAACTGACGAAGTATTTGGGATTATGCATTGCCCTGTAGGGCACAGAGAATGCCGTACTCCTCGAGTGGATTCAGCCAGCGGCGTTGTAATTACACTAATTACACTCTAGCCTTCAGTCAGGGTAACAAGTTGCTGCTATGTTTGCTTGCATTGTGTGGCATTGTAATACATGCCATGGTATTCTGTGTGTGCATAACCCCTGCTTTCCTCTTGCTTTGGACCATCCTTCGACAGGATGGTCCAAAGGAAGGAATATTACTACCTCCATACACTCCTCATTTATTTTACTCCTGCTAAACTGTCAGATGGACCTGAGAAGTAAAGGGACAACTTCTGAAGCCTTTCTTCTAGTAGCCTTTCCTCTGTGTGTGTGTGTGTCTTTTGCACAAAGGGCCTATCTACCAGAGGAGCTGGGGCCATCATTCTCCATGGTCACTGTCCTCACTACATTAGCCAAGAGGAACCTTTCCCCCGGCTGAGCACAGGGCTTAGCTTGTCTCAACTGGAAACCAGACTTTGGCTATCTCACAAATTACTGTGTTAAAGAAATCCTTACAATGTGAGGTGTTGGTAAACAAGAGCTTGCTGCTCCTATGATTCACTGCCTTCTTACGCACCTTAAGAGCAGATTTCTCCACCCTCCTTTGGCTGTGGGGAGCCGCAGACACAGTAGAACCAGTGCCCTCCTCTAAGTGTCCCCCTAAAGCATGAGAGTCAGACAAATGCAGACAGCATTTTGTACGGCAGCGGAGATCAGGGGAAAAACACAACGTGACAGTTTGTCAAGGCAGGAAAGGGATCCTCAGAAAGGCCTGAGCAGGGCCCAAAGCACATTTGGTATTGTACCGTCCTGTGAGAGCCTTGCAGGGGTGGCCACGGCTGCAGTGGAGGCCAGGGAAGGCAGCCAAGCGCCGCTGGGCAGGCGGGCAGGGCGGGTGTGGGCAGGGAAGGGCGAGGCGGGCAGGCTGGGCTACGAGACAAGACTGGCCGTGGGTTCCCTCAGGGAGCTCCAGCCAGCCTCTCATGTTCCAAGAGCTCTGGCTTTCCTCTCCAGCAAAGGAGAAGATCTAGTGCTCTTTCTTTCACTGTGGGTGTCAAGAAGCTTCAATCCACAGAGGTCCTGCTGTAAAACCCTTTACCACACAAATGGACACAGAGTGACGTGCAATTGGCTCTTACAAGCTCAGTGGGCTCATTCTGGAGAGGGAAGGCCAGGGAAGGCCAGGCTCTGTTCAGCTTCACATGGAGTCTCCATGCTAAAGTGAGCTGCACATGATGCTTGCTGGTTCTTGAAAGTGGTATAGTCACATCAGTGTGGCACTGAGCCTAGATAATTAGCCCTTCTTGGCGGTCTAATTAGGCTGGGCAGGGAGCCATGCTGATAGAGTTGTATTTTCATGGGTTCCAGCTCTTGCTCGCTCCTAGTCAGTATGTGTATCTCCACACCATGGTGCAGATGTTCCACAAACTCTTCCCATGAGCCCAGGACCCTGGCAGCAAAATCTGTGGAGAGGCCAGCTGAGGACTGAAGAGAATAGCTGGATCTGGTGGGCTGAAATGCTGCTTCTTGTTTCTAAGAAAGATTTTTGGAAGAAAACAGAAAAGAAAAAACTGATACAGATTTTTTGCTGCTTTTTTGCGGCAATGTTTTTTGAAAGTACTCCACACCCTGAAGTCCCAGATGAGGTCAGACACTTGCGCTCAGCTCAAACCCTTCGTGAGATGGAGGCAGTGTCTCTGAGGTCAGGGTCTCTCGGGGACTAGCAATCCTAATAATAAAGCGAGTCTGTGCATTCCGTTCACATCCCTTGCTATAGGGTTTGTCCATTTTTTGCACTGAGAGTTAGATGGGTCTCAGTTTGTTAACAGCTGAGGATTAGTCTTGATTTGGCTGTAACCACTGCCGTGGCACAGAGCTGAGGTAGTCTCTGTGTGATCCTTGTGGTCAGTCTAACCTGAGGAGGACAAAAAGCAAGGACGAGAAATGAAAGCTGGGTCCCCCCAGGTGTGCCAAGACCCAACATGGGGAGCGGCTGGAGGAAAACTTAGCAGAATCGGTTGACAGGGAAATGAAGAGGTGGATATGAAGATGGGGCGAAGACAGGGTTGGCAGTGGAGGCAGGGATCCAGATGGCCACCCTCCTAGATCAACATTGCAGACATGAGAATTGAAAGGAGAAACGGTCACAAAAGTAAACAGCATGAGAGAGAGGGCCGTAATGTAATGCTTGGACTGGCTGTTGTCCAGGTGTCCACCCTCTTATCACACAGCACGCTGTGGTCAGACACAGGAGCAGGTCCTGAGCATCTGCACCCAAAGCACCTAATGAGTGTTTGCAGGACGCGCTGAGAGGGAGGCTGTGGCCCTGCTGGGCAGAGGGGTGGGAAGGAGGCTTTCAAGCACGTGGCAGGCTGCCTGGCCAGCACAGCATGCAGCAGGGAGGAAAGACATGGAACAAAAGCCTTCCTGCGGGAGCAGAGAGAAAAGACCCACTGCTGACAGAAATGAAACAACACAGCCTGCAGTGCGGGCCAGCGCTCCTGGGGCAGGCTGGGCCAATAGTTGTAAAAACAGTTTGGAAGTAGGAAATGTAACATCACTACAAATTGCCTCCCTTCCCTGCTCTGAGGCTCCCACCACGTGTAACAGGACACCGAGCAGCACGGCAGGGAGTTGGCAGAGGTGCAGGCAGGTCCTGCCTGCACTGGCATGGGGCACCCACTGGAGAGCTTGGCATCCCATCCCTCCATCTCTTCCCAAAACACGTAACTGCCCCAAATAGAAATATTCCCAACACTAGCATTGCACCCTCCCTAGCAGTGGGGAAGCTGGTTTTGTTTGGAGACTATCCGCCAAAACCAACAATAATACAGTACTGTCAATTCCCGTGGGGGCCCTGCTCACAATGGCAAAACTGGACAGATAATTTACAACTGATGTATCTGTTATGGAGACAGGACACAGGCATTTTTACCAACAGGTCATCTAAGCCCCAAAGCAGAGTCAAAACACATGGTGAAAAATACATTTTCCTCCTGTTTCCATGCTGGCTGTGACACAGCTTTTGGCTGAGCAGTGTGATGGTGGAGGACTGCAAGTTCTGTAGTTGCAGCTCTGGATGTTGCCTAATCTTTGTCTTCTGTTTCAGTGGGTCCTTTTACCAAAATATTTGCTGTGAATGGGAAGCAAAGGAAAAAATAAAAGTTGACTGGAAAAGGTTTCTCCTGCACTGTTTACAAATTTTGCACTTTCTTCAGAGCCACAGAAGTTAGAGATGGAAAAGTCATAATAAGTCATAAAGGCTGAACTTTTCCAAGGCTTTTGAATCACTTATGCTGACAAATGACCTCCAGGGAAACTCTGTGTGGCAATTTCAGATATTGCAGCCCACCAAAGTCTTTTCTATGCCATCCCCACAGCAGCTAGAGTTAAGAAATCAGGCAATAAACTGTGACTGAAGTGAAGTCAGTTCCTGCTGACTGCTCTGGGAAGAAACAAGTGCTGGGAGAAGGAAACATAGGAGAAGTGGGAGGCCTTTTCTGCATTTGTCAAAGCTTTTTGAGGCTTTAATGTCCATGTAAAAAGTGACCTGTGGTGTAGTGAAGGGTTATCAAAGTTCTGATTCTAGGGTGAAACCACTCAAGGTCAGGTCTGCAAGGAAATTGCATGCATACATAAGCAGGTAGGAATTGAGGAAGACTTGTAAAAATGCCAATGGGTCTGGACACTCAACTGTAATTAAAGTGCAGAGGAGATAGACGCAGGAAAGGAAAAGCAATGCAGCTTGTATTTTCTAGAGTACAACAATTTTGAAGCAGTTTAGCAGCTTCTTCTCATTTTCTCCTTCCTCTTAAATTTGTCTTTATTCTTCTTGATTCCCTCTTTCCTGGGATTTCCTTTCCCTCAAAGACCACTTCTACTTTTTTCACAGCACTTTGTTTCAACATGGAAGTTCACTGCTAAATAGAACAAAGACACTGTTGACTGAATCTCACCTCGTATTTCTCACATCACCATCACAGAAAGAAAAGTGGTGCTGCACAGCTGATGAGATTGAGCTGTATTTGTTGATTCTGTGAGCTGTTTAGATACTATCTCAGACCACAAGGATACAGTCAGCCCTGTAAGGGTCTTGGAAAATACTGTCTTGGTGGGAATCTTTCAGCTGAAGTGTGAGTTAGTCAGCTAACATGGGATGTTTCACCTGGCCTTGGGAATCAGTGACTGAGGCTAGGCTGGATGTTCTGTTTCAGTGGAGTTACCTACCTCTCCAGGTAATTCCATATGACAGTTTGTACCACGTATTTTATACTTTGACAATTTGAACTTCCTTCTTCAGAGAAAACACCCCTTTCAACTCAGTCCCTTTTTTTATACATTTAGCTTTTACATATCAAAATGCATGCAAGGAACTTAAATGCATGCTTAAAGAAGGTGAAATATGCTGTTACTACTGCAAGGAGAGAGCATAAATATCCTCAAACTACATCTATGTGGAAACTAAAATTTTCTACCTAATGTATGGGTAAGTCACCTGTGACATGTAGTTCTGTTGTAGCATCTGGTCCCTGTGAAACTTGGAAAGGAGCAAGTCATGGAACTGGCAATCTTGTCTTACTGCTGGGACAGTAGAATCTGAACCCAGACTTCACAAGCAAGCAAGGGATGATGTTATGGGTGCACAACAGTTCATTGTCCCGTGTTATGAAGGACAATAATAATCCCTAGAGAATGTGGCATCTCGTTTTCTCAGCTTGCTCTTTCTGTAGAGGGCAAAACACTGGCCCAGCAGTGTTGCCACTGAATAGGAAAAATTATTTCCCTCTGTCCGTGCTTCATCTGCGCTACCAGTTGCTTGAGTAGTGTGAGAGCCGAGAAGAAGTGAGAAGCCACTGCCCTCACTGTGTCCCAAAGTGCTTTTGTGCCATGAGCTTGTTGGCATGAAACTCTACACAAGGGCCCTGGAGGAAAATATTTCTTTTGATTTTGTTCACAGGACTCTGGTTTAGCAGGTCAGAGAGAGTACCAAAGGAAGAGTGGGAGAGAAAGGGCAAGTGAGTACAGATTATTTCATTATGAACTTTCCATAAAATAGCAAGACATATAGACAATAGAAGAGCTGGGGACAGGAGGATGTTAATTTATGACAGAACGTTGTTATTGTAGCCCTTCTTAAACCAGTCATGTTACAGGAAGATAAATAAAGCCCAAGCCAAATCTTCCCCCGGGCTAAGCCAGCTAGCTTGGAGATTTATGTGCAACTTATATCCAGCCTGATAATTCCACTGTGTGACTGACCGAAGGTCTCCACTTGCAGAGTAGGATGTTGTTAAAGGCACCAGTACTCGGAACTGGAGCGCAGCAGGACGCTGCCTGATGAGGTCCTCAGTAAATTTCGGTGGCCAAGAGCAACTTGTTGATCTCTGTGAATCATTGCTTGCGGCACTGGATATGGGGCTATCTCACAGTACAGCAAACATGAGGCTTTTTTTTGTCAGTGACCAGAAAAGCCAGGCTCTGTTTGTTCGGCTAGAAAGTGCTTACACTAGCTTATTTTTTTCCCTTGAAACTCAACTCTCCTAATTCTGTATGGGAGGGCTTTTTCTCCAGGCTTTTTAAAGTAATATCAGTATTATGGCTAATGAGGCAGTGGAAAGCAAGCTGGTCCATTCACTGTAGCTAATGACTCCATTCCCGTGAGCCTAATCAAAGATTTGTACATTTAATTGCTGTCAAGTCAGCTCCAGCCACCTGCCACACCTGAGCTCCCTTCTTCGTGGCCCGCAATTCTAAATTAATCCATCTCTTTTGCTAAGGGAAGGAAAACAGAGCTGCCAAGCAACCCTGAAATGGTGCTTTACACTTAGAGCAAAGATCAAACAGTCTGCTTTGCCACTGAGAAATATATGTGTTAACTGACTGTGGCACAGATTTTTCAAAAATATATTAGTCTCATATTGGAGATCAGGGATGTGAGAAATACACCCTTGTCTGGACAGGTCCTGGACTTGAGGCAGACCTCTGTCAGATGCAAAAGTGATTTTCGTTGGCTCACCACTGAACAATGTTGAACTACATTTATTTTTGGTTTTCTCCAAAGAGTGGAAAAATATCACTGAAGCCATTATTCCATTTCTGCAGTGGACTGATGCAGTATTTTGACCAACCTTTGTCTTCAACATCACAATTCCTAAACATCCTGCCTTCTCCATAGGGAATTAATGCAGGAAATGTTTTGGGGCCATGTTCCCTTGAATGTAAGAGATAACTCCTGTTCATTGTTCCAGGAAAAAAAAAATAAAAGGGAAAAAATCCAGTTGCTGTTAACATACCATGAAAAGAAAATGTAAACCCGATATTGGGCTTTAATGAGCTGCTCATTTTTTAACCCCATTCCCTAGTGAAATGAGAATTATGGGATCATGTGATGTGATCATTCTGTTGGATCATCCCTCACTAATTGTTTTTCTGTTCTTGGCCAAGTTGAACCCTAGATAAAAAAGGAAAACAAATGTAATAGAAGAACATTACTGTTTCAAGAATATAAGTACACAGGTGGAGGTGTAAAAGTCCACAGATACCTCCTATGAATGGCCAAGTAGAGGAAGTGTGGCAAATGGATTCATATGCTGTCAGCAAAAGAAGAAAGACCATACAGGTGCCCCAGCCACAGAAATAACTTTATAGTTGGAGATTACCATAAGCCACAATACCACACACAATTCCACAAAAAGATCTGTGGAATATGAGGCATCACTGATATCCATTCTCACAGAGCTACTTCATTTCTCTTCTCAACACATCGCAAAAAGCAAAGACACTATTAAGATATATAAGGTCTTTAACTGGATAAAATGAGATTTTTGCAAGTGGCTTTGATCCAAATGCAAGCTGACACTTTTCCCCCATTGTAACAATGTGGAAAGGCTTTATATTAGATTTTCATACAATTTACTCCAATGTTAGGAGCTCTTTCTCTGCCAGAGGAGTTTAATTGGCCATGAAGTCCTGTGAATTTTTGTATTTTGAGTTGACAGATGCATAGATTAATTTACCAGGAAACCCAAAGAATAAGTTAAAGGGTCTGAAAGCAATTAAAGGGTCTGCAGCTATTTGTACTGGACTGAGAGCTTTAAGCTACAGTCTGATACTCATTTTGTCACAGGGCTAACCATTTCTGTACCTTACTGCAATGTAAACCTAAAGAGAACTTAACTTTTTAACTATTTCTAGATAATGTGTTTAAAGTTCCTGATCAGAATTTCCTATAATATCTTCAGGAAAAGAACTACAAAGCTGCCATATGGGAAGGCACCTCTTTCCTTTTTTCTGAGCTGTCAGATAACAGAGTCACATGCACACTGAGGGGAAACAGATGCAAAGGTTGACTGGGACGCTGCCATGCTAAATTCTGTAATGCCTGGTACCTTGGTTAGCCATGTGAGCCACCTCATAAAGATAAAAACCTGTGTTTCTATGCTTTCCTGTGTTACTAAAATGGACCAGGAAAGGAAGAGGACAGCTACTCTTTCCACCAATGGCTGAAGCATTTTACTAGACATAGGAGAGCTGTGTTGTGCAAGTGCAAGTCTGCACACTACCCAAAAATGTTTTAAAAGATGTCTTATTTTCTAAGGAGAATAATAAACATAAGGCTGGGGATTCTTGCACCTCAGCTCAGTCATCCATTCCTTTACACACAGCATGCTTAAAGCAGTCCTGAATATATAAAATCTTGATGGTTTAAGCCTTTCTTTGTAAAGGAGGAACTGAGGGTTCAATTTACTTTTGCTTGGCTGCATTCAGGGTGAGATTTCTATCTAGTCAACTAAAGTATATAAGAAAAGGATGAAGTAACTGGTGCATTCCTCTCAGTGGCATTCTGAGAAGCTGTCACTGAATCTTGCATGGGGTCCAGCTTGGTCAGTCTTTGGGGAAGATGTCCAGAGTGTGCCTCACTTGTTCAGCAATGCTGGGGTAACAGCAAAGGAAGCTCTGGCTCTTGGCAGCCAGCTGGGTTTAGCCCGAGTGAGATGATGAGATGCAGCAGCTTTGCTTTTGCCTCTTTGGGGTTTGCCTCCACGTAGCCACACACTGACCATGCAAAAGCTGGGGACCCTGCTGCTGATTCAATGGCTCACAGGAATGCTACCAAAGGTAGAGCTGGGCCATGACAGGAAACACCAAAGTTCCTCCTAGTGTGTGCAAGGCCACAGTGTTTGCAATGCTACTGCAATGTAATAATGACAGCATTTATGAGGAGGCACAGTTTCACATACTCAGTTGCAAGACAGAGGTCTTTGACCTTTCTCAGAACTGTCTTGCAAAACCTGTTGCCACAAGATCTTTGTGGGATCCATGGAAGGGCTCTTCAGGGATATTGTGTAATTGGGAGCCCTCTAGTCTGCTTCTCTTGGTCTGTTTGCACAGTGCATAGGTGTGGAGCTATTCAGGGCTTTGGGATGAGTGGGGTAGTGGTCACAAGGGGAGCTTCCCAAATTACAGAGGGTGCACATAAAGCTGAACAGAGACTGTAAGTAGATTCAGGCCCTTCTCCATTTCCAAAAATCACATCAATTCCAGCCATTAATTAATGTACTAAAGTCAGAACACATCTCCCTGTGGCCTCTCTGGGAAGGCCTGAGAACTGGGAAAGAGGTCATGCCATCAGGACCTGGAGTACAGGTGAGGATCTGTTCTTTTCTACAGCAAACTTGTCCCTAGAGTCTCATTCTTGCTTGCCTTTATCTTCATAAGGAGTTCATAAATGAGAATACAGAATATATAAATGCCCTCAGCTATCAGTGAAGAAGACCTTAATGGAAGAGAAGCCTAAATGAACTTCTGCTTTGCTTCTTTGGGAGGTAACAGTCTCTGGATGCAGGTTCCCTTTAGGGGTGTGTTATTGGACTAAAGAAACCAGAGGCCTGACTCAGAGGTGCCACAAATCTTCCCAGATGTGGAGTGAAGTCTCAGAAGCTGATTAGGGCATTCAGAAGAGGTGGACTCCTTTCCCTGCTGTGTCACTGGTGAGTGGGACACATTCCCTGCTGCTTGTCCAAAGCAGTGTAGGACCAACTGCAGAAGGATGCAATACAGGCCCAGTGGGTCCCCTGAGCCAGGAGAGTTTCAGCAGTGACTTGTGAGGATGGGGAAAGTCAGAAGCAAACAGCAATGACAGGATGGGCTAAGCCTTGTCCTCACTTGGACATTCATACACTGCTCTGCAAATCCTTTCCCATTGCAACCTGCAGAGCTGGGAATTTTTGTGCTGAATAATTAGCAGGCCTTTAAAAAAAATTATATATACTGGCTCAGTTCTTTGTAAGTACTTTTGTTATTTTGCTGCTCTGGCTGTGTTTGCCTTTCTCTTGACACCATTGTCAGTGCTGAAGACAAATACACATTTGTTTTAATTTCCTCCTTAGTGTACATATAACTTACAATGGGAAAGACTGGAAAGTCTGCAGGATAACCTCACAGATAGCTAAATCCATTCTAAATGGCAATGAAAACACAATCTCCTAATCAGGCGGGAGAGTGTACCTTTAAACGTGGTCCAAAAATGCTTTCTTGGATAGTAATACAGTACCATGGTTTTTGTTCAACTCTCAGCCAGGGGTTCAGATTTCTCCCTGGGGTCCAGAAGTTGAAAGTCACAAGGCACTTGGCATAATTTCATAAAGACCTCAAAGTATAGTTCCCTTCTCTCTGCAGGAACATATCCTCACAGTCAGCTGTTCCTGAATCACTACCTCAAGCTCTGCAGGACATCAGTGAGGGAACAACAGGACAACCAGCTAGTGCATGGCAAAAACAGGGATCTTCATCCTGGAGATAATTGGAACCACAGCTTTCCTTAAATGGAGTTGAAAAGAATGTATTTTTAAGAGAGAGCATCCTTGGAACATAAAGGCAACATTATTAGCTCTTCTACAGCAGCATTCAAATGGTAATTTAACCTTTGCCTGAGCGAATAGATTAAAGGAAGAACTCAGAGCAGTCTTTATTTTCTTCAGTTACTCCTTGCTCACTTGCATATCTGTCTCTGACTGCACAGAAGCAGAGCTATGGAAATTGAAGCCTCCAGGAGGTTCATTCCACTCTTCCTCCTTTCCCCCTGTAATTTAGGCACCCACTTTCCTCCTAGGAAAAGGGAAAATTTCCCTCTAGGGCTGGCAAATGCTGCCACAGAAAGGAATAAGGAGGGAGCCATGGGGGATGTAAGGGCAAGGGCATGTGACAGTCCAGGTCCATTTCCTGAGTTTTCCAGTGTACTGGCAGTATAGCCAGTACACTGGCAAATAGCTCTTGCTCACGTGGAAAACTTCCACTGAAATTGTAGTTTCTACAAAACCTAATTTTTCCATAATTCTCTTCTTTTTCTGTATTTGTTCTTCAGGAAAATTGACCTCTGTTTTGTTTTGGTATTTTTTTAGAAATGTTCCATTAAACTGTCTGTTCATTCTGAGAGCTGTAGGCGATACTAAGAGAACTCTTGCAGACACATTATGGGAAGTATAGGTTGTCTAGGAAGTTCACTCCAGTGGGGAAAATCAATGACAGAAGGCAGTGGAATACCAAGACCTTATTGAGACATTGAGTGTAACTTAAATTGAGTGGATCTTCAGTGAAATGCATTGGCATACAGAATTAAATATCTGGATTTGGAAATAGTCAAACACTTTCTTTTAGCTGACAATAGTGAAATATATTTAGGAAATAATGGAGGATAATTTGAGGGGGAACTTGAGATTCTTCACATAATGTTAATGCATTAACTTGCATTTTGATTAGAGACAAAACAAATATGGAGAAAATAATCTGAATTTCTCTTAATTCCATGAGTTATTTGTTTGACTTTCACTTGTATAGGAACATTTAACACTCATAAAAGTTGATAGAGATCCCCAAGGCTCCACAGGAAGCTGCACAGAGGCAGTGTGGTACTGGCCAGGAAGAGATACTGTCCATCTTCAGCCCATATTTGCCTTACTGCCACCAAAAGACAATCTGTGGTTAGCAAGAGGGCAGGATTTATGACACACAGTCTCTTTGCCACAGCAATCAGTGGAGTACACTCATTCAGAGAAATTAATTTCATTTCAAACCCAACACAATGTTGCAGGGGAAAAACAAAATATTTCCCTGTAGGTCAAAGAGTCCTAGAATCTTTTAGGTTGGAAAAGACCTTTAAGAACATTGAGCCCAACCAGACTACACCCAAGCAGACACTAAGACCAGCTCAAAGTGGATCAGTTTGACTGGGTGTACCCAACGAGCTCTCATCCAGCCAATTCCTAGTGGTGAACACCCATGTCCAAATATTGCCAGAATTAAGTGCTGATTCCTTTGAGGCCAATCCAGCAACGAAGCTAAGTGTGGGATAAACATATGGTTTTGCCAGATGGACTTCTGAGGGGATAGCATTGACCAGCCTCTGCCTTGCTTCTCCTAGTTCCAACGTGAACTACAAGCTGATGCACTCCCTAGAGGAGGGCTCAGTTGGTTTGAGACAGACACTGAGTGTTTGCAAGTCCAGCTATAAAGTGGAAATGATTTTATGCGGGGAGGGGAAAGCCTTAGACGGACTGAACAACTTTAACAATTATTCCACCCACCCCATCGTTGCCAAGTCTTTCAGTCACCATTTACACATGGAAGAATGCAAACACATATTGTAGAGTTAGTGTAAAGGCAGTACAAGTATATAACTAAGTGAAGGATTGTGGTGTCCTTTAAAAGAGAACTGTCAGAATGGGAGAAATGCGCAAACTTTATGTACATGCATCCTTCCCTTGTGCATCAATAACCTTTCCCAATGAGAAGGAAGTGTTCACCTCAGAATTGATTTCAAAGCAATTTGCTATAATTTTTATGCTGGCAGTAAATCTCTTCAGTGTCTTGCTCCATACACTTTTTTCCTTCCCAAAAGAATGGTCTTATTTCCTTACTATTGGTTATTAGTGTTATTAGGGCTATGCTGAGGAGTGTTAATATGCATCAATTCTTCAAAACATGATTTTGCAGTGTCAGCTGCATAACAGCTGGGTTCTAAAAAGCAATGTGGATACATGTAGGATCCCCTTTCACAGCCTAGGCTTGTAGCAGCAAACCCAGGAGAGCTCACAAACCTCCATCTCCTCATATGTTCTCTGACCATGTTGTCCCATCCTCTTGGGGGAGAGGGGCCCAGGTGAGCACACTGCTACCTCTCCCCTCCATCAACCCTGGTGCCCCAGGGACCCTGCAATAGCACCAAGCACGGGTTAGAAAAAAACATTGAGGCCTGGGGGTTCCACTTGCCACCACACACAACCAAACTTCCTATTTATTTCTCATACCTCAGAAATCTTGAAAACACGATGCACACAAATAAAACCAGAAGTGGGATTTAGAGCTGAATACAATGAATATTGCAAACCATTTTTTAGCTTTGGACCTTGCCACTGAAAGCTGACCTATCAACACCATCATATTAATCTTGCTCAGCCTAGCTACTCCCAGATTTATCTGACACAGCTATTGCTAAGATATGTCTGTGTGTGTGTATGCCCAAGAAACCTCAGCTGAAAGTAAATTATTGCCATTTCCTACTAAGTGCAATGCCTGCTCAGCCTTTGATTGGGCATCCTTCGGAGAACTTTCTGACTCAAGGATTCTTTGGCATTCAAAACCAATATAAGTGTGGAAACAGTATGTAGACACACTGGTGAGCTGATAGCACATAAAATTCATAGAAATGCCAGGAGAATTTAGAGAAGGAATTTTCAGGTATAAATTAGGGGTGACATGTGAATGATACAGAATTATAAGGCAAGCTCATTGCCCTATTAATACAGTATCTTGGACTGACCTGTTTTGAATGAGCTTTGTCATTAAATTATATCTTTTCAATGTAATCTGCTGATATATAGCAAAAAAAAAAAAAAAAAAATCCCAGCCTTGAAACCTGACTGTGACACCTTTTTTGTAGATGAGTAACACTGATGTTTGCATGCCTTGAATATGGCTAACAGTCTGCAGCAGGGTGACAGGTCTGGTTATACAAAATAATATAATCAGGTTTTGTTTTACCAGTTCAGTGACAGTACCTTGCTGAGAAATTTTTACTTTTACAGGATGTTCCTGTTTGTCAGAGGACCAGCAAAACAGTCAATTTCCCTGGAAACATACAGGTGACAGAGGCAGCCAATATCCCTCCAAAGCAGGTTTCTGCTGTCTAGGGGTAAAGGCTTTAAGATTTGTGGCTAGAGCCACAAGAGGGCTTAGATGCTGTATGCAGAAATATGACTCTCAAATGCTCAGAGGTGATGCCACTGGACCCTGGTGCCACCTGCCATTCCAGTGAACTTTGTGCTTAAGTAAATTTTCACAGATTCATCAGGATCTGCTTCTCCACAGGAGCACTTCAAACTTTCAAGAACACCTAGTTCAGAAAGAGGAGAAAGAGGTCTTGGGAAAGGGACACAAGGGAAGAGGCATAAAGAAGCTGCAGGACATGGGGCATCATCATCCATGTATGAATCTGAGACTGAGTAGAGCAAAATGAGCTGCCTGCTGAAACAAAGGCTAATGATGATGACGGAAAAGAGCAGTAAGAAAGAATGGGGCACTGAATCAAATTGTAACAGGCAGTTTGGGTTTTATCTCTGACTTGAGCCATTATTTAGTCGAAAGGAACCAATCTATCCTCAGCAGAGCTCTGCCTGCATATATTCAGAAAGGAATCTGTCTTGACTACAGTGGTATGACCTCAGGATCTGCCTTGCCTGTCCTCTCTAGTCTTGTTGTGTTGTGACTTCCAGCCCAGCTGGGCAGTGAGAGGAGCAGAATTTAACTGGAGTGATGAGGGGTCAGCACAACCAGTCCTTGATAGCAGGTTTGTGACTTACAGCTCTCCCCTCCTTGTCAGTCCTGCAGATCAGTCCTGTCAGGGCCTGGGGAGCATGGGCTTGGTTCCTTCCACTGCCTGAGGAATAGTGGTATTCAGTTCTGCTCTAAATGTTGAGCTAATGGTCAGGAGGATGATGTGGTTGTGAGCCCCACCTTCTTTGGTGGATGTTCTTTGGAAGAGATTTTAAAGGGCTTGAACGAGCAACTCCATAAAAATCTAACAGAACTGTAGTTTCTAAGTGAAAGGAAACATCCCCTTTTCAGACAAAAATAAAGTACTCAAGTCCTTGCCAGAAACAGGATTTAAGACCCAGCTTTCTCTGTGGCATATCCTGCTAGTGAGATAAGGTGTCTTGCCATGCAACTTTCTGGCAGTTGTCCTTTTACCCCCACTCACTTCACAGGCACCCTCAGCATCAAACTCATTATATGGGTCTGATCTAAGCAACAGAAGATCTGTCTTAAGGCAAGCCTTTCCCCTACTTTCTGTAGTAGTGAACAGGCTCCTGAGACCAGCCTGTGGTTCCTGGAATGCATTGTTTTGTTTGCAACATACAGAAGAAAGATTAAGTAAAGCACCTTCTAAATGCCTACCCTGACTGCAATAAAAATGGCATTTATGATGGAGTAGAAATGCCAGTGTTTACATGTGTGATGCACATACATGTCTACAGATAACCACGATAAAACCAGAGTCAGAGCCAAAAACATCTTAGCCAAAGGAGACAAAACATGCAGGAAAACAAGTATGATCATTGCAGAAAGAGTCCTTGAATTAACTTCTCATATTGTTACCTGCATATATTTATAACCCATGCTGGGTGAGGAAGCACAGGGGGTTTACAGACACCCACAGCCCCTGGATGCAAAACACAGCAGCTGCTGGGTGCACTGCAGAATCTCCCATCTGGCCAGGCTCAATACAAACTGAAGAACACAGGAGAAGATGCAGGGTTAGGTATCACAGGGTTTCAGGCCCCAGTGTCACAGCAAATGGAGTGGGATGCTCCAGTTAGTAGCAAAGGGAAGCCACTTTTAAAAGTCAGTGAGAGGTAGGCATTTCTGAATGCCAGAAAATCTACATGGTCAGAGTTTGCTTGGATGGCCCACCAATACTCAGGTGCCTCAAAAGCTCCTTACTACCTTTTTGGCTCTTGCTGCAATCAATCCCTGAAGTAAATGTCCTAAGATAGATGGAATTGCAGCGGGGCTGTCCTGTCTGGGTGACTGCCCAGTGGGGCTCCACCCAGCCCTGCATGCTTAGCCTGTTACTCATGCTGAACCTTGGGACGCTGGAGGCTTGCAGCCTCCTCACTCTGCTGCTGCAGCCTCTTCTCCACATCTCTGGTGGGTTCAGACCTCTGACCCTTGTGCAGGCCTCTTCTCACCCTGTGCCCTGGTTTGCCCCCTGCCTCTGCTGCCTTGTTTTCTTGGCCTGCATGCTAGTTCTGTGGGCATGGGCAGCTGCAGCTGCAGCTTCGTGCACAGTCTGCTTCTGCTCTGCGCTGAAGTGTCCTTGGTGCAATTATATTCTTGCTATTTCCTTGCTGTCCTGCAAAATAACAAAATTGCTGTGCTCAGACCTAAGGATTAGTGATCCTCCTTCTGCCTCTGGCTTTGCATCTTCTGATCCTGTGTAATCATCAAACCAATTGTCATGCATTTTGCAGGAAGCCTGCACATCCTTCAAGTTGCAAATAATCCTCTTCCTCCTAAAGCCCTGTATTTATTAATTAAGAGTAATCCCTGCTAATTATGAGGAAATACATACAGCTCTGCATGTCTTCACAGAATATTTCACTAACTAACCTTTGGCACCAGAGATCTGCTTTTGGGAGAATTAGATATGAGAACGTATTTGTTTAAGCCTTGAGTCCCCAGGATGTACACGAAGATAAAAGTCACTTTTCAAGGTCATCTCAGACCTCGTGACCTTTAGGCTCACTCCAGAATTTGAAGACTTCCTGGTTAAATAAGGTTTATCATTGTTTGAAAGAATTTGGCCCCTGGCAAGTAAAGGTGAAAAGTCGTCTATATTTGAATGTTTTCTGTATACAAGCTTGGTGGCTGCCCATGATTTTAAAGTTGCCCACTGTACCTACAGCCTGAAGAAAGCTGTGAAAAGCATAGGGACTCTCTAGCACAATTAGAAAGTCATCAAGTGTGGCATTAATAAAAAACCAAAGGGACAGATTCAGTCTCTCGCTATACAAGGGTGTGTATGGAAATTGCTTTGTTGAAGACTATGAAGTTACTCTGGATCTGGCTCTAAAAACTAAGGCTGGAGAGCCTGGAGAGGGGAGCAGGCTGTGCCACATTTACATCCCTGCTGACACAGCTGTACAGTGGGATATGTGAAGCTGATTTTGGTGGCAAGTCCTGCTCATTTGTCCTGTCACCTCCTGTTGTCAGCAGTGTGCTCAGTGGCTGGCCTCTGCTCACATGCAAACCCAGCGAAGGCTGAAGTTGCAGGAGGGCAGGTACTGCTGTCAGTAATAGCAGTACAACACCTTGGGGTGACCGAGGCAGATTCTGAGCACAGTTGTGCAATTCTCTCACCGAAATCACACTGCTACCTGCAGAGGTGTGAGAGTCACAGTGGTGTGACTGAAGTCAGCATCTGACACATGAGGGGTTCTCTGACTCATCCAAGGCAATGCTGGTTCTCCAGGTTCACCTTAGTACATTTTCAAATCAAAATTCATTGAAATGGGCTTAAATAGACACAATCCTGCATGTGGAGTGACTCCATCTGTTTAAGGAAAGGGACAAGTCAGGTCTGTGGATGAATTTTTTTCTTTATTTCCATGTAGGTTTGCAGTGTCTCTATCCCCTGGGTTAACTCCTACTAGCACAACTACCGGGAGAGTCAAGAGATATCCTGATCCTGTTTCCAAATCTGTCTGCGTCCTTTTGCGATAAGAGCACACAGGTGAGACCAGCATGGGGTAGAGCTCTGCCTGGTCTCCCTGTGTTCTTAAAGGAAGGAGTGGTACAGGTTGTTCCACAGTGTAACTCCTGATGGGCTCTGAAACACAAACCATTTCCCTGAAGTGGATTGCCTTGGGGCCAATAGCCCTGTACTCCTACTCCTTCATGCCAGCACTTTCTGTTGACATCATGTCGAATGTGCTACCAGAAGGCACTGGAAACATGGGAATATTTGAATTCTGCCTGTCCGCCCCAGCTCCTGCTGCCCCTCAGCCCATGACGGAGCTCTTCTCTCTGAGATGTGGCTGGCAGCACTCAGAGGCCCTTGCCACGTGCAAAGCAGTACCAGGGAGAGGGTGATGTGCCTGCTGAACCCAAGCTTGGAGCAGCCCAGGATTGACAAGTCCACTTGTGGGGCCAATCTGCAGCGGGTAGATTTGTGTGGGGAGAACATGCACTGGAAATGTGTAATTACTGGATTGGGGTTTTATCTCAACGAAGGAGAAGGTTTTTGCCAAGGGATTGCTCTATATATTTGCAAGGCTGGATTTTTTTTTTTTTTTTTTTTTTTTTTTTTTTTTTTTTGGTCTTTTTTTTTTTTTTTTTTTTTTTTTTTTTTTTTTTTTTTTTTTTTTTTTTTGAGGGAGCCCTTTGTTAAAATCTTGGCAGCACATCTCTGCCGGGAAGACAGAAGTGCTCTGTGCTGAAGCGTTGCTGGCACATCTTGCCAGGGCAGGCGAAGGCGATGGGGAAGGCTGCCATCTCATGGCGAGCCCGCACTCAGGGCTCCTGCACTCCCAGCTCACCTTCCCTGTTGCCGGTTTCCAGCCCAGGTTGCACCTGAGGAGACTTTGCTCAACAAGTCTGCAGCTTCAGAAGCAGCTTCAGAAGCAGCTGATGTCTTTTGCTGTGGGTTTTGTGCTTTAACTTTGAAACCAAATCTGCCAGAGCCTAGACTGTTCTGGTTTCTTGCCTTGTCAACGTTTTATGTGAGAGCAAAATGGTCGTGAAAAGCCATGGGGGCAAGGCAGCCAGACATCTGAGAAGAGGCCGACTGTCACAGATGGTTTTAGTGGCCACTTTAGGCTGATATGCCATTGCCTGTGACAGCAGCTTTGCTGAATCACAGTCCTGAATGGAAACTCCCCTGGAACCGCTTGTGGGTTACAACACATAATTTTGGGATTCTTTGGTATTCATCACTAACCTTCTGCTGCAGCTCACACATCCCACGCTCTCGCACTCGCTGTCTGCCCTCCGCCTACTGAAAACGTACCAGCGCTTGCCCAACACAAGCTGGATGCTCCCTCTCCACTCCATGGGATGTGGCAGCTCTGTGGAAGGCTTCATAGTGTTTTCAGAAGTTTCCAGAAAACCCTGGGCATGAACCTGTGCCTGAGAGGTTCAGCTTTGGCCAGTGAGAGTTTCTACAGAGAATGAAAGCGTCCTTGCTGATCAGGGGAAGTCCAGCATGGCAGTGTGGGAACAGGCAGATGGCCAGCCTCCACACTGAAAGCAAGGAGGATGGAACAAAAAAGGGGGTTTTAAAAGGTGATAAAGGTCTCTTGTTCAGGGGAGTGGTCAGAAATTTTATCACTGTTAGAGCTTTGAATGCGTCTATGGTGAGGAAAGGGAGAAACTGCATTTTAAAATGTTGTTTAAGTCACACCAGCCTTAACAGCTGTCTAAAATATGTGCTGAATATGCACAACCTGGACATGTGCATGAATACGGATTCTCAGAAGTGAATGGGCCCACCCACTGCTGGCTCCCATAACTGCACTCCTGAGTCCACATGTGGAGATCTCTGTAACACATATGCTTGAAGGAAGAGGATACAGTCTTTCAGCTGCAGGTTCTGGCTGGAGAACACATATTGACTACTGATTTTCCTCAGAATGTAGGTTATTGTTTTTTTAAAGCTGCTTCTTGGAGCAGTGGATGCCAGGGTTAGTGCTGTGGGTAAGCACAGGATGTGAATCAGACCACTCTCAGCTCAGGGGTTCCAGGCTGCTGTACCTTACACATTTCACCTGTGAGGCTTTTGAGTGGATCAGAAACAAGAAAGAGACAAAGCTGATTTTCACTTGTTCAAATAGAGTAAAGTTTTATAAGGAATATGAGGAATATGTGCTCAACCCAAAACCTTCACAACTTTAATTTCAGCCAGTAAACAGAATAAAGGTGTCAGAAGACATTCCAGTAATGGAAAGAAAAGCATTATATTTCACACCAGGATTTTTCCAATTTCTTTTGTGTTTCTGCACAGACATAGAAGGTCAAGCCTCTCCAGGTGTCTTTCCATGTTGTATCCTAATCATATGTTTCCATCCTGTCTCCCCAAACCCTTCCTCTCAGTTCCAATTTTACCACTTCTCAGCTTGGCATGTTTGTTTATAATGACCCAAATCACTTCCTCTCCTTCTGGAAAGGGAAAAAAAAAAAAAAAGAAACAACACCCATCCATTTTTAGATAGTAGCCGCATGCTCAGTTGAGTCTGCATATTGGGGAGACAGCTGGGAAGGACACAGCAGCGAGCAGCTGGGAGTGGGCAGGTGTAGGAAGCTCTTAGTCAGGTTTGTCATGGAAAGTCCTACTGTGCAATTACAGGGCAAAGAACAGGGCAGCACACGCTGGCAGGAGAGTCCTGCAGTTGGGCTGGGATAAGGTTGTTACACAGTATATATTGACCTCAGTGGATTCATCCAGCCTAAACTTTCCTGTGCTCTGGTGTCTCAGCAGCCCCTTGCTCACCCCCTCCTCAGCTGTTGTCAGAGCATCCATAGGCTGTGATGGTGGAAGGATAAAGCTGAAAAAACTGAACCACCCACAAAGGGATGATGTACAGATAAAGAATCAGAATCACAGAATAATTTAGGTTGGAAATGACCCCTTAGATGGAGTCCAATCCTAGAGTGATCCCCACCTTTATCAATTAGACCACGGCACTAAGTGCCACATCCAGTCCTTTCTTGAATAGATAGGAATAAAAAAGTTAGGTAGATATAGGGGGGAATAGATCAGTTTTGCTTTGAATTCAAATGATTTCACTGAGTCACTTTAAGCTGCAGTCCTGTGACCAGTATTTCTGGAAGGCAAGGATGGAGGGAACAACACGGATTTATATCTCAGTGAGTGGAAATGAAGACCACTGGAGAAAGCAGAGGTAATCTTTTGCTAGGCCTAGAAGCTCTCTCAGGTTGTTTCTAGTGAGGATGGGGGCAGAGAGCTGGAATAGATGAGGTGTGACCTGCATGGCTTCCAAACTTGCCCAGGGCCAGAGAATGTGCCAAGCACTAATAAAAACCCAAGCTAGAACACATAATGCTCAGTGTCCATCATATGAAAACTGACACAAAGTTCTTCAGAGCTACCATGCAGCCAGGAAAAGAGGGAGAATTGTCACCCAGGATTCTGTGTTGGTAGTAGTTCTCCCTTGCCTTTTGCTGGGGAATGGCTTGGCTCTGATCTCTGTGGGATGACAAAAGGGACAAGATCAGCCTGGCCATCCCCATCATGCTGTGACGATTCCTCTGAGGCGTTTGTGCAGCAGAGATACTACAAACACAGTGTCACTGCTGTGGACAGGGAAAAAAGCTTAAGTCCCACCAATCACTCAAGGTGTAAACTTGGTGCTGATGGGAATTTTTACCCATAAAGGATAAAAAAAAGATGAGGATTATTTTTTCTTCGTGGGGACTGCTATTCATATACTGCAGTATATACTCCCTGTATATACAATATACAAATCTAGCCTAATAGGAGGATACTTTGCACCAGTTTTCTATCAAAAGCTTCTTTATAAGAGGGGTAGGGAAAAGCAAGAGTGATTAACTAAAAAGGACTCTTCCTCTTGGAAATACTACTTTACTTCAGATTATTAGGAGAAGTAGCTGTTCCCCATACACACTCACACATGCTGCCCTCCATTTGGGATTAAGTCCTTCAGTGGTCTTTTCTAGCTCTGCTGAGAATAGAGCTCATGTTGGCCTAAGTCCATGCTGATCCACCAGGCTGCAAGGACTTCTCCAAGGTGTCCAGGGTGTGACTATCTACCTTTACTGTGGTGGATGTGGCTTGACCACCTCTGTGGAGCCACCTGCTCTCTCTGTGTGGACTGCTCTGGGAGCTAGCAGGGCTTGGCTAGCTTTTTGAATATTTGAGGCAAGTGAGAATGGAGCTGGGAGAGGGATAGGAGAGCTGAATTAGGTCATGGTGAGATGAGAGGGAGAGAGAGGAGAAGGACTGTGCCATTAAAAGCTAGGGAGCTGCTGGCCTGGCTTGGCCATCTTACCAACCCTCACTCCTGTGCGACCCACAAAGTTCCAGGGTAAAGTGAGCTAAATATGAGTTGCTAATGCTGCATCTTACATTCTGTTTTAAAACAGCCTGGATATGTAGTAAGGTACACGTGAACATCTGGTTCTTCTGAAGCTTCTGGAATGGGGGTGAAAAGTCAGCATTCATCAGGTGCTGAAAAAATTGGGGCAGTTTGGCTTTAGCTGGCACTGAACAAGAAGGGGCAAATCCAAAGCAAGCATGTCGGGGAAAGGTATGAATTGTTTATGCTCTGTTCTCACATAAAAGCAGTAGCAAAATTTGGGCCATGGAAATGACACCACAAATGGGAAACCAGCTCTTGTGGACCTGAGCTAGCAGGGCATTTCCAGCAAATCCCAATGTCTCCTGCAGGAATCAGATCAGAGCTGAGTTAGGTTAGAAAACTCTCCAAATTCCCATATCACTGAAAGAATCTTCTGGCCACCCAAGCATGAGCTTTACCAAGAAGTGGGTGTCATGCAAAGGCAATAATTTCAGACTAGCCTCAAAAGGTATTACCTTGGCATTAGCAACAGCTGGGCTATGAAAGATTTTCTTTATTTTTCCTCACTGTAGAACGTGAGTCTTACTTGCTGAACTCCCGGGGTGCCAATCTCACCCAGGCATGCCTGACCTGGCCTTTTGCACTCCTGTGTGTGGGACAGCATGGGGCTTCAGGGGTCCTCTTGGGTCTGCCAGCTCTGGAGCTGTTTTGCAGCTGCTGGAGGGCTGCCAGCTTGAAGGCCTTTTAATGAGTGGTGTAGTGTCTGGCAAGTAACTTGCCTTCAAGTGAGTGTGACTAATCATGAATCTTTTCAATAACACTGATGACCCAGTCTCTCTTTTCTCACTCTGCCCAAGCCCGCTGAAATAGGAGTAAATTTGCCTTATTCTGGCAAAGGCAGGAAATTATGAAGAGCCCCTAAAAGGCTTCTAGTGCACCATGCCTAGGTTTTGCAGTGAGTGTAATTATCAGAGTTGTTGTGTGTGTGTTTTGAGAGCATCTAAATAACTCCAAAGGTCTGAAAGATCGCACTCTGTCACCAACCCCCGGATCATTTACCTGAATGCCTAATTTCTGTACTTCACTGGTACAGTGTGCTCCTGCAAAGGCAATAAGATGAAGCCTATTAGAGTTCACAGCTCTGTATTAACTGTTTATTTTTGTTTTATTGGAAATGTCCTTACTGTCTGCATGAGCAGCAGAGCCAGAATGTAGTTACTGGTCTGTGCTACACTTTGCATTGTAGTTACTGGTCTGTGTTACACTTCACCTGGCTTATTTGATTGGAGAATGAGATCATTAATGAGTCCCCTAGATGTATAAGGAAACAAAAATGCAACTGGGCTTCATATGATATGCAGAAGTATATTGTATTATTTGTTCGCTGAGGGAAATGGTGCGGACATTTTTTTCCCCAAATAAAACCTGCTGGAAAGTAAGTGCATACAGAAGAGAAAGCAGAAAGTTTGGGAAATTAAACTTGAGGAGGAGAAGAATGGGAAAACATCAGTAAATTACAGGTTCAAACCTGCTGCTGGGAAAGGAAATTTTGTTGTGAGAGTATAGTTCTCAAAATTGTTATCAATATCATTTAATGGGAAATTAAATGGTATCATTGGTCTGAGTCATGCTGCTTTGTATGGCATGGTGGATGATATGTCTTGAGTGCTGGAGATCTCATCCAGCTCTTTTTTTATCATGTCTGTGTGTATTGCCTGCACAGCAAAACATGTAAATCTCAGCAGAGGGAATCTGGTAGCTCTTGCTGACACCAGCTGATCACCATTGATCACCACTCTGGTTTTGCCTCCTGGTTTTCTTTTTTGTACCTATGTTTGTTTACCTACCATGTGTGTGTCTGCTTGATATTTCAACATCCCCCACATTTTCACTATGCTTGCAGAGATCTGGTATAATTCCTGATGGAGTATGGGTCTGCTCTTCCATTCTCTTCCTTCTTTTTCTGTCTAGACCACAGCATTTTGCCTCTAAACTGGAGAGATATGGATTTGACAGATGGACCACTTGATGGATAAGGAACTGTCTGGATGGTGGCACTGAAGGAGCTGCAATCAATGGTTTAGTATCCAAGTAGAGACGAGTGACAGGTGGTGTTCCTCAAGGGTCTGCATTGGAATTGTCAAGTTTTAACATCTCTGTGAGTAACATGGAGAGTGGAATTGAGTGCACCCTGAGCAAGTTTGTCAAGCTGTGTGATATGGTCAACATGCTGGAGGAAAGGGAGGCCATCCAGAGGGAACTTGACAGGCTTGAAAGGTACCTAAACAGGGCCTGCAAGAGAGGTGCAAGAGAAGGACTTTTCACAGGGGCATGCAGAGATAGGACAAGGAGGAATGGATTTAAGCTGAAGGAGGGAAGGTTTAGATTAGATATTAGGAAGAAATTCTTTACTGTGAGGGTAGTGAGCACTGGAAAAAGTTGCTCAGAGAGATTGTGGACTCCCCATCCCTGGAAATGCTCAAGACTAGGCTAGATGGGGCTGTGAGTAACCTGGTCAGGTGGAAGGTTCCATTGCTGAGGGGTTGGAACTAGAGGAACTAGATCATCTTTAAGGTCCCCTCTGAAACTAACCATTCTATGATTCTGTGATTGTGGCACCTCTTCACAGAACCAGTCAGGAGGACAAAGGGAAAACTGACATTGTGTTGTACAAATCCTATCAATCAGAGCCAGTTCAGTGGGTTTCTAGTAAGTGGATGAGTTGCAGCATTGAAAACTCTTTGCAGAAGGAAAAGTGGGACTTAAGTTGCATTATTCACACTTAGTTATTAACACTGTTTACATCATACTGTATTCCACCATCAGGTGGAATTGTGCTTTCTTGTCACAGTTTTGGAAGGGGTGAGAGGACAGAGGTTACAAATTAAGCTGCCTAGGGAAGGGATCCATGCTGCTCTCTCTGAAGTTCATTGCCAATCTCAGCAGTTTATTGTATGAGTGTTTGTTGGAAGGAAAAGGTATTAAATGCTAAAATTCATTATCAATGCATTGTCAAACTTAATGGCAAACATATCAAATGCATTGTCAACTTAATGGAAAAAAGACAGTCCAGAGAGGCCATGGAAGAAGAAGGCTTTGCCTTAATAACAACTTAAGAAGAAAAGGAATTGAAATTCTACGTGAATCAAAAAATCTGTGTGTCTCCAAGAAATTCCTGTACCTTTCCCATGCTTGCCTGATCTTTTCTTTGAAGTTTGATTAGTCACTTCAAGACAGAAGAGATTTAGCAATTTTAGAGGTTATATCTCTGCTCAACAAATAAATACATTAGTCTTTCCCTAGCTTTTGTTAGTCAATATGTTTGAAGCTTTTCTGAGATCTTTATTGCTCAATCTTTTAAACAATCACCTGTTCAACTACAACAATCAAGAAGTCCCAGTTTGCAAAAATTTGTATTTTTACTATATTCTCCAATATTCTCTCTCAGAGCATCAAGACCCCAAGTTTAATGTATTGCATTTGCCTAATTGTTTTTCTGTCTATTTTTGCTCCAACACACAAAAGGTGTCCAGATCTTTGCATTACCAGGTCTCTGTGCTATGTCAGTCAGGTGTAGTTAAGTGCATACAAAATTGAGGTTTCTGCCTCTTCTGGTGTGACACAAACACATCTATTGCCAAGGAGTCCTCCCCCAATAGATACCTGCCTGCATTGCTTCTCATGGAGATGAGAACCCATGGGTCTCAGATCCTAGGATGAAACTTTCATGTACTCTGCTGCTGGAGTGGGACACAGGAAGAGAGAGGACAGGAATGAGTGTGGCACTTAATGTGTTATCTTAACATCACAAAAACATGACTAGAAAACGATTTTATGTTGTGCTTCCATTCATCTTCACCAAATTGTATTGCAGGGAAGATCTCCCCCAAGCCTAATTAATGTGAAGTTAATTAGAGGCCAGTGCAGTATTTCATCTTGAGCTAAAACTTCAGCAACTGTTTCTGCATAGTCAAACTACCAGGGAAAGACATTGAGCTGATGGTAACTGAGCTTGTGCTTACTATTCTGGCAAAACCACTCCAAAACAAGTTCAAGTCCTAAAATTAGCCCTTCCCAACACCTGTCATTGCCCTGGGCATCAGCCTGATCATGCTGTGCTTACTGAAATAGCTGTCTCTTCTGGCATCTGCATTTCTTGCATGCTTCTTCTCACTTTTACCCCTTCTTTAAATTTTATGTCTTCTCTTTCACTTTCTAAATACTCCTTTAGGTATGTGTTTTATTGTCTAGTGAGGATACAATAGAAGCAATATCTGTACAGGGACTGTCCTTTGATTGTAAGGTGCTGGGAGCAGAACCACGGAGGCTAATTTTATTTCTATTGAGTTCAATATGTTTACAAGTATGTAAGTGCCTGGAGAAAGAGAGTTTTCTGGGAAGGAATCTCCTTTTTTTCTTTTTTTTTTTCCTTCTGAGGCTTACTATGGAAAAACTTGAGTGAGAAATGAGCACCATTTCTACCTTAAATTTGATTATGAAGGAATTTTTTACAGAGTGAGAGGCCTTATTTATTTATGGAGCAGGTTCTCGGGTGAGTACGGGTGTTCAGAAGATGTATTTGGAGATATTAGCATGCCTAAGACCTCAAATTAAAAAACACATAGTATTCCTTTTCTGCTTTGCTTGCCTCTCATAGAAGCGCCTCTTCCAAGGGTGCCAGAAGATATACCAATGAGTGTTGGCCTAGTGGTGTATAACACAGTTCCCAAAAGGCATGGCACACATATCGTTAGCAGTTAGAGATCTACATCAAAGTTATAGACAAATTACTGAAGTAGCCTAACTTTATTTTAACGTTCATGTATGCTGCTCTGCACAGAGCTCTTGCCTCTATGTATGTAGCAAAGTACCTCCTGGAGCCCCACATGGAATTCCTTTGAAGTGTGCCCTAAAGTATGGCTGCAAGCATATTTATGCTACTTTTTTTCTCTCTCTTCTTTTTCCTTCCAGTTAGATTAGACTTAATTTTTGATAGACAGTCTTATCTAGTTTTTGTTTGTTTTCAGAACAGCAGTGTGCAAACACTGAGGAACAAGTGGGTCTGGGGAAAAAAATGTAAAATCAGGAAATGAAAGCACCCTTAGACCTGAAAAGATGAAAAAATTGAATACCCATCCACTTGTGTGAAACTTAATATTCCAATACCTGATTCACTGGAAAGAGGAATACCCGATGAGCTCAAGAATGTGTGAGAGCAAGAGACTGCATGCACAAGGGTGTTCCAGTCACACAAACATATTGCTTGGTGTTCATTCCTGAGGTTTGAAAAATCACAAGGAATCTTATGAAAATGACAAGTTTATTTCCATGCCATGTGTAGTATACATTGCACCTTGTGTGAATTGCTGTAGGGAGGCAAAGAACTATTCTTGGATCTGCAGAGCACCCCTGAGCTTTGATATCTGCTCTTTGATACTGTCAACTGTGAGAGCTCTTCACACACAGGAAAGGCAAAACATCAATGCTGAGTGTGACATACACTGATCTTGGAGGAGAGCCTTGCCCAGAGAGCATTTCAATGAGCAAAGAATTTTAACTGTTTCTTTGGATTCTGCCAAGACAGCTCTTGGTTATGGATCACTATGGAGCCTGCAGGGATCACCCTCTGAAAACGATGCATTTATCACTGTAGGTATATCTAGGGTTCACTTTGTTTGGAATACTCCCAGTTTACACCCTGAAATTAGAAGCAAGACTGACTTGTTGTGGGTAACTTCCAGTAAAGTTTCTTGGTGTGACCGTGTATTTGCAAAAGAGATGCAGTGAAAGAGAGGATATTGCAAATAGTCCTGCAGCCTCTGAACCCAACTGGCCCTGATTGTCTCTTGTGTTCATCTGAGCTGTGCATAGGTCAGACACCCTGTTTCTCCAAAATGAGTTTATCAGTCCAGGAGTGGAAGCCCACCCTAATTCCCTGAGTACTGCCAGCAGAAAATGAAGAAAACCATAAGTAAAACAATGTTTTAGTGACTACAGCCTATCTTCCTTCTAATTGTATAGAACAAGCCAATCTAATGATATTTTGTGAACAGTTAAAAAACATAATCACTTGCACTGTTAGAGAATGCAACTCCAGTCGTATTTTAAGTGATGTCTATGAGAAATGTTTTGTAAATAACCAAGACCGATTATTCAAAAAGCAAAGATATCAGTAACTCATTTTGTTGCCTCTTCTGTTCAGAAATTGTCTTTGCTATATGTTCATCATGAAGTCCTTTGTGACTAAATATAAGCTATAATGTAGTGAATAATTGGAGGGAGGTGGTTTGTTCTATATTTAATCCCTTTTCCCGATCTTCTAAAAGTCTCTGTAATTTTTCTTGGTAACAAGAACTCTTGTTTGTGCTGTGGTTTGAAACTGTGATGAAGAGCCATTCCCCTTAGCCTTAAATACAGCCAGAAGGCTGTAAGAAATCTCTTGGACTTTGTCTTCTCCTGTTTTCAAAACATGATCATCATGAGTGAGTGGAGCTTTGCAAGCAGTAGGCTGGCTGGGCATCTTTTGATCACTTGGAGTGAGTTTTAATTTAATCTGGCACTTGGAGTTGGTAGCATCATGTCAATAAAAAAATAATTGCTTCAGGTATTTTTGTGGTTTCTCGTTTTGTGAAGCCTGGCTTATTTAGAAGGAGAGTTAGTATGAGCAAAGTAATCACATTTAATGTGGTTAAATGCTGGAGTTGACTTTGTGCCAAAGTAGGGAGCTCCCGTAGCACAGGGCTGCTAGCTGGGAGTGCATTTCTGAGAGGCTTTGGGGGATGATAAAGACATCTGCCTTCTGCAAAACTAAGAGAGCAGCCCTTTTGTTTTCTTTGTGCCTTTCTGGACAATTCTTGGGGCAGGTGAATGGCTGCATGCCCTGAGGCCTTGATCTGCAGGGCACAGCTGGAATCAGCTCTGCTGCCTGTGAGGTGGAGACCTAAGCATACATCCTCACATCCTGGCCTCTTTCAGCCTGGGAGGGGAGGGAGGGTATCATGCATTTCCAGAAGTCTCCTAGCTATGGTACCCTCCAGGATGAACTATCCCTAGTAATCTCTTCAGTGTGTTCAGCGATTTAAGGCCATCAAAACTACAATTTATAGATAAAAGATAATATGTTGGAAACTTAATACCAGCCAGCCCAAAGAGAGCCAGCGATAATCATATCAGTGCATTATTACAACAACAGGAGATGTTGCATGCCCTGCATGCACGTGCACTCATATCCCATAAATGAGCCTGCCCCTGTATGGTCCAGCAACTGTGAACTGAACTGGGCCATGACACCAGAGGCTTGTCTTGGTTTGTAAGACAAATGGTAACTTTTACAAAAACATAATACTTGCTAAGCTGACATTCCATAGGATGGTATGAAAGACAATGTGTTATGGGCTGTGTTACACTTTGAATGACTTTGTTATACATGGTGTTTAAACTGGCAGTGTGCACATAAATAAATGTTTCTCAAAGTTTAAGCTGAAATATTTTATACCATCTCTTCGAAACTTTTAAATTTACCCTCTGTTCAGTTTGCATTTGGATCTCCTTGTGTTTCAAGAGATACCTGAGATAATCTGATTAAACAGAGTAGGAGAAACTTTCCCTTTTATAACTCTGTGTGTGTGATACAGTTATTTTGTGTCTCCTGTACTCTCCCCACTTTTTCTCTGTTGCTTATAAAGGAAAAAGGGGGAAAAGTACACAAATCATGATAAAAAAAAATTCATAATCCTTGGAGAACATAGAGATGCAATATGGTCCAACTATATTTCAGTGTTTTTTAAAACATCACCAGCAGGTTTTGTTTTGCACTTTATTTTTTGAGGCACAGCTTTGTCAATTTGAGTCTTCTTGGCTCCATTTGAATTAATGCAAAACAGTTAAGTCTTTGGAAAAAAAAATCCAGTAGGAACAAATTCTTTTGACTTGACACTTAACCTGCACACTTCCTCTGGCTCTGAGTTCCTCAGCCCTGATTACTGACTAACAGAGTATAACTTTGGACTCATTTAAAATGCAATTGCAGAACACACCAGAGAAAGTCATTTAGCGGTGTATCAAGACAAGAAGGGCAAACTGCAAATCTAATGACCTTCTTCCATTTCTAATTTCTAAGATCCCACTGTCACCAGTATTGGCAATATCTGACACTCACATGTGGCAATGTATCAAATGGTCTATTAATATGAAAGATTACTTTTTATAAAAGAGTAAGTCTCTCATCCATCTTGGATACATAGATGAGCTGATGAATGCTTTGAACAAAGCTCACTGTTTACTTTTTTCCTGTTCTCATGCTCTTTATTAAATTAGTTTGATACAAAAGCAAGGTATAAAACCCCCTACTACGCCAAATATAATTCAATAGTATCACTTCAAAGATAGGCACATTGTTAACTTTCTATTGGAATCAACTCATCTGAGGCAGCATTTTGTAGTCACAGAATATTAACACATAACTTTGTCAACCATCACCTGTAGCTGGTGAATGCGACTAATTTTTACTTCACAGTGCAACCATCTCAGAAAGCCAAATCTGAAGAAATGCAGGTATTTCCAGGTAACAAAACATGTCTGATAGCGGTCTTGAGCCAAGAAAATCTGGCATTTTAAGTGTACCTTGGAGAGAAGTCTCAGGAGAATTCATATTCTCTGTTTTGAATCCTTTCTAAATCCCCAACGACACTATCTTGAAATAAATCTTACCTGAGGCAGGTGTCTCCTCCAATATACCTATATAAGCCATTTTTTCCAATACACACAAAGAGCACTTTGAGTTAAATACTTTTCTAGATAGCTCTTACAAGCAGACAGCATTAAGTTTCATAACAAACAGATGTTCATATTTTATAAGCCTCCTCCATAAAAGACTTTCAGTGTTCTCTATTTCAATAGAGGCACAGTGGAAAATTATAAGGGTTTAGAAACAGTACTCCTGTGGGAACCCAAAATGCCTGAGTTTGGCTACAGAAAAACACATCTACAGCTGTGGAGACATCGATAGTGAATGATGGGAAGGGGTGGATGGACAAGATGAGATAAATGCTGAAGGTTTAACATCCTGATGCTGCAGGGATTTCCACTGGTAGTGGAAAGAGGCTGTTGCCCTGCTTCTGTGGAGGCACCAGCTTCCAAACTGACATGTGGGAGAGGCAGGTCAGGGCTGCTTCCCAATGCCAAGACAGGTAACGGAGCTGTGAATGCAATAGCATCCACATGAATTCAGTGGCAGTGTATCCCTGAGAGCAGGGGAGCAGGAGCAGCCTGGCAGGCTGTGCTGTGGGAGTGGGGAAAGGAAAGCAGAGCAACACGGCACCTCAGACACATCACCCTGGAGCCTCTGGAGCACCAGCCGGGTTTAGAACTTGTGGGCCCCTTGGGACACAGGCTCAGCCCAAGGGGAAAGCACATGGCATGGAGGGGGCATTTATTTTAACAAATGTTCCCAATACCAGGAAGGAGGAGATTGGGCCTCCGAGCCTTTGACACAGGGCTGAAAACCCTCATTTTCCAAACTGGCACGTTCTTGTGTGCAGCTTTGCTGCCTGCTTCCTGAACACCCCTCGTCTACTACTAAAAACTGAAATAGTATCTCTACTTTTCCACTTTTTGGAGGCAAATTGTCCAGAAGAGTCAGAGGAGCAGCTAAAGGTGTCTCTTTCCACACTTCTGACTTGAAAGCAATGTGGAGGCAGTCTCATGTCATGCTGCCCCCCGAGACCTGGTGCTGCTGACAACTGCCCTCCACAGACTCCTCTTTTCATACAGCCAAGCTGCCAGCCAGATCAGAGGGGCTTAGGCTTATCACAACTAAGCCAATCTGTCTCTGAGCCAACTCACAACCTTTTATTTCTGCTGGCTCAGCTCGTCAGTCAAGCTAAACAAATCAACCAGAGTGCCAGGTGTGAGGGAAGGAATGGGACGGCATAGCACGGGCTGGCAAAATACCTTTTCTGGCAGTGGCACAGCCCAAAAATTGTCTAAAATTAACCTGGAGCAGTAATGGAAAAAGATTATTTGCCTACTCTGTGCTATTTAAAGGTCTCCAAAACATAAAGGGATTTTTTTGAATTTATAAAGTCAGCATTGTCTAACCCTTAGGCTAAAAACAAGTGGACTCAGTACCTTAGAAGTAAAATAAAATCTTGTCAATGTGAAATGTATGGGCATTCCTCTAATGAATTCAGGAGAACTAGGATTTCACCCTTGAAATAAGACCTAGATTTCTTGTTTTGGATGTGCCACTTCAGCTACTCTGTATTCTTCCAGTTTCTTGACATCAGGAATAAATCTAATACTCAGTTTTTTGCTTCTGAAGCCTTGCAGAAAGGCAATGTAAAACTTCCTTTGCATATACATTTGACTGCTCATCCTTAATATTTAGTTTGAAAAAGGATTTTGTTCCAAAAAACTTATTTGCATTAATATTTGTGGAAAGCAAAACCAGACCAGATGCAAACACAACTAAGTAGATTCATTTTTAAAAAAAATCAACTGTTTTTGTATAACTACTTCACAGCATTTATCTAGTCTGGCTGGTAAAATGAAGCATTTTAGATCTTTGAGAGTAAAAATAATTATTGCAACAGATATTTCATGGACAAACAACTTTGAACATTCTTTCTTTGTAATCTCTTCCTGACTAGTTACAGATGGAACAAGAACTAAGGAAAGAGGCAAGAGAGACTCTTACCATCCTGTTTTCTTACAATTGTGGAAATTAAATTAAAATAAACATAAAAAATCACTTTCTGTCACTTCTTCTCCTAGCTCATGAGGACTTTCCAGTGCATATTTTCCATTGGTTTTGTTTAGACTGGTGCTGCCAGTTTGTGATAAAACAGAGAAAAAAGCCGTCTTCTGAAAAATGTGAACTTTTCACATGATATGGAAGCTGATCACTTCACAAAGCTCTTGTTTCAGGTGCCTCAGGACGAGGGAAGATGTCAGCTGTAGAGCTATGGAACAAAGGAGCAGTTGGTTGTAATAGCAAAAGGTGTCTGTACATGTGCAGATATTTCAACTGTGAAATTTTTGTCCAACAGTCTCTTGGTAATCATGAAATTAGTCTAAAGTAGCCACCTGGGCTCTCCATGAATGTCCCTCTGTGTATCCCTGTATCTATCACTGTAAATAAAGAGGACAACTAGCTTGGATCAAATGTCCCGTTCTGAGCAGGGATGAATCCCTCATTTCATGAAGTCATCATCTTTAGGTGGAGCATGGCAGTAAAGCAATACTTACGTTCTAGATTAACCACAACTAGGACCTGATTCAATCCAAGTCTCACTAGAGATGTGGTTCCTGCAGTGCTCAAGTGGTGTCAGGACATGCTAACCTCCTCTATAAGCTGGTAAATCAAAGCAGTACCTACTTTGGGTCAGTTCCAGTTCAAGCTGGAGGTAAGTTTCTCCTGTTTAGTTCTGGTTAAACCCACCAAAACTTTAAGAAAGCAGTTTAGGTTCTATATATATATATATATAAAGAAAGCTGGATAATCTTGACAAAATTAAATTCCCTTTTCTGTGTTAGTCTGGAAGGGAGCTGATCTCCACAAACACATGCTGAAACGAAGAGCTTTTTTGTCTTTCATTTATCACTCCATTCATTCAGAATAAAATGGAAACTACGCTTGGCCCTGCACAACTTCACTGTATAATATATGCCTGCCATCATGACAGAGATCTAGTCCAGAAAATAACCCATGATCACAATGGATGTGAATTACATTCCTTTTAAATAACAAGAAGACACTGGAGAAAATCTGAAATACTTCAGTAGATGACCAAGAGATGCTTTCCAGTGTTAGAGATTTTATTCTCCTAATAAGGAAAATTCATATTGTACAACTGTATAATATTATCACCTCAGTAAAGCCTACAAAATAGACCAACTCATCTTTTGTTACACCTTATGTATTATGTTGGTGTACATCTGTAAGTACTAATATGTTAAGTTGCTACCTTTGTGCAAAAATTGATTGGTATTGATAAAGCAAAAACCCTCTTGGAGTGATGCCATTAGAACTGACTTGCCCTGAATCAGGCCTGACTTGCCCTGAATCAGGCCTTGTTGTAGTGTTCAGATGCAGTATTTTAATTAAAACAATAAAATAACAAGGTTTCCTGACATTATTAATTAAAATTTTCTGCTTAATCTCTGTGGAAGGCACAAAATCAACATAGTCTTAGTTCTTTGAAAATCCTTGGCCCAGCCAGCTCCAGAGCTTGTTTTGTAGAAGTTTGAATTAAAGTTATGTAAAAGGGAAACACTGAGAGTGGTATGGACCCACTGCCTATGTGTGGCATCCCGAGAGTCTCAGTATGAGGGACCACCTCTGTACATGGGTGTGTGCTCTGCTCACAGAAAGACAAATTTACTCTGAGTGTTCACCACTCTTTGTCTGTCTACCTTGACTCTTTCTCCTCTGGGCACATAACTAGATCCATCATCATTCCCAAGGGATAACCCTTTTCCACAGTCAGAGGGCAAGCACAAAGGGAGCTTGAAAAGAACCAGCCTCAAACAAAATTATGCAGACTTCAAAAAAAGTAAGTTTTTGCAGGTGAAAGGAAATCAATATAGCTGAAAGCAGCCAAACTGGTATATACACCAAGCTAGAAAAACTTTCTATTTGAATAGTTTTTATTTTTCTAATAAGTAAAAGAGAACTGCATGCCAAAAATAGCATATAGCTATGACGTGAATGAGCCACTGTTCCCATCTTGCTGAGAACTCACTGGACTCTGCCTGCTTCAGAGGGCTTTATAATACCAGGTAATACTATAGCCTAACATTTTGCCCATGACGTCTTTACAATAAAAGGGACTTTGAGTTCCTGCTAATGCCTATGTCTACCAAACAAAAAAACAGCAGGAGAAAATTGTGCTTCTGTCTTACACTGGTAGGGCTTCAGTAATTTTGGCAACCTTGTGTCAAGGGAGTAGAAACCAAAATCATGCACCTAAGCTTTCCAAATCAACATCAGCAAAATTTATTGCACTGTTTGTCCAGGTCCAACCTTAGCAATTGAGGCCTTATAACCTGTGCTTCACCTGAGCTGCTAGTAAGCTGGAGTAATAGGAAACAGTGTAAACCACTGAGAAAACAAGTAATTATCATGTGGACACTGAAATGTACAAATTATCATCCCAATTCTACTGAGTGTGTAACTGAACAAACTGAACTATGAATCAATACCACGGTTCATCATCCACTCATCTCTTCAGGAGAGAAGGTACTTCTTCCAAATTACACACTAATTCATTTTTCCCTTGATAAATGACAATGGGCTTTAAACATTGCAGAATACCCAAATGCTTGTAGGGTATACCCTGTTGGTTGATTTGTTGGCAGGCAAGTAGTAAATGGAGGGCTTCCCTTCTCCAGATGATATGTGATCTCTCTAAACCCCTTAGAAAAGCAGATCTGAAAGTCAGGGCCAGCTAGAATTAAATTATTTTGATGGAGATGATAGTTCAGCAAAACCTGCACCTTTAACACCAAGGGCTTCTTCTATGGATTACTGGTAGAAGGTGGTACAAATTTTGTTTCACTGCTGACTTTAATGTACAAGTCTTCTCAAATATGGATATAAGGGCTCTGGATGGCTATTTATGGCCTTTATAATTCTGCACTTAAATTCATAGAAGTGGTTAAGTTGGAAAAGAATTCTAGGATTATCCAGTCCATCTGTTAACCCAGCACCACTGTGTTCACTACTAAACCATAACCCCAAGTGCCCCATCCACAAGTTTTTCAACACTTTCAGGGACTGTGGTTTCACTACTTAACTGAATAACCTGTTCCAATGCCTGACAACCCTCTCCATGAAGAAATTTTTCCTAATATACAATCTAAACTTCCCCTGGTGCAACTTGAAGCCATTCCTTCCCCTGGACACACTCCAGCATCTCAATATCCTTCTTGTAGTGAGGGGCCCAGAGTTAACTGAACACAGGGGTTGATGTGTGGCCTCACCAGTGCCGAGTACGTGGGGCAAAGGTTTACAGTGCATGGGGTGATATCAGACTGGCATCCTACAAGTGGGTTCTGCAGGGCCCCATCCTTGGCCCTGTGCTTTTCAGCATCTTTATTAATGTCTTGGATGCAGGACTGGAAGGAATACTAAGCAAGTTCGCAGATGACATAAAACTGGGAGTGTTGAGTACTTCAAAGGCTGGTAGGCACTGCAGAAAGATCCTGACAATTTAGAGGGCTGGGCAATCACCAGCTATATGAAGTTCAACAAGGGAATGTGCTTGATTCTGTACCTGGGATGGGACAACACTGGATGTATGGACAGACTGGGGATTGATAGGCTGGAGAGCAGCCCTGGGGAAAGGGACTTGGGGGTCCTGGTTGACGAAAAGTTGAATCTGAGCCAGGAGGGCCAACCCTGTCCTGGGGGGCATCAGGCACAGCATGGCCAGCTGGGCAAAGGAGGGGATTGTCCCACTCTGCTCTGCCCTGGGGCAGCCTCACCTCCAGTGCTGGGGGCAGTTTTGGGTGCCACAATATGAACAAGACATTAAGCTATTAGGGAGTGTCCAAAGAAGGGCAATGATGATGGTGAAGGTCCTTGAGGGGAAGCTGTATGAGGAGTGGCTGAGGGCACTTGGTCTGTTCAGACTAGAGGAGACTGAGGGGAAAGCTCACTGCAGTTAAAACTTCCTTGTGAGGGGAAGAGAAGAGACAGGCACTGATCTCTTCTGTGTGATGACCAGTGACAGGGTCCAAGGGAATGGCCTGAAGTTGTGTCAGGGGAGGATTTAGGTTGGATATCAGGAAAAGGCTTTTTCACCCAGGTGGGCACTGGAACAGGCTCCTCAGGGAAGTGGTCACAGCAGCAGCCTGACTGAGTACAAGAAGTGTTTGAATAATGCTCTCAGGCACATGGTGTGACTCTTGGGGATGGTTCTGTTCTTCCAACTCAGCTGATTCTGTGATTCTGCATTCTGTGATATTAAACAGAACTGGCCCCACTAGTGAGCCCTGGGGAACACCACTTGTGATTCTGTAATCGTGTAGTCCCTAGTAACTAATAGCATCAGTGCCATTCTCATCTTCTGAAGGCTAGCTGGAGTGTGACACTCGGAGAGGCATATCAGTTACTCCATTTACAAGATTCATTACATTATCTGAAGGGTTTGACAGGCTTTGACTAGCACATTAAAGTATTATAGCTAAGGCTTTCTTCTTCAATAGCAATCTACCCTAATTTGAACTAAAATCGTAATCAAGCAAACCTTCTAGCTCCCATCACACACAAATTCAAGGCTTGAAGGGCAGTCATGACCCTGAATTTGTCTTGTGGCACAGACCAGACAACATATTGGGCTGGAACCCATTTGTTTCACTGTAAATTGAAGAATATCTGAACACTAATAGTGTAACAGGTGGGCTTTCTGTTGCCTATGAGCCTTAAGATTTAAATGCGGTATGCCAATCTCTTACACCAAGACACTTCTTCAATATTTGCCAAATGCTTCTTTGAAGAAAAAGTGAGATTTGCTCAGAAAAATATGGGCGAATGGATGCTCAAAAAACAGCAACTGATTCAAGTAGGAAGATCCAGATCTCTAGACAGAAAATGCTATTGTTCCTGAAATGTGCATAGTTTATTTTTTTTTTTAATGAACTGTCTTATGAGCTGCTTCTTACAGAATCTGGCACAAGTGGAGAATTCATGTTAATGTACAAACTGGACTTTTATAAACAATGTCAGTAATTCTGTTGTGACGACAAGACTTCACTTGAGACATAAAGGAAGGTTCTGTCTGTGAATCTTAGATTGAAAACTTAGATTGAAAACTTAGATTGAAAACTTAGATTGAAAAAAACCAGTCCTGTATCTGGGCAATTCATAGAAGGGTAGAATTCTATAGATCTGAGAGGAGACATTGCCAGGTCCCTTAGGAAAGAAATTCTGAGCCCAGAGGACAGAGTGTGAAAAGGTGTGTAAATAAAGATTAAAAGGAAAATGTAGAGAGAAAGGAGAGCCAAAGCTCATGAGGGAGCTGTACAAGGTGAACTTGCCAAGACTGAGACATCACATAGAGCTATACAGAGATAGTGACCTTTTCTACTTTGCAAAACACAGTTGAGATGTCCAAGTTTGGCAACCACGAGACATTTATGGCACACCTCACACAGCTGAGAGCTTGTGAATACTCTGGGTGATGTCCTCATAAGGTGATAGTAGTGGCACTGTGGGCTCCTATGTCTCCTTTCACATCTGGGAATTAGGATTACCCACCTGTACAGATTTACTACAGGCTATGGTCTTTTACTTTGGCCGTGTTTGAACTCCTCACGGGCTGCTTTTGGCCCAGAAGTTACACTATACCGTTGAATCTTTTAACATTCTCTAGCTGTGGTGTCCTAGAGACAATGGAACGGTCCCAAAAGCATCTCAAGCATAAGAAAGGGTGGGGAAAAAGGCACTAAATGTCTGGAACTATTTGGGATATTACTTTTTTTCATGCATACACACACACACACACACATGCACATGTATATATGGGTATACACATACCCATACATAGTGGATATCATAGAATTCTGGAATGGTTTTCATCGGAAGGCACCCCTAAAGATCATCTAGTCCAACTCCCCTGCCAAGGACAGTGACACCTTCCACAAGATCATGTTGCTCAAAGCTCTTTCCAACCTATCCTTAAGCACTTCCAATGATGGGACATCCACAACTTTTCTGAGAAGCCTGTTCCATTGTCTCATCACCTTCATGGTAAAAAAAGTTCTTTGTTATACAGAGTCTAAATCTACCCACTCTCATTTTAATACCATTGCCCCTCATGCTGTCACTACAGGCCTTGGTGAAAAGTCTTTCTCAAAGTCTCCTTTGTGTATTGAAAGCCACACAAGGGTCTCCCCAGAGCCGTTTCCAGACTGAACAGTCTTTTTTCATAGGTGAAGTTTTCTAGTCCTCTGATCATTTTGCGATCCTGCTCCGCAGCTGCTCCAACAGGTCCACGTCTTTCCTGTGCTGAGGACTCCAGAGCTGGATGCAGTATTCCAGGTGGGGTCTCACCAAAGCAGAGTAGAGGAGAATTGAATTCCTCAGCCTTCTGTCTGCACTTGTTACAGTTGTCTTTCCATGCTGCAAAGGCACACTGCTGGCTCATGTCCCACTTTACACTCACCAGTATACCCAAATTCTTTCTGCAGGTCAGATCTGTCTAGGATTCTATGATTCTCAATTCATTCCTCACCCAGAGTGTACTGGTATTGGGTGCTGTCCTCACCCAGGTGCAGGACCTTGCACTTGTCCTAATAGAACTTCATGATCCTCACCTAAGTCCACCCCTCAAGGGTGCCAAGATGCCCCTGGATGGCATCTGTTCTCTCAGGTGTGTCAAGTTCTCCACTATGTTGATGAAGATGTCGATCAGTATTGGACCCAGTACTGACCCTTGGTCTTTGAGTCATTGAGTGGACATCCAGCCAATTCCTTACCCATTTAACAGTTCATCCATCAAACCCATATCACTCCAATGCAGAGGTAAAAATGTTGTGGGGACTTTATCAAGGTACTTACAAAAGGCCACAGAGAAAGTATTTGTAGCTCTTAACATGTACACTGATGCGGTCACTAAATCTTAGAAGACCACTAGATTAGTCAAGCAGGATTTGCCCTTGGTGGGACCTGGCTGGCTCTGAATAATTACCTCCCTGCCTTCTGTAGGTTTCAACATATCTTCAAACATGATCTGATCCATGATCTAAAAAAAAGGTAGTGCAGGGGATGAGCCTCCTACTGGAAAAGCTACCTGCCTGATTATGGTGTCTCCTCTACAGAGAAGTATTTGCTTCCTGAAATTTTACCCTACTCCCTGTAATAGGAGACTAAATCACAGCTTTGAATCTCTTGTGGCTTAAAAGTAACAGTTGAAATAAGATTTGAATTGTGTCTTAACATTTCAGATTATTATGCCATTAAATAATTGTCAGCCCAGACATATAGTGAGTAAATGCTTTGTGGTAATTGGACTTTAGAGGTGTGACAGTAGAGAAGAAGCTGGGAAAGAAAGAGCATTTCCAGTGTTGATACTTGTGTAGTAACCCAGGAATTTGCTTACTTCCTGAATAGTGGGGAGGGACATACGGGCTAATTTTTCGTTTTGAAAGACTTCATTCTTTTCACTTTATGCTAAAATACTCCAAAGGTGCAAAAGCAGTCAAAGTTTGAAGGGAATGTCAGCAGATGTTTACATGAGAGACCAGAAATTATAGAGCAAGCTTGAGTGCTATTTTCATTTCAAAAGTGTGATGCACTTGAATCTATCTCTCAGTCTTTTGAAGAGAATTAGGTCAAGAAGAAAATGTATTTCTCAAGGACCTACTTAGGAAAGCCTTTTACTCAACAACAATGACAACATAGACACTACATTTATTTTAACAGACAGTGTGTGTTGCAATGCTGAGCTTCTCAACACCTTGATGATAAGATGGTCAAAAGACACAACACCCCAAGAGGCAGAACAGTGGTGTGTGGTAATCACTGTTCATATGATCTGCATGATGTTCCAGAGGGTTTGGGGGCTAAGGGATATGAAAGCTTGGAGTAGGATAAGGCAGCAAGAAAAAGTAGCACATGAAGAAGACCAGGGAAACCTGAGTTAGGCCTGAGACAGCTCACAGTGGTGTATCACTCCTAGGGTCACAACACAGCATCTGTCCTCATGTTGATACAACAGAGAGCCCTCACATATGTTTGTCCCTTTTACCACTTTTCCCTTAATAAAGCCTGTCACAAACTAAACCAAGCAGCAAAATTTCTGTTCCTTGGTGTAAATACTGTCTCTTGTATTTTAAGGGCTGCCTCTCCATCCTTACATTTCAACCTTGAGCCATGTTTTGTCAGAGCAGAGCCTGTTACAAGTTATACAGAGTAGGTACAATCACTTGGTTTTCACCAATGCAAATCACTGTTTCTGCTGGCTAGAATAGCTCCAGCTAATTTGAAAGCAAGAGCTAATTTTCAGCAAAAATGTGTGAAATCTGCAGGCGTCTGATAAAACTAGAACAGACTTTCACAAAACACTGAAAATAACCTTACTATGAATATTGTAAGAAGCCTGGGAATGGAGTTTGTGCAGGCCCTGGGCTCAATCCAGGGCTTGCAGGGAAACAGCTGGGGTTGAACCTGTAGGCAGTTCACCCCTGCACTGCCCCATGCCTAGGGGTGCAATCCTCCTGGCCGGTGTGCACCCCACATCTGCCTTTTCCAGCCCAGGAACACAGTGCAGGCCACATCAGAGAAATGGCACAGAAAGATACTGCCAATTGCAATTGTAATTCTTGTTCTCATTTAATAGATATTGATGTCTCATCTAAATAACATCCAAGACAACTTTTTTTTTAAAGGACTACACTTCTCTGCTCCCATTGTATCCATCTGTCTTCAGACTACTCCTGTCCCTATTACCATGGAACTGGGCTGTGGTTTCTCTTTGTTGTCAGTCCCAAGCTAGCACAATGGTCTCTAACCTGAGTCATTAATATCAATTACTGTAAGGGCAGCTGCCTTGTTCTCCTTGTCAGAACTTCAGTATGGAGGGTAATAGATGGTTTCAGACTGGCTTCCTGCCAAGAGGGCTCCATTGTTTTCATCTGTGATATGCAAGAAAGAAAATAATGGGATTAAATGAATTTGATTAGAGCAAACTCAGCCTAGCATAATATTTAGGCTCCAATTTTGCTCTTCCATAGTATGATTTTACATCCCTGAAATTGGCTTTAACCATGGATTTAAAACTTATTTAGAAAGTCAGTGACTCCTTTTAAGCTTTGTAACCTCCATCTAGACTCTCTCTGTGCTGAGCATGTTGAGTTCATTTATACTATTTTATAAATTTTCAAAGAAAAAATGAAGATCTGTTATTTCCAGACACTGACATTTTTACAGCTTGGCAAAGCTGTGAGTATTTAATACAGAAATTCTTCCTTCTGAAAGGTGTCACGTGCTTATTTTTTCTTTCTTATCTGCATCTCTAGCATCTTCTGCCAGTTCTGCATTTGTACCAGTTGCGTAAGGCCCACACACCAGCACAGCAAAATGCTATTAAAAAATCAAATAAAGAAGAGTGGAAAATGTCTTACACATCTCTTCATCACACACAAGAGATCCGCAGGTCTCTTGTGCACCAAGGAAGAAAATTTTTGCTGAGAGAAAAGGATAAAAAAATTGACAGCATAATATATGTACTAATAAAGTCAGTGGAAAAAATCCAAATTACTTTAATCAGTTCCAAGAGGTGGGTTCCTGTCTTTTATTACAAAAATTTTAGGTTCTAAAACCAATTTAGAATTGTGGCTGATAGAGTCCCTTTGGGAGGCAGTCCTGAAGGGAAAAGGAGTCCAGGAAGGTTGCACATTCTTCAAGAAGAAAATCTTCAAGGAGGAAATCTTAAAGGTGCAGGAGCAGGCTGCAGTCCCCATGTGCTGGAAGATGAGCTGGTGGGGAAGAAAACTAGCCTGGCTGAACAGAGAGCTTTGGCTGGAACTTGGGGAACAGAAGAGTTTATCACCTTTGGAGAGAAACTCAGAAGGACTACAAGGATAACATGAAGTCATGCAGGGACAAAATTAGAAGGACCAAAGCCCAAACTGGACTTAATCTGGCCACTGCTGTAAAAGACAACAAAAAATGTTTCTATAAACACATCAGCCACAAAAGGAGCTCTAAGAGCAATCTCCATCCTTTATTGGATGTGGGAGGAAACAGAGTGACAAAGGATGAGAGAAAAGGCTGAAGTATTTAATGCCTTCATTGCCTCAGTCTTTAATAGTAAGACCAGTTGTTCTTCAGGTGCTCAGCCCCCTGAGCTGAAGACAGGGATGGGGAGCAGAATGAAGCCCCCGTAATCCAGGAGGGAATGGTCTGCAATCTGCTATGCCACTAAGAACCACACAAGTCTTTGGGGCCCAGTGGGATTCACCTAAGGGGTCCACCCGAGGGTACAGAGAGAGCTGGCAGAAGTGCACACCAAGCCACTTTCCATCATGTATCAGCAGCCCTGATGGCGAGATGTCCCTGTTGACAGGAGGCTAGAAAATATAATGTGAGAAAGGCTGAAAGTAAGATGAGGGGAATTGCAGGCCTGACAATATGACCCTGGTATTAGGCAAAATCATGAAGCAGATCATCTTTTGTGCCAACATGTGGCACGTACAGGACAACTGGGGAACGAGGCCCAGCCACCACTGGTGTATGAAGGGCAGGTCCTGCTTGACCAGCGTGATCTCCTCCTACGAAAGGGTGATCAACTTAAAGGATGAGGGAATGGTTGTAGAATGTCCTCCTGGTCTTTTGTAAAGCCTTTGACACCATTTCCCATGACATTCTCCTGGAGAAACAGGCTGCTTGTAGCTTGAACAGGTGCACTCTTTAGTGGCTAAAAAACCTGTCTGGAAGGTCAGACCCAGAGAATCGAGGTGAATGGAATTACATCCAGTTGGCACCTGGTCACTAGCAATGATCCCAGGGCACGGTATTGAGGCCAGCTCTGTTTAACAGCTTTACCAACAATCTGGACAAGGGCACTGGGTGCATCCTCAGTCAGTTTGCAGTTGGGCAGGAGTGTTGATCAGCAGACCAGTCTTGATCTGTTATCTCTCCAGATCTGCTTTCTCTATAGAACATAGGGAAAGCTCTACAGGGGGATTTGGACAGGCTGGATCGATGAGCCAGGGCCAATTGTATGAGGTTCAACAAGGCAAAATGACAGGTCCTGCACTTGGGTCACTGCAACCCTGTGCAAAACTACAGCCAGTGACACCCAGAAAGCTGCTCAGCAGAAAGGGACCTGGGGGTGCTGGTGGACAGCAGCTGAACATGAGCCAGCAGTGCCCAGGTGGCCAAGAAGGCCAATGCACCTTGGCCTGCATCAGGTATAGTGTGGCCAGCAGGACCAGGGCAGTGAATTTTCCTTGTACTCAGCACTGGACTCAAATCCTGTGTCCAGTTCTGGGCCCCTCACTCCAAGAAGGATATTGAGATGCTGGAGCAAATCCAGAGAAGGGCAACAGAGCTGGGGAAGGGTCTGGAGAACACATCTGATGAAAAGTAGCTGAGGGAGTTGGGAGTGTTTAATGTGGGAAAAAAAAGGCTCAGTAAGGATCTTACTGCTCTCTACAACCACCTGAAAGGAGGTTATAGTGACGTGGTGTTGGTCTCATCTCCCAGGTAATTTGTGATAGAACAAGGTGAAATGGCTCAAGTTGCACCAGGGGAGGATTAGACTGGATATTAAGAATATTTTCTTCACCTAGAGGGTTGTCAGGCATTGGAACACACTGCCCAGGGAAATAGCGGAGTCGCTCTCCCTGGAGGAATTTAAAAGACGTGAGTATGTGGCACTTGGAGACATGGTTTCATGGTGGATTTCATGATGTTAGGACAATGGCTGGACTGGATAATCCTAGACTTCTTTTCCAACCTAAATGATCCTTTGATTCTATCCTTGCTTGGAGTCACTTGGCATAATTCCATCTGTCTACTCCTCTGAATGCGTAGCCCACATGAAATCCTAGCTTTATTTCAACATTGGATTAACTTATTAAAGAAGAAATTTACTATATTAAATACTCAAAGAGAACATGAGGTTGAATCTGGCTGTGTTGCAGATGCAGAAACTCCACAGAACTATTCCAAAAGAGCTATTCATGTTTAAATGTGCTGGCAGAAAAAGAGAGGTTGTGGCATAGAAAATAAAAACTATTTGAAGCATCTACAGAACCCCAGTGAGGCCAGCTTGGGGAAGTTTACATTTTTAGTTCTAAATATTCCTATTTTCCAATTCACATAATTACTATACAAAATTTATATAATTCTGCAATGACTAACATAGTTTCTTTGACTTGATAAAATTGCTATTGTATACTTTTGCTGGAAATCTATCAGGGTGAAATTTTGGGTAACAAGGATTTCTTGTGCCATTGCATTTGAAGAAGGCTGTATGGACTCTCTTGCTAGAAAGACCAACATCAAAGATGCTGAAGTACAAAAGTGATTTGTACTTTTAGATCAATACACTGCTAAATTAAGTAATGAATTAGGAAAACCACTGGGAAGATCTGCACCATGGAGAATGACCCCATAGGACTTTGTTCCTGTGGTCAACCATATGAAGCCAGGCTGGTCTGCTTAATAACAACTCTCCAGGTTTGTTGTGGTTTTTTGTTGTTATTGGTTGTTGTTTCTTTGTTTGTTCTTTTAAAGAAGCAAAGATGTGCAAGGGAGATTATTTATCAATTCAGTAAATCAGCAGTACTTACAGACATGCTTGCCCTATTATCTTAAACAAGCCACTATTCACAACAGGAAAAGAAACCCTATGTATAGTTTTCTGTAGGTTTCATCTCCTAGCTATGCATTTCTTGTATCAAGGACTATTTATTTATTGTGTGTGTAGGTCTGCCACAATGAGCTTCAGCAAAACCTTATCAAAAGTTTTAGAGCAAGTAGAAATAAGTGAGTGTGCTTTTCTACCTATTAAGACCTCCATGACTGTCTGTTCACAGCAACACTGAACTGGTTCAACTGGTCACATTTCAGACTGTACAAAGAGGAAAAAAAAGAGGAGAGCTTTTCCCTACCACTGAGAAAACTGAGAGGTCTGACATGAATCTAAAGTTTCCTAACATCTTCCTTCCTGCCATCCAGACTGTCAGTGGAATAACAAATACTTTTCTACATTAAATTAGGAGAGTAGGTTTTTTATATCTTCCAGTGGGTGCTGTGGATGGATTTGTAACCACCTTCAGTAGCTGAAGGACATTTAAGAGTAGATGTTTAGGCATAAATTTCTTTGTAATGTAAGACCTCGCCCAGCTGTAAAACCTATTTGTGCTGAAAAAAACCCACTGTGAGGTATCTGAGGATCTTCTGGAATTATAGTTACTATAAATTCAGAGTAGGAAAGATCCTTGGCTGGGTTTGAATAAGGGGAAGGGCACTTGGTCTTCTTAGACGTAGTGGAATTTGTAATCAGAGACATTCTGCCATCACCATTTCATCCTGTAAATGTAGAGGCACTTTTACAAAAACAAGTGTAAAAATAGTGGAGCTGAAGGACATAAGGCAGCAAGATGATTTGTGGCTGTCCCTATAGCTTCCTGTTCATGTAGCATGAAGGAAGATAAGTGTCAAAACAGAACCAAGAAAAGAAAAAGTCATGAGAAGGGCCATCCTTTCTGTCTCGGGAGCAGACTTACCCTCCCAACAGCAGAGACCAGCCTGGATTTTCTGTGTATTTTGTGGAGAAGCTTGAGGCAAAAAAACCTCATGAAGCTGCAAATGCGGCAAAGCCTCCTGGAAAGTAAACACCGCACAGATAAAAACAGGTCCATTGAGTATTTCAAGAGGAAGAAAAATATCAGTTATCTGAAGGAAAGCAATTTATTTCTGTTTCTGAAAACAAAATGAGGGTTTCTCACTAAGTAGCTCAGCAAGCTGCAAAACATTGCAACTTCAAAGAATCAGGGGCTGCCGTAGGTTTTCTGTGTTCGATAGGAGTGTTTAGTCTGCTCCAAGGAATGGGCCTGTTCCTGTGACAAGAGTCCACCAATCCCATCAAACCTGCATCATTTCTAACTCCCTTCTCATTTCTCTGGGGTTCTTTGAAGGCACAGCAGCAGAAAGAAAGGGCTCTTGGGGAATGCCTGTGTCTTCTGGGTTAGTAGGCCTGTCTGAGCAAGTGACAGCCACGTTAGCCTTTGTAGTCCCTGCAGAGACATGCTGACCTCTGCCAGCTGTCTGTGGCACCAAGCTGCTCTTTGTCATCTCGTGCTCTTTGCTGTGTGTTGGAAGGTCCCTGCTGGGGAGTTCCCCATGTCCCTGGTGCAATGCAGACACCAAATTGCAGGTGCCACCAGTTCCCCGTGCAGATGCCAGGGAGAGAAGTCAAAGCACACAGGTCCCAGTACCCAATCCCGTGAGGATTTCCATAAGACAAGAAGTTAACGCAATGTACCCCTGATGGCAGCTGTGGTAAAGGCCTGGGGAAGTTGGGAAATGCATCTCCAAGGGACAGTGAGTTGCTGGGCAGCTGTCTGTCTCACTGAGGTGAGAGGCAGCAGAGGAGAACAGCTGGTGCTGCAGAGCTCCAAGTGGTGCTCCCACACAGAATAGAATAGTTTGGGCTGAAAGGGACCTCTGAAGGTCATCTAGGCCAACTCTCCTGCAATGAGCAGAGACATCTTCAGCTAGATCAGGTTAATGTTTCTACCCACATGGATTTGAGCAACCTGGGCTAGTGGTGGTGTCCCTGCCCATGGCAGGCAGGTTGAATCCAGATGATCTTTAAGGTCCCTTCCAACCCAAACCATCCTATGATTCTATGTCCTCCAGTCATGCATTGCAGGCAAATGCAGAGTGCTTGGGCTGCTACACATCCTGAAATATGTTTATTTAAGGGTTCAACCTGTTTGCCATTTTTAGATGCAAAAATTATTTCAATCTTCCATCCTAGCGTGGAATTTCTTCTTACCCCAGCCTGCTCGTGCAGGCGCTGTGCAGCAGTGCTGAGTGCTTTGTGTCCAGAGTGAACCATCTGGGATGGAAAGCGTGGCCCTGAGGGGGGTCACATCAGGAGGCACACACATGGGGCTGCTTGGTCTGCAGCTTTAGGCCCCTCTCTGCAGCTTCATGCCACATGATCCACTGCCCTGGTGCTGGAGAGCTGCAAGGAGGCTCTGGCACACACCAGCATCTTACCTGTCTGCTGATGGTGCCACACTGAAAAGCTTTTTAGGAGAAACCACCTGCAGTCCTGCCTTGGGTTTTTGGAAACTATTCAACATTGTGTCCACATTGCCAGGAAAACACATGGCCCAAACTTACAAGCTTAATAATCACTTTAGCCCTCAACAGCAACTGATAGTGGCTTATCTTCTCAGTCTCATCTACACTGCCTACTAAATGACAATCCTAATAATATCCCTAATTATGTTTCTGCCCAGAATATTTGCAGATAACCTTAACTCTTGATCTGTTTAATCTAGTTTTCCAGGTGGCAACAGATTTAAAAACAGGTTTTTAAAAATGATATGACTATTACATTTCTAATAATAGGAGAGTGTGATCTCAACATTGCCTGTTATTTAGTGACACATGGTACAATCAGTTGACAGTGGTGGTTGTGAACACAAACTCACAAATACAAATTCATTTTTAAGTTATTATCCATCTGTGTTGCCTGATTTAACTCTTTGCATATTGAACTGAATCTCTTTCTTTTTTATTTGCTGAAATATCCATATTTAAGATACTTTTGGTATTTTAGATTCCTTGCTTTGAAGCTCTCCCCCCAAGGAACCACTCAGCATTCCTGGGAAACACATATCTTTTTCATCCCAGATCTTTAATCTCTTACAAGAGTATCTGAAGCAGAGCCACACTCTCATGGGTTCAGCCCTCACTCTCCAGAGGTTCCCTGAAGCACAGTATTTGCATCCAAGATCATAACATGAGTTATAAAAATGTTTTGAGGTCTGAGAAAAATGCTGTATAGGGAGAGCTAGGTCTGTTTATCCAAATCAAAGTTTAACAGCAACCTGGTTTTTGGAGAATGACCATAATAGGTACTGTTGTCCCTTGGGAGGGCAAAACATCATATGGAAAGGGCTTTCAGTTTGGTTGAGAACTCAGGCTAATGTACAGATGTAGAAATCAGAGACCTTCAGATCAGAAAGGCCAGGACATCAGGAGACAAATAGGGTTAGCCAGTGGAACAAGATATGGAAAGAAGTGATGGTTTTGCCATCTCTGTATATCATTCTGAAAAATAAGCACTTAACCAGACTCAAGCATTGAACCACCTAAGGGTGAGGAGGTACAATACCATAGGCTACTTCAAAAAAGGTGTTGGGTTTTTCTCATTTTTAGAATCTCTGAATTTCTTAACTAGGTACCTCATGCTTACATGGTACCATCTAAGACTGAACAAACTCCATTTCCATCAGTGCTTCCATCCTTTGAGCTGCTACACTCCTTCTTTGTATGATTTAGAGTAACATGATAATAATTATTGATGGTATTTTTCTTTCTTTAAAAGGTACAGTACACATTAATGTACCACTCTTTCTCCCTGCCCTGCGCCCAGATTCCTTCCATAAAACACTGCATTGTTGTACAAAACTGACCAGCCCAGACTGGCTGCTGGAAAAGGCAATAATGAGTTTAATTTCTGCACCTTTTCTGTCCCTAAGCACTCCTCTGAGCCCTCCTGTTATCCCACGTTGAGTTAACAAACATCTTTGAGATCTGTTCCGGACACATCAGTCTTGTGGGATCTGGATTAATCTCCTTTAGGAGTGGCATGTGCAGATCTGTGCTGGGGGCTACCTTTGCTCAGTCCTTCAGGCTGAAGAAGGCTTTGAACAGAGTTTGTCTTAAATTATTGGAAATGAAATCCCTTTCATGCATCTCCCTCAAACATGGGAAAATAAATGCTGTCATATTTACTCTTCTTCAGTGTCAAATTGAAAAGTTTGTTACATTACATTCTTAAACAGAAGGAAATTTCATTTCCCATGAAGTTTGTTATCTGGCCCCAGCCTGATGTTCAATTCATTAAACAGCCCTCCCAGAAAAAAGAAACTCAGGAACCCTTTTCTAAAGCCTTTTAGTGTGAATCACTTAAGCATCAGTACAGATGCTGAAGGAAGTGCTTTCAGCTACCTCTGCTTTGTCTGTGCCTTGGGGAATCTGTAGTTTTTTAAACTTGTCCCGACACTAGTGACTTAGGCAGGCTGAGGCAGACTCTCTTATTTGGTTATGCCTCTCTCAATGTACTGACTTACTGACTTAGGTGTGTTAGTTTGGGGTTATGAAGCAGGATTTGTCAAGGCACTTGAAATTTTCCTGACAGATTTTGAGGGGCAACTAAACCATAATGTGTAATCATCTGCAGGCATTACTACTACACACTAGTCCTTAAATCCACAGAAATCCTGGTGGCTTCAGTAAAAGTTTTCGGTGCCCAAAAGCTGATTAGCAGATCAAATGAAAGATTTGAGCATCTGAGCAATAGGAGTGTCACAAGGTCTCAGATCCCTTAGGGGCTCTGCTAGTTACTGAGTGAGAGCTGCCCTTGCACCACAGACCACAGCATCTCAAAACTGAGCAGCTCCTTCAGAAGTGAAAGTTTTTATGTCTGGAACTGAGGTAGCTGTGGCAGAGTTGAGACAACCTCCTCTCAAGTCTCATGCTGTACTCCCAGGCCATATATATTTTCCTATGAAGCTGGAAGTCACAAATTCTCAGCTAGTATCAATCAGAATAGGTGGCTGGGGTGATGATGAAGAGGTATAGATGAGTCTGGACTTTCCAGTCCTCCCAGCAGAAGGTTTATCCCAGTAAATTTCCATTACCTGCATACTATTTCAAATTACTTTCATTGTAGAGCTGCATTCTCTGTTTCTGTGCCTTTTATTTTGTTTCCAATGCCTGCTATCTCCATTAACACACTAGGTGCAGGTCTGATAGACAGCTGCTATTCTTGGTCCTGTCGACACATTTCACTGTAGTAAAATGACAGTCACAGCTGTGACTTCTTACAAGAAAATGGCCTAAATATAAAATAAGGGCTGGGTCAGTAAAACCACAACAGTTAAAAAGTGGCTGGGACTAATAGCTTGACTGGAAACAGGTCTAGGCTTGGTGAAGCAAATGAGAGAGGCTGCTGCTGCTGCTTTCCCTGTCCTCCAAATAAGTATAGAGTCAGACTTTCCAAGAAAAGGTTTTCTCTCAAGGAGTGAATATGTCAGCCCTCCCCAAGTGTCTTCAGGCACCTGTGGACTTGGTTCCTGAATGTGCCTGTGCACAATGCAGAAACAGACTGAGTTATGGCAGGAAGATAACAAAGTGACTATGTGCACCCACAGTTTTGCTCTCTTTTTATGGGAAATTAGTCACACTTTACAGTAGAGTGTATTCATTAATAGATTAAGAAATGATTCTTACACCTTTTAATAACTGACTAATTTTGTAGAGTCCAACAGGTCCTGAGTCACTTATCAGAGGAACTTTCAACCAGCTTTAACACTCTCTCTTGTGTAAAACTGCCTTAAAGTCTTACTGTTCATGTCTGCAGCACTATTTATGAACCATTCTATTCTCATGTCTAAAAGAGAGGCCAAAAAATTGACAACCTAGTGGCATCAAGTGTTTTTTTTGCAGGCTTCAACATCATGGGTCTTTGAATTCTGTATCCAGCCCTGCTAGTGACTCACTGAACAGTGCTGTCTGAGGAGTCACTTTACCCATGGGTCCCCAACATCAGTGATCTGGGGATCCATTACAAGGTGTCCAAAATTCCTTCAATATAAATAAAGGCTCAAATTTGGGAGTGTGGTGAAAATCTCTGTTTTTTCTGAGGACATTGTAGAGCTATTTTACAAAGTGAATCTACTAGTCTAACACTCCTCAGCTCTAACTCAAACCTAAACAGTAAAGCTGTTCTCTCATTCACCACATGCCACAGAAATTTTGGATACTCTGAGCAGTTTGCTGTGACTATGGCACAGGAAAAAACTGGGTGTAGGATTCTCCTTCTGTTGTGGTCCTTCTGCCTAAATATTAGATATTTGGAAAGGCTGTAGTTTCTCCACATGCCTTTTGCCAGTATTAGAGATGAATATACTGTGGAGGAGGAGAAACAAGGGCAAGGGATTTCAAAGTACAGCTGAAGAGAAGCACCACAGGAAACAGAGCCTGGAGAAGTCATGTAGCTTGCTCTCATATCATCATCACACCAAAATGGAAGTCCTTGTGTTTCCTCACAAATGTTGGCCTAAGCCACCCCCCAAAACCTTTCAGCCAAATGTGAGACAGTCAGGTGTGGGAACAGGCTGCCCCATGCAACCTCCTTATTTAGAAGAGGGGAGCCAGGTAAAATTTCAGCAGGTGCAAGGAATTGTCTAGAGCTGGTCCCTGTGGAGTAGTGTGGTACTGCACAGAGTCTTGCTGGGTCTCTGTCTTCACAAACGAGCTGAAGGAAGGGTGCACCAAATGAGCAGCCAAACCTGCTGTGAGCAGGGTCAAGGCTGGGGCTTTACTTGTCATAGCACCTTGTTCCTGAGCTGTATTAGCAGCAGGTCCTCAAAATGTCCAAGGTCAAATCTTTCTCCAACAGTTCAGCTCTGGCCAAATTTACAATACTGAGAGATGCCCATAGCTTTGAGGGGCCTTGAATGCTGAGAGCAGCCTTGAGTCCGGGGCTGGCTACAAACATAGAGCAGTGTATGACCCAGCCTCCTCACCTGTGTAGCCACCTCTTCCTACACAAGGGTCTCCTTCTGCTGACAAGGAGCAAGAGTAGAGTGAGCCCTGCAGGATCATACCCCACCACTCAAGGGCGTATTCTTCATTTTAAGAGTAGTCTCGCNCTGCTTTGTAAGAGACATGAATAGCCTGCTTCATGCAAGATGCAAGGTTCTTCAGCAGTGTGGGAACTGCTCTGCCTTATCCTATCTCTGCTGTCCATCTTCTCTTCGCAGCAGAGGAATATTAATTAGCGGAATAGCTAAGATTTCTTCCATTTTTCTAAAAAAGTAAAAATTATTTGAGAGGAGTTTTCACCCTGTTAACTAGTGTAACAACCTGTATCCTAGTGCCTGTGTGACATTTCATGTTCTGCTCAACCTTCCTGCAGCCACTCAGGCTAGTGCCAGTAAAGTGGCACTGCAAACACACAGCAAGAAAGATGCAGGGATTGTCCTGTGGAAAGTGTGGACTCACAGGGAGCTTGCTTTGCAGATTAAGCTACTCACATCTGCCTTACTTTGAGCACAGGGATTAGCCTAGAAGATCTCCAGAGGTCCTTAACAAATTCAAAGATTCAGTGATGATTCTGTGATCAGGAAAAGTTTGCCAAACACTGGGAAATGGACAATTTGCCCCGTGCTGGTTTTGTGGGGGTTGGTTGGGGTTTTTGGGGGGTTGGTTTTGTTTGGTTTCATTCTTTTGCTAAAAATAAAATGAAGTGAAACATTTGGTTTCTGATTGAGCTCAATGTTCTTTTCAAAAAGAAAATTAAATATTTCAAGTTTTTATTTTGGCAAAGAAGACTCCAAAATATTTGGTTTGGCTTTAGCTGTGTTCTGCCATTGGACTCCAAAATCAATTATTTGCATAGCCCTAAGTATAAGGTAAACCTCATCAATCTCCATAAAGTGAAGAAACTTAACAACCAAATCTTTTCAATGAAAGGATACATTTACTGTCAGAGGTGCAATACATTAACACTGTTTTCCAGCATTTAAGAATCCTCAAATTCTGCAAAGCATGTGAGAACCAATAGTGGAAGGCAAAGGAGCTCATGTGCTGGAATCTCATAGCATAAACTACAAATATAACCTCTGGAACTAAATATCACCCTTTGCATGTTTTCTTCTTGAAGCTGCATCTGCTGCTAAGAGAGAAGTAAAGAGAAATCTCTGGTAACAAATGTATCCCTGCCACAACCTTTCAGGTGGGATCAGAGGGATGCAATAAGAGAGTTTGGCTGATGCCTAGAGCCAGGGACTGTCTTTAAAAAGTCTGAAAGAGGAGGTGAGGACGGAGGGGCTTCCACTTTGGATAAAAGAGTGGCTTGAGAGCACGAAGCTTTGCTATGAAATGAGTAGCACGCCAGTCAATTGATTATTGGTTGGGATCATCCCAACCCTAGTCCCTGGGAAGACACTGGAGCAAATTCCTCTGGAAGACATATCCAGACATAAAGGAGAGAAAGATTACTGCCCTGGCATCTTAATCATAGAACTATCAGCACTTAATCATAGAATAATAGAATATCATGGGTTGGAAGGGACCCACAAGGGTCATCAAAGCCAAACTCCTGGCTCTGCACAGGATGACCACAATTCATATGCCTGGACATGGCTTCCAGGAGGGCAAATCATGTCTGACTTGCCTGATTGTATTCTTTGGTGAGATGTCTGGTTCAGAATACAAAAGCCTGTTAGCAAGGCTTTAAATGCACTGTCCCATTGCACCATTGTGCTCAAATTGAGAAGGCCTGGATGTGGTGGGTGGACCAGAAAGCTGGTGAAAAAAATCTGTCAGGGCTTTCCCACTGAAATGAAAAAGGCCAATAGCTTGAACTGATCACCAGTTTTGAGTGACATTCTTTAGTGTTTGGTAAAGGGGCTGATACTGTTTGATGTCTTTATTAATAGCATGTATGATGGAACAGAGTGAACCCATGGCAAGTACAGCAACAACACTGAAGTGGGGAGAGGAAATAGAAAGTAGGGCTCCTATTCAATGATGTGTCAGCAAATTGGTGAAACAAGCTGGCAGGAACCTCATGAAGTTTAATGAAGATGAGTGCAAATGTTTAATAATCCCAAGCAGTACTATGGGCTGTGGACAAACTGCCTGGAAAGCAGCTCTACAGACAGCAACCTGGGGGTCCAGGAGGACAACAAGTTTGGGTGAAGAAGGTCAGGAGAATCCTCAGCTGCATCAGCAGATGCCAGCTGATCCAGGGAAGTGATTTTCCTCTACATTTAGTGCTTGTGAAACTGCTTCTGTAGAGCTGGATCAGGTTGTCCAAAGAGGCTGGGGAAATCTACATCCTTGGATATAATCAGATCTTGGCTTACAGGACCCCCCACCCTCTGATCTAGCTTAGCAGTTGGCTCTCCTTTCAGTACAGAACTAGATGAGGTGACTACAGTGGTCTCTATCACTCAATTTTTTTCTATTAATTTCTACTTAGCCTTTCAGCCAAGTAAGTTGTTGTTTGAGGCCCCAGTTACAGTATTGTTCCAAATGGCTGGTGGTTTTCGAGGATTAAGCGCTCACAGATGCAGAGGGTAAGCAACTCTCTTCATTGTGTAAGTTTATTCTTGCCTAGAAGAGCACTGAATGCCTAAGTACATCCTTGAGCTGCCTTAAAGACTGAGAAAAGTGCACCAAAGGTGGTGAAAGGCATTCTGGACCAGCTTGAGGAGGTTCAAATCATCACTTCCCACTGCCTGGGAAAGAGCTCTCTTCACCAGAGAGAGGTTATCTGCTACTCTTGGTTTAGGCACTGGGAGCGAAACCAAGAGGTCTCTAGGAAACTGAGGCATTTCCAGCCCACATGAATGTTGGATCAGGCCTTTAGTGCCATCTGAATGACACATATCTGAAGTGTTCAGATGAGTAGTAAATGAAGCATATTTTAGCACAGTACTGCAAAAATGTCAGTGACACTTGATAAGCTCATCTGTCAAGCAAAGAGAAAAATCAGCAATAGCTCTTGAGAAAAAAAAGCTCTTTTACATCTACAAAAACCCCAAATGCCTGTGCTTTATATCACCAAAACTAATTTTCCTTGGTTTTAAAGTGTTAAAAAGAATTCTAAGACTTTATCTCACAAAGAAATTAATAATTTTCTTTTTAATAAGCAGTTACGGTATTAGTCATCTCTTCTGATTCACAATGAAAGCTACAGGGTGCAGTGGGATGTATTTACCCAGAGAGGTGTTGAATTTTGTCAGACATGTAGAGTTTTAAAAGTATTATTACTTTAAGTTTTATATGTGAAGGAAGAAAGGCACAAAGGCTTCAAAGCTGGAAAAGGCTGAGTACAGCTAAACAAACAGTGTGTCAGAAAGAAAATTCTTCAGAAAGTCCTGGCCCTTCTAACGTCAAAGGTCTTTTGTGGGTTTTTCTGCACATTTGTACCTCCTTTACAACTTCCATGAGTGACAGCTCTGTCCCTCCTTCTCTTGGCAGGAGCCTCCTAGAGGATGTCTCTCAACCATGGCTCATCAGGATAATTGTCCTTGTTTTCCTGTGCTTTCTCTGCCTGCTGCTGCAGTTTGCTCAGTGTTCACTTTCCTGGCTGTGCAGGAGTTCAGTGTTGGCAACATGGACGAGACTGCCTTATTCCAGTAACTCCCAGTAGAGTATGTAACTTCTGGGAACCAGGCTTAAAGACCCTATAAAGACACACCTTCCCACCTTCTTTCAGGAGTGCTATAACCCCCAGCTTCAGTGCTTCCGTCAGGATATTTGAAAAGGGCCAGAGTGCTGGTCCACTCTCAGGATCTGGTCTGGATCATGTTGTGATGAGGATCTGTAGCAGACCTATCTTTATGAGCTCTCTAGTTTCTTGCTGATGCATTGGGAGGAGTTTCTATGCCTAAAATTTAACCCGAACAGCCACATATTATGTGTAAGTTGGTGTGTACCACTATCATCCTTTAACTTAACACCTACCTCTGAAGCTAAACTGGCCTTTTCCATGCATGTGTGGGTTTGAAGAGGAATAAAAAATTGCTTCTAGCTGTAAATAGTATGGAAAACCAGCTAAATAAAAACTACTTATGAGACTTAATTGTCTGAAGGAAAAGAAACCTGTGGAAATGAAGTAAATTCTGAAGACTAGTTCATGTTGCAATGAGTTTGGGATTTTTTTATTGTTTGCTTTAAAGGAGAGAGTGGTACCCTTTGAATTAATATACTCTAAACACTACAGACCCGAGCTCAAATTAAGAAAGAGGCTGGGCTGGATTACAGCTAAGAAGTAAATCCCTCATTAAGTTGTTAGCAAATCACATTTAAAACAGTATACCTCTGTATAATGCCTCAAACATGCAAGGTTTATACCTTCAGTTTTACTCTTGTTAACTGTTACTCTTAAATGGACCCAATTTTCCTTTTTCTTTCTTTTTTTTCTTTTTCTTTTTCTTTTTCTTTTTCTTTTTCTTTTTCTTTTTCTTTTTTTTTTTCTTTTTCTTTTTCTTTTTCTTTTTCTTTTTCTTTTTCTTTTTCTTTTTCTTTTTCTTTTTCTTTTTCATTTTCTTTTTCTTTTTCTTTTTCCTTTTCTTTTTCTTTTTTCTTTTTCTTCTTTTTCTTTTTATTTTCTTTTTCTTTTTTCTTTCTCAACTTATTTTTCTATTTTTTTTCTTTCCTTTTATTTTTTTTCCCCTCTTTCTTACCTTTGTTAAATTTTTTTAAAGCTTGTCTCTATTACCGTGCAGACATTTTAGCTGGTTAGTCAGTTGAAAAACTGTACCTGAAATTTTGGAGTAGTTCAAAAGCTTGCAAAGAAGTTTAATGCTTATAAAAGTGAAAGAGCAACAGCACTGGCCTGACTCATACTCTGTAGGAGTAGGTGCTAGCATAAACCTCCCTACATATATCTGCTGGTTCATCTCTGGCCTTTTAACAAGCTGCAGTCTGTATTAACTCATTACAGTGCAGTAATTGCAAGCTTTGGTAAGACAGTCTTTCTTTTCCTGGTTGAAATCAGCTTTTCCTACAACTACTGAACTGAATTTTTACCATCAGCAGTTTTTGTTATTGTATACAATTAGAGCGCTTGAGCCAAAATATGGCAGATTTTCTGTTAAAAATTACTGCACGTGTTAGTAATTGTATAGCTCACCAACCCCCTGCTAGATTTGGGGTGGATGTGGTGTTTGCATGCACTATGTTCCCCACTCCTCTTGTCTCTGCTGTGCCCTAGAGACACAGCCTGACTTGTGACAGAAGCTCAGAAGGAGGATCTGATCAAAAGGAGCATTTCTGCCCAAACACGTCAGAGACGGGGGAGCACCAGGAGTGCTCTGTCGTGCCTCTGCTCTGCGTGGCAGATGACATGGGCTGATGACACTCGGTTGCTCCTCTCCCCAAGCAGAGGGTTCTGGGTGTCAGGGCACGCCAGGTCAGTCCTGATGTTTGGCTTGAACCTATATTCTTGCTCTTGCTGGCCCTGGCCAGCGAAGAATATTTATTGTGGATACCGCTGTGCTGCTCTGGTCTGTGTCCAAGAGACAAAAACAGGAGGAGGACCAGAAATCCTGTGCTTTGCTTTGAAAGTTCCTCCATGGTTGCATTTCCTCTCCAACAGGGCCCTAGAGGAGATAATATGAGCATATGTTTATGTTTCCCAGTTATTTTCTGAAATGGTCTTCACTGGAATGTTCATTCCAGCTTCATTAATGAATTTTTATTTTGCTACTCAATGTGTTCAAAGCAATTTTTTCTCCTCCCCCTTCTTGTTTTTTTTGTTTTTTTTTAAATTTCTTTTGTGGTGCAAACATAAGTTTTTGTAATTACTTCGACAACTCAAAAGTTTTGTCTTTCCACTTGACTTCCTAAGTCTCTGTAGGACTGGTCTAGAGTGTGGAAATCCACAGTTTTGAGAAAACAGGTGTAACAAAAGATGCTTGTTTAGGGCACTTTGAGGTTCAGGAAGATCGAGGGCCCAGATCACTGACGGGAGTGAGGTAACTAAATGGTTTTAACAGCCTTGTCCAGACAGAGTATGGCATCTGGAGCTGTGCAGTACCACAGTGTATAAGGGGAGACAAAGTGGCAAAATCTTGTCCAAAGTCATCTGAGATACTGCTGAGTTTGTAAACCATTCATGCACTTTAAAACCCCCAAACAAACAAACATGCAAAGGCCTGGAATGGTTCTTAGCAGATCTATGAACAGCCTGCTCCAGCATTACCTTGATTTTCTCATACTGATAAGGCCTGGAGTGGTTCTTAGCAGATCTGTGAACAGCCTTGATTTTCTCATACTGATAACAAGAACGGGGTGTTGGAAATGAGAGCAGATCATTTTTCAAAAAGAAAAAAAATTACATTCATTAATTTGCAAGTGATATAACTTTTTCTGGTACTCTTCCTTCAAGTTAAAAACACTTGTCAGGCATATTTCCAGCATGGCATGAGGTGAATTCACAGCAAGATTATGAAGAACATAAAGAAAACACTGTCAGGTTCAATTCCGCTCTATATTTGGGGCTTGGGAAAAAAAGCCAACAAAACAAGGCACCAAAACCAATGGAAAGATTTATGGCTGGTTTGTTTTTCAACTTTAACAAAAATGGTTAAGGAAAATGAGAATGCAAACACTCCTGGAGAGGTGACCAGGACTCATGCTGCAGCTTTGTGTTGGTGCAGAGGCTCCCCAGTCATGGGATGAGATCCTCCTGGAATGCAGACCACTGCAAAGTCTACGTGACCCAGCACAGGTTCAGCAGCTACGGCTTCCTCTGCCGTTACCTCTCCTTCCCTTTCCCAAAAAATAGGTCTATAGGCACCTGTCTGAAAAACATGTCTTAAAAAAGCTGCTTGGCTAGCAGCCACCTCCTCCTCTGGGAGAAACAAGGGAGAAGGTAGGGGGACCTTTCACAGAGAAATTTGAGCATAAGGTTTGAATGCTTGTTAATAGCAATCCGACGCTGCAAGCCCGCTGTGCAGGCAGCTCTGCACACAGTGTGTAACCTCTGAGCAAGTCCCCAGAATGCAGCATGGTCTGCTGGGGACAGCCACAGGTGACAACAGCCCAGGGTTGCAGCAGCAAAATGTTTCTCTCATCAGCAGATACCAGTATGTTAAGCCTGACACTCCCAGTGTTTATGAGAGGCAGAGGAGAAACTGGTGAGGAGAAAAACCCTCCAGCACTTTGGAGAGACCACACTCAGCCTCCTGAAGCGTTTTCCCTGTAAAAATAGTGACTGATCACTTGGGTTGCGTAAGTGGGTCAAGCTATATTATTCAAGTCCAATTTCAATGAGCTGAGCCCTCACAGTCAGTCATTCCATGGCCATCCTGTAATCAGGCATGGTTATTTTAAAAACCAACAGCTTTGGTGGGGCTGAGGCAGACATCAATTCAGCCACTGTACCTTTCCCAGTCCCTGCCAAGCATCCCAAGGTGGGCCAGGGATGGACTAATTAAAAGAAAATACAGCAACCTCCAAACTCAGGATGCTACAAAAAAGACATTAAAGAATCCACTGCATAACCATAAGTGAGCAATTTAAAAGACAAATTCAGAATCCTAGGGTGGAGAGAGCCAAATGTTCCTTTTCCTGTCGTCAAATGTTATTTACTCTAATGTGCAAACAATGAACAGAAGCATTTTTCCCCCCTCCGGAACTGTGTAAATTTCTGTTTAAAAGAGTTTTCCAGGGCTGCTGATCAAGTCCATGCGCTGAGTAAAAATACAGCCCGCCACACTGCGGCATTTATTCCTCTTAATACCTGGAGCCCTTCCTCAGTGAAATCCACAAACTAGACTTCTCGTTATTTGCCAAAGAGAGCCTTTTGTCTTCTCAGCACGCACCATCAATCTGATCATTTTAAGATTGCATGCACCAGTCAATTCACCACCCTGAAAGTGTATTCAGAAGAGCTTAGCAATAGCAGTAAATAAGATGTTTTGCTCAAGCTGTTAATTATATCCAGGACAGGCTAGGAAATTCTTCACGATAATCGTCAATATTGAGTGCTTGAAAAATAGCTTCTTGGGATACTCTCCTGCAATTATCACCAATGTATGTGAATGAGAATCATGTATGCCAACAGACACCCCATTACTTGACAAATCAAGACATTAAAAACCAGCTCAGTGAGATGCAATTTTGCTTGTCTGGCTCATACTTCACATATTATGGTGAACAGCCTCAAAATAATAATAATGAAGAATATGATCTGTTGTGTTACCACTCTGAAGGTCACTTGAAAGCACTTATTTCATGCAACGTTGCCAATAGAATGTGTTTATACTCTGTTGCAGACTCAACAATATCAAGGCTATCATATTTTGGATGGTGTTTTAATGACAGCAAAGAGAGTTTTATTTTATAGCAGAAGCACTTTAAAAACGTGACAAAAACTCAGTGACCTCTGATTTTCTTCTTGAACATTCTGCATTTTTTAAGGTTGCATACTTATTTCTTTTAAGCCAACAGAAAAGCTCTCTGACTTTCACAGGTGACCTCTTTCAATTTTTTTAGGATACCCTGGGGCACCCTAGGTATTTGTACTACATCATACTTCTCTGAAATATTAATTATATTGTTATGTATCTAACCTTGCATCTGATTCTATGCATTAACTTGTGAATAAACTAGTGCCTGTCTGAGGATGGAGTTGTCAGGAAGATCGTGAAATAATGTGAAACTAGCATGGCAATTCTGATGTTTTCTATATACTGCAGTTCAGGACAACTTATTTGGCTGCAGTTCAGAGCATTCAGAAACTGGTTTTATGATTGTTCTGATTACAACAATTCACACCACACCATTTAATCATCCATTGTCTCCTACACAAACTTGGCTCCAAGCTTGCTGTAACTTTTCTGTAAGTTTGCTAAACTCACATAGTGCTCAAAGCTGACACTGCAGCAGAGCTAAACTGCCATGGCAGCTTTCTTGGCCTGGCTGCAGACATACTGCTTCAGAGGCACGAAGGACAAGGGGTGGGAAGGTAGAAAAGGGGCCCAGAGGAAGCAGGTGATGGTTGTGACAGGGCTGTAGGAAATGTTGAGGGTGACCAAGGTAACTGAGAGCTGCACAACCCCTCCAGAGACAAATGTGCTGAATGTTCCCAGCATGGAAAGCCACATAATAAAGAGAATAAAATAGTCTGCTGTGGTTGGGTTGAGGCCCTCCTGTAGAAAAACCCAAGGGGGGATTTAATCTGCCTGTCAAGGGTACAAAGTTTTGACACTACTGCCCATGGTTTGGTGGCTGCTGCGAGCAAACCTTGGTTGCAGTGAAAAGAGGCCACTATGATATCTGTGATAACCACCTGAAGGGTATAAGTAAGTAGCCTGTTTAAAGCCTTATGTCTGTTAATTTTGTGTCCATTCAATAAACAACTAATTTTGTAACAGACCTAACGGGCCATTGTTAAGAATTTGCGAAGGAGAGCAATCTGGGGTGCAGGCCACCCCAAACAGAAGAACTGCCAGAAATCTGAGTCAAAGGCAGGACTTGTTTAAGCTCTCACCTCAATTTGTAACAAATGCCCACAGGAACTTTCTACAGAACTGGGGGGCAGCTCAGGCATTGCTGTCGTGTAGCTGCTGCTTTCCTGGTGCACCCTAAAATGAAGCTCATGGGTCCTAAATCCTTTGTTTGAGCCATTAATTGGTAATCCCATTATAATGATGAAACAGGCTTAGGAAGAAGAGAAAACTCCAACTATTAAAAAAAATATTTCCCCACAGGCTTAATTTCAACTTGCTCTCCTTTGTTACAAAATTTTTGCTTGGTAATCTACTTTATTGGAGAATTGTCTCCTATATAGCTCTTAAGTTAATTAATTGTCTCTGAGATTTGCTGAATAATGTACTCCACTTAATAGTTTTTAAGATTTACAAACAGAATACCCTACTGAATTGCATTTGGCAGAAGAGTTCATGCACATGGTATGAATTTCCCTTTCTTTAAACTATATCTGAAGCAAGACAGTAGTTGAGGAACTGCAGGAAAATAAGATTTAGGTCTAATCTACATGGGGAAATGACCAACAGATTGCATGATTCCATGATAGTTCCCTAGGCAGACATTATGTTCTGAAATAGAAGGGAATTTATGTTGGAATAATTACTCCACTCTGATTCTAAAATTTAGTAGAAGAGGTCAAATATTCAGGGCTAGATATTCTTTATTGTTCTTGTATTTCTTATGGCCTCTAAGGATTTGGATAGGGGGAATTTCTTCCTATTACAATTATAAGGAATTATCTTGTATAAATAGCAGTTAATTGGTTAGGACTTTGCAAGCCAAAGAAAGGTTAAGGTCTCTTTCATAAAAACTTTAGTGAGGTACAGAAGGAATGAATGTGCATCCCCTGGTGACTGCCTGCTGTTGTCTGCTTGCTTCCTAAATGTTGTCATATGGTTGCCTCCAAGATCCTCCCAGAATGTTTAGAAATATTTTGGTCAGGGGAATGGAAAGACAGAAGATTTTTTTAGTGACTCCCACAGGAAACAGTGGGGTGGGCTGTGTGTGGCTACAGCTTTCTGCTCCAGAATTAATTGGCCCAATGTACACAAAGCATTCTTATCTGAGAAGAATTGCAAGCAGGATTGTACATTACGATGTTGGAAGGACTGTTGGATTTTGGCTTTGTTCTTCACTAGATATTCAAAGGGCTTTTAGCTCTAGTTGCATTGGTTTTTCCAAATTAGAAGACCCCCTTGCCCTGTTTTAGCAACTCTCTTAAAGATGGAAGGTGCATGGGAGGGCTGTTTTCTATGGTATGACCTGGTGTGCTCCTAGGGAAGAGCAGGGTTTGTGTGAACCAGCCTGGCCTTATCCTGACACCAAGAGTGGGACCACCTTGGCAGACAGAGGATGCAAGCAGATAAGTCTGTATTTGGTCCCCTGAATCTTACTCTGGGGCCTACAACACGGTATTGGCATAGTGATGGTGTTCTGCTCTCTTCCTGCTCTCCCATACTCTGCTTCGTGATGTCTGTCCCTGAGAATAATAATCATTGTCCAGTGGAGCTGCAATAAAAGGCAAGGTAAAGCCTGCAGGTAGAGATACATTCTGTTATTGAGAAATGTAGTTTGAAAAAGCAGGCAGACTTTCAGGTAGGCAAGAAGTTTTTCAGGCTTGATAGAGAAGCAGCAGTTTTCAAAGCTGAATAGGGATTGTGAACAAATGCCCTGAGTGTAATCAGATATTTTTCAGAGGATTGGAAAGGAGGTCACTGGGACCTGTGAAGTAGACTTAATTTTAGTAGGAAAACAGAGACAGTCTCCTCATTTATGCCTATGGGACAGGGAGACTTTAGTGAGGGGAGAAAGTTGTGGGATGTTGTAAAAGCAGTATCTCCACCAAATCCATGTTATTCGATACCCAGTGAAGTTATTAATCTCAATTCCCAGGCTTAGTAGGAAGTGGGATTTAAGGTCAGAATGAGTCTGCTATGAATGAAGAAACGAGATCTAGAAACAATAGTGAGACCAGCAGAAGCTTATGCAAAAAAGGAAATTTAAATTAAATTACTTTCAAACCAGTTTTTTCTGGAAGCTCTTTATGGTAGGAACATTCACTGAAATATATTCCCTCTGTTAAAAAGAGCTCTGTGGGAACAAACTTTTTATATTTCAAAGGACAGTTGGTGATTCAAAAAATTTTTCTTTTTAGGAATGGAAGACAAAAAAATGACAAAAAGAATAAACCATTTAGAAGACAATGTTGAAAAGAGAAAAATAATACTTCTGGTCACAATAAGTTTTGGGAAAAAATTAAAATACTATGTTTTTCTGGGACTTAGATAATCTGAAAAGTTCTTAATACAAAATAGAAAAGTTGCTTTGAAATGGAAAATAAAATTTCATCTCAAAAAGGCTGAACAGGAATGCTTTCGACTGATGGCTTCTCACCAATTTTTTGAAAATAACTTGCATGGAAAAAACTAAAATTTTCCAATAAAAAGTTTGTCTCAATGCAAGCAGCATTTTCCAGCTGAGAGACGTTTCACTGTAGAAGCAGATTAGCTCATGAAATTTAAATCTCAGCATCCTGATTGACAGTGGCTGGTTGGAGAGCAGTCGCAAGGGCCCTGGGCTCGGTCTCCCTGGCTGCTGCTGTCAGCTGCCTCCGGTTGCAGGGCATGGCACAGCTATAAATACACACAGAAATGCCCAGAGCCCACCCCACCACCAGGCAGCACAGTTGCCAGCGCTCAGAAGTGCAGACAAGTGTGACCAAAGCTCCGTGGACAAATTAAATGATCTCCGCAGCTGGCGCGGGGAAAAGCCGCGTGTAGCGCCCGGATGGGTTACGGCCCAGCCACGGCCCTGGGCTGCTCCCAGCGCTCCCCGTGCCTCTGAGGAACACGCAGCCCTGGGACAAACAGTCCTTGTGCCCGGAGCAGGCAGGGGCAAAATGGCAGCAGAGGTTCCAGATGAGTGAGTTGGAGTGACGGCGATAACCACCCGGAGACTTTCGCTCCAGCTGTTGTGGTGAAATACGGTGCTCGGCTTGCCGCCGTCATTTTCTGTAAGGGGCCTTTTTGTATTTAGCCTTTTAAAATGTATCCGTTAATTAATGGCCGATAAAAACAAGCAACAACTACCACTGGGCCAAGCAATTCAGCAGCTAAGTGGTTTTCAAGTTTCTCTCCATGTATTTTCGCTGATTAGAGTAAGTGAATCATCTGTTCGGGCTTAACTATTCAATCAGTATAGCCTTCCAATCATTCCCTAATTTCTGGGAATTAGTTGTATTATTTTTAAGGATTACAGGAATGTGCTTTCCTGTAGGTTGATCCTGCCCTGGATTTTTCCATATACTATAGTTGCTCTTAATGAAGTGTAATCAGACGTTCAAGTCATGCAGTATTTGTCCTATCCATTCTTTAGAGAGATGGCACTAAGCTATGAGATATATAGATATATGTTTGATAGAAATTATATTTTGAGACATATAGATATATGTTTGATAGAAATTACATTTCTCTGAAACAACAAAGTTTGAAAACATAATCTCTGAAACTCTTGAAATTTGCAAGGAGCTGAGTCTGACATTGCTATGCCATAAAAATATCACAATATTGCACAGCCAACTACTTTGGTTTCCTTTCTTTTTCACCCTACTCCCAGGATTCCTGCTGCCATTTGAGGTCACAGCCATGAGCCCCTCATTCTGTCCTGAACTTTGTGTTTTGTACTTCAGTTTGAGATACAAGAGAAAAGGGAGGGTAGGATCAGTAAGCAATTTTCATTACTTCACACAAGGAGAGCTCATGGAGGACATGAATAAGGATAGCTTCTGTTCCCTGAGCCATAGACAGCTGGAATTTGGGAGAGTACATCTGAGAAAGTGCCTTCATATTTTCCACTTTTGCTGAGGAACTGTGGATTGCACTAGCAGGGATGGGGTGCTGAGGAGCAGGGAGCTTTCATCAGGGCATGTATGCCTCAAACCTGCCTTACATGTTACATTTTACAATTACCAGATGATTTAGTGAATGAAAACATCACCAAACCTTCTGCTATTCATTTGGCACACTTCTCACCATCATCACCACTGAGTAAAATCTTCTGGAATATCGCTGTTTGCTGGTCCCCTTTTCCCTTGATAAATCAAGATAAACAACTGACAAAATGAAATACTAAACCAGGCCTTGAAATTTTAGAAAATCCCTCTGTAAGGCTACTTCACTGCTGTTTCTCAGTGAATGTAAGGTATTGCCTACTCTTACTTTTTCCATAATGTACATTGTGGGGGATGCAGGGAGGAGATTTAAAACAAAATTGCAGCAAATGCAACTTTTCCCTGGTGACAGCTGGAGCAGTAGTGGACCCACACGAGAGGGGACCAGCATTGGGAGAATCTCCCTGAGCTACCAATAATCCATTCCTTATCTGTAGTGCTGCCTGGTATCTGCTGCTATTTATTTAGAACAAGAACTAGGGAGGGGTTTAGGTAAACAGAACAATAACCATCAGGCTTTAGGGGGCATGGCTGCTATGAGTGTCCTTCCGCATCCAGAGGTCAGAGAAGTTATTGTCCTGAAAAATCCTTGAAACCCTTTGTTGCTGCCTGTCCCAAGGAGAAGATTCCCAGCCTATATCCATCGCAGCCTTCTCTGTCCCAGACTGCTTTTGTGGTCAGGCAGACATGCTGCAGCCTGGTCGGCATTCTTGCACACTCTCATTGCATTGGTATTTTACACAGCTGATAAAAAATATTTATACTCCAAAGACTTTTGGGGAAGGCCATATCCAGTCTCCTTCCTGGTCACAGTGAATCTTTCGCAACTCACTGTTTGGCAGCAACTTGTAAAATTATGTTTTCATTGCAAAGCTCCTTGACATCGGAGTAGAGCATTTAACCTTTTTAGACCTTTTTATAGGATGGTTATGGTGAAATAAGTGACAGGGTAACATTCTGATTAAAAAAAGATGAAACACATAGGTGATACTGCAACTGATTAGCAGAATTTTGCGAAATATCTCACCAAAGTGTTCAAATTGTGCTTATAAAATAGAAAACTCAGCATCATGGTATCAAAGAAGGTTTGAAAGCACCATGGCACTCAGCTAATGCAGTATCTGCTTTCCCACTGCGCAGTTCTCAGTGTTAGCCTCAGCTTTGGACTCATCCATCTAATGTAGCATCTGATTCTGTGTAGTCCTGAACTCTCTTAACCCCAGAGGCTCAGGCCCGCAGAGATTGGAGTGATAAGACGCGGCTGAGCTCTCATGCCTTGGGAGAGCAAGGCAGGAAGAAATGCGAGCTCCTTTCCAAGCAGGCCTGCTCATCCTTCTGTGCTAGGGGGAAAGTGAGAGGCAGTATTTACTTGGACAGAGTTCAAGTATTTCTGCTGGGAAATAAACCCACAGCATTGTTGAAAGGTGCAAGGCTGCCTGTTACCTCAACAGCTGGGCCAGGCCAGCTGAACTGGAGCTCTTGGAGTACAGTGTAGCCAGTGATCTGTCTAGCTAAACAAAATTTCACTACTAATCTTCTTGACCTCAGATGTCTTGCCTTTCTTAATCCCAGTTTAAAATACACCTGTCTACCCAGCCCTGGAAGAAAGCACAATGCAAACCAAGATACGAGGGAAGCTTCCTAAGCTGTGGCTGCCAAAGGAGAGGACAAGTTAAGTTTACTTCTTGCAGGAAAATTATCAGTACAATTTTGGAGAAAGTTCTTGCTTCCAAATCTTTGAGATGTATCTCTATTGCCATCATATTGTGATGTTGGACAGTGGAATGGACTGTTTTTATTTCTTGGCAAATTTGGCCATGACCTACTCTGTAGGGGCCAAATATGTAGAAGGGTCCTTCTACTTTCTTGGTGTGGTACAAGTGAAGTCCCTAGGGATCTGAGTCTTTGCTACAGAAGTCACCAAGGTTGTTTTAGCATCCTGCAGGAACCTTTGTGGCTTCTGGTATGAGGAGGCTGGAAGAGATGTCCTTATGCTTGCTTCAGGTCCAGGTGGCTTACCACAGCTGCTGGCAGCAGCATGAAGTGGCCAGAGCTTCCCTCCAAGCTCTCCATTTCTCATTGATTTCTAGAAATGGAAAGAATGAATGGTCAAGTCGTTTTTAGAAAACAGACATTTGCAATAAAACCTGCCTAGCACTTGATGGGTAATCAAAGAGGGAGAGAAGGAGCTGCTGGGGAGGCCAAGTGGTTCTGGTTTTGCCATGTTCACACCATTGTATCCTGGGTCTGGTGTAGCAAACAGAGGTAAACCCCAATGCGAGAGGAATGTAGTGCCAGACTGGGAGCTGGGTTGTGTCCAGGAGAGGTAAGGGATGAGAAATGAGGGTCTCACTTGCCTTCAGTCTACTGCCACCCAGATGAGTTTCACAACATCTGCTTCACCCTGCTCTGCGCCAGGGTGCTGTCTGGCCCAGGTTGTGCAAACCCTGGTCACACAGCCCCAGCACACACAGGTCACCAACACCCTGGGGCTGTCCCAGAGACAGATTGCTCAAGCAGCAGTGGCTCTACGTGCAGATGCTTCAACCAGCTTGAGAAAGACACAAGATGTCTAAACATAGCAAAACAACTGGATACTTTTCCCTTCCTGGATTTCTTTCACACATCACAGCAGGAGTTTAGACCAGAGGTAGAAAGTGACATGTCCATCCCTCCCACCCAGACCCCTTCAGCACTTGGCTGTGATGGAAAAACCTAGTTTGACAGAGGGTGCCATCATTTTGATTGTTTCTTTGTACATGACATTTGTGAAGCTGATTTTCATGTCTGTAGGTGATGCAAGAATTTTCTTTTCCAATGGCTCCAGATGTTCATATATAAGGTCAAAGAGAATGAAAGAAAAAAAAAAAAAAAAGACATGCACATCCTCACACACACAGAGGCAAAACAAACACCAGTGTTAAAGTCTTGCAAAGATACGTACAGACAAACTGGATCCTCAGAACCAAGCTCAGAAGATTGTCACAGGTAGATTTCCCAAGTTGTCAGGGCACTAAAGGATCAGCTTATTAGGTGTCAACCCACCAGGTACAGAGGATGGTACCAATTCTTCTGGAGATGGACAAGCTTGCATGACCCCATCTTTGGGTTTGTGATGCTGGTCTCCTCTGCAGACTCCATGCACAGGGCTGTGCAGTATTCCTTCATGGATTTCTCCCTTTCTCTAGGACTACCTGTAAAGAATACAGGTTGCTCATCTTGTTTGCTCATCTTTGAATGCTGGGATTTCTTGGGCAGTTGATTAACAAGGGAAGGTAATGTGAAATCTGTAGTTCATGTGCTGAATTGCCTATGAAAGCTGGAAGTCTCCATCATATGGAGCCAGCTCCTTTGCGTGTAAGTCACATCAGAAATATTGCAAGGGTGGCCTGTCTCCCAGTACTGGAAAAACAGAAAGCAGGGATGGAAATGAAAACAAAACAAGCACATGAATATAATTTTAAAAAACCCTCCAGAAACAAACAACAAAAAACCCAAACACACAAAAAATTCACCAAACCCAAACAAAAACCCTAACAATAACAACAACAGCAAATTAAAATTAAAGCAAGCAAACAAACAAGAAACCTCCCCTTATCTATTTGGGCTGTACATGTCATCAGAAAGACAACGTAAATGTTAAGTAATTCAGGGAAATTTAAATTTCCCCAAATTTGCTACTAATAATTGGTCATGGTTATTGCTGGAACACATCAAACCTGGATGTGCAGTGCTGTGGACCCTATAGCTCCCACAATTTGTTGCTGTTGGACAACAAGCTCGATACTCCTACCCTCAGTGCCTATGGAGGCACCCTCTGGCCCTGAGAGGTGTTCAGGTCCTTTTGCATTTTTTGCCCTTCCATCAGTCATAGGGTACCAAGGAGCTTCATGAGTCCATGGGCTTCTCTGAGAAGAGAACAATTCCTAACAGGATGGAGGGCAGAGCAGGAGTGAGACTTAACATAGCACTGCATCTTTACCATGAGCAGGAGTGTGATACAAGGCTAAGGAGGCATGGATGCAATTTCTGCCATATATAGCCCAAATAACTTCAGGGATCTGAACTGGATGAAGTTGGCATTTCAGGGCACTAAAGAGGCTTCCCAGATGAGGCTGTGCTGTGACCTGAGGTGTCCTGGTGTTAAAAAATCAAATTAGCTGATAGAAGTGTAGTTCCAGATGCACCTGGCAGGTGCCTAGTTTGGGCTGGCACAGGCACGCTGGCACTGATGTGTATGGCAGCTACGAGCATTAGCCCACAGAGCAATTTCTGTGAGGCCTGGCTTGATGACATGAGAGGGTTTTGCAGGATGGTACAAGTTTAGTGGTGAATCAGGCAGCTTGAACTTGCAGACTGAAGAGGCTGTGCTGTCATTAGAGTGGGCAGGGATGGGGAGGTAGCACCTAACCCAAAAACATGCTCCCTCCTGATGCATGTCTGTCATCAGCAGTAGGAAGGCTGTGTGGGTGCCATCCCCCTGTCATCCCAGCAGTCCTGTCACTCTCAGTTGCTTTGGGCCACAATGGCATGGAGTCTGGGATGGGGAGGCAATAGGGACTGCATCCCCAGTGCTGTGGCACAGCATCACTTGTGTGCCCTGTCCCTGCTCGGCCACAGCGGGAGCTCATCCCCAGTGCGCTGTCTGCAGTGTGTGCTGGAAAATGGTCACTGCTGTCCATCTCTGAGATGGGTCTTACTCTTCCTGTTAGCATTTGCTGCTGGCACACTCATATTTGAACCAGAAGAGCCCCACAAGCAGATCATAAAACTCTTTTTTCCCCGCCCAGAAGCTGATTTGTCTTTGCTAAATGAACTTCTGTAACCTCAGTGTTACCCTGGAGAGAATTCCTCTGTATTTTGCCTTGCAAATAATTCACATGGGTTGACACAAAGTTCCAATCTGAGTACAGTATACAGCATTTGGTACAGTATGTGGTTCCTTGCAAAGCACTATTGCATGTACATGGCTGGGATCAATTATTTTCATTGAAATAAGAGAAGCCACATGATGAGTAAACCCTAAGTATGGCATTTTATTCCCACACTTGGTGGATATATACAACAAAATATACTGCAAAAGAACACTTTAAAAGGATCCTTTAATGTCAAACCTACTAACCTCTTATTTTGTCTTTTGAAAAAGAACTATAGTGGAAATAATAATGCCTTCTCTTGACTCACAATGCCTAAACTTTAGAGTTAAAAAGAGATCTCCTTGCAGAGCAAACTCCAGTGCTAGAGTGGCTTTGTTGCTGTCACTTTTCTTTCTTCATATTCCAATCAAAGCTACAGGTTCTAGCCAGTGTGGGGTCTCTGTCATGCCAAGCAGGGTGAGCACACAGGCTGGAAAATAAACCCTACACCCCTGCAATTGCTACCCTAAAACAGTGGTGACGTGGGTCTCTGGCACTGTCCTGCTCCAAGACAAGGGGTGTCAGCATGAGGGGAACTCTGACCTTTTCAAACATCACACTGCCATGCAGAGGCTTTCGTTTACAGCAGCATGAACCCACTTCCATCTCATTTCTCCCAGAAAGGAATGGGTTCCTGTGCCCATGATACCCAGCACCACCTCACTCCTCAGAGACAGGAGTCAGGGAGCCTCCTCCTGCCCCTGGTCCCAGGGGAAACCTTCCTGGCCACTGAGGATTTTCTGAGGACCCTGAGCTGGGTGTGCAAGGCACAAGTCCCAGGTGCCATCAAAAGTCCCAGCCTTTCCTCTCTTCCCAGTTTGTCAGGCTGAGTGATCCAGGGTGTATTTTTGAAGCATTAAAGCCATAAGAGGCTTAAAGTGATAAAGGATTTGGATAGGATTTAAGTATGTTTAAGCCTTTGAATAGGATCAGGCAGTGTGCAAGGTACCAGCAGCATGTGCAGGCACATGATCTTATCTCTGCTGCCCTCATTATTATAACCCTCTTCATGCTGATAGTGTTATAATAAGTGTAATATGAATAAACAGAAAGAAATATCACTCCACCAGGAAACAAGTCCTCTGCTTTATTGTATCCATGGCATCTATTAACACCTCTATACCAGGAACTCACTGAGATGTGTGTTCGTACACCAAAGCACAGTTTTCACTTTTGACTTCACACTCCTCACAAGAAATTTGTTCTTTCCCAAACTGTTCCAAAAGCTGGAAACTATCCTGTTTTTTGCAGTTGGGACTCTGAGATTCTATGGACCAGCACTTGAAAAAAATATGACTAATCCACTAATCTACTCCCATGAATAAATTTAGGATGCAAAATCCCACTTAGCAGCTGACTCTCTGTCTCTGGGTAGCTCTAGAGCTGGCCATGTTTTGTGTAAAACAAGTCAGATAAAACCAATCTGGGATAAAGAAACTCCATTTCTACCATATCTTGGTGTTTAGAAGTTGGCAAGGGGCCTTGGACTGATTTTACAGGCCAAAGAATGGGCAGATATCTTCTATTCCCTGCCTACTCTGAGCTGAAAGCATCTTCTCCTGCAGTGCTGCAACCACCTTGACTACCTTTTGGATAGGGTTATGCTTTTCTCAGCTGAAGCTGTCCCACTTTCCAGACCCTGAAGGGGCAGAGGGTGGGTGAGGGTGGCTCCAAGCACGGGGCTGAGGCACAGTTCAAAGGAAAAGTATACCTGGATACTTGTGTTCAAGTACCAAAAAAAAATATTCCTTAGGGAGTCAATTTAACCACAGTCTTACTGGTCCTGACCAGATTTGCTCATGAGAACCATTTTTCTTCTGTCTCCTCCTTAGACCTCTACCTGGATTATTAACCCATATATGAGATGTCCTGCTCTTTCCTCTTGTGTTCCACAGAACTATGAGATGCTCTGCTGTCTCCAGAGACATGATCCTGTGTACCTCTCAGCATGTTTACAAATACAGATGCAGTAACATGCGTGTAGTCAGGGCTACTGTGTTTTGAAACTGAGACCCAAATAAATACAAATCCCAGCACACTGAAAATCTAAAGGTTATGGTGGCAAGGAAAACTCCACAATCAGCTAGAGGAAAGAGGAAATGGAGCTCCTCCTAATGCCTAGGAAGAGGACAGAAAAGCCACTGGTGTTGCCATAGCATCATAGAATCATTTAGGGTGGAAAAGATCTTCAAGATCATTCAGTCCATTAACCCAGCACTGCCAAGTCCACCACCAAACCCTGTCCCTCAGTGTCACATCTGCACATCTTTTAAATATGCCCAGGGATGATGACCTTCCCTGGCAGCCTATGCCAGTGCTTGGCAACCCTAATATCCAGTCTAAAACTCCTCTGGAACAACTTGAGGCTGTTTCCTCTTGTCAGGGAACAGCCACAGTACGGCATGGCAGGATGCTCTCATTTACAGATAGGGTCTGTGTCCTTCTAGGAATTTGTATCTGATTGCCTTGGGTGGACCCCAGAGACATTGCCTAAGAAATGAACCAACAAATACCCTCAAAGGTGCTGGCTGCCTGCAATGCTATGGTCTTGTTCCTTAATTCTAGAGTTCTGTTGCTGTTCATCCAAGGGATAAGAGACTTGGGTCATATCCTCACTGTGATTTACATTTGGCTTCAAATCAGTTTCTATCTTTTTAAGTCTCCTCAGCCATCTCTCTTGTAGGAGCCCTCAGAAGCATACCTCTCTCACTTAAATATTTATCAATTAAGAATAACTATTCAATATTTAAACATTACTGAGAGATGAGTACAGAAAATCCATAGGATCTGTAAACTGGCAGCTAGGGACCAGGGTCTGCTTCAGTGATTACTGAAATATTATATATTCAGTAAATTACTCCAGAAATAGACACCAGGATCAGTAACTGAAAGTATTCCCCAGTTGGTTGTTGCCACACTGCTCAAGGAAACAGCCAAGGCAGGTTCAAAATTTTCCAGGCAGACAGATGTAGTAAACCAGGAGAAGCCCAAAGTACCCTGGAGTATGAATAGAAAATGAAGTATCCGTTTCTTGTAACTATTAGAAGTACACTAATTTCTTCATTTTGCTAAATGGTACCAAACACAGCACTGCTGAAACACTCCCATGAACCAACAGAGTTGAATGATTTGATCTGACCTTAGTTTGCTTTACCGGGTCAGACCCAGTGGCCTGCACCTGTGAAGAGCATTGGCTTTTTCAGTGACTACCAGTTCACAAAAATCCATTTGTGCTGCTGTAATCACCTCGCAGGTGTATCTACAAGGAGCTAACAAGTGCATTTCTGGCTGCCAGCCTATAAGCTGGTGTGTGATGAGCTCTGTGAATGAAAGCTTCAGAGACAGCAGGCAGCACCATCACACTGCAGCTGTAATTCTCACATGTGCAGGGCTTGCTCCAAAACCTCTTAAAATTAATGGAGAAGATTGCACCCTTATTAGCTTGGCACAGAAACAAAGTTTGAGGCAGAGCAGTGAAGTGACTGCATACCAAGGTGAACTGAGGTGAAAATTGCAGGAAAGTAGCCAATTACTTGCTGTCCTGTCGATACAAGGCATGATTATACTGTACATTTAATTCTCTAGTTGCACTGAGCCTTACTTCATTTAAAGTAATTAGTTTCTTTTTATAAAGCAGCACTCAGATATTACAGAGAAAATCCCCCTCACAGAGTTTGCAGCAAGGGAATGAATTCCTAATTCTCCCAGCGCACCTCAAACCTGATCTCAGCCATGCATGGAGCATTCACAAATGAGAGTTTCAGACCTTCAAGCACACTTTCTTGGCAGAGCATTAGACTTTTCCAGACCCAAGGATGGCTCCAGTGGCGCCCAGCTGGCAGCAGGAGTGGCCCAGGACATTTTGGTCCATCTGCATCCCTGTCCCAGCACAGCACGCTGCAGCCAACCTCTGTGAACGGTGGATTTCAGACCCACGCAAAATCATGGCCAAAGTTCCAGGTGAAAAGAGTTTTCACAGACTCTGGGCACCTTATGGCCCAGTGGATTTCTTCTCCCAGCCACGTTGCTGAGGAAATGTCCCTGGTGGTCCCTGAGTCAAATTTTCATTGGGTTAATGGCACAAAAACAGGAGTCTAGTGAAAAGAGTGGAAGATTTAAAGGATGGTGCTGCATGTCCAGCTCTCCAGGGCAGTGTTAGCACAGCAGGGCAGAGTGATGCCTTGCAATAATGGTGACCATGCCATGGACAAACACATGGGGTTCTCCAGGAGGTGGCTATCCTGCATCCATGCTGCATGAAATGCATGGAGGATTTAGACAAGGGAAGTGTGTGTGGATTTTAGCTACATTTGTTCACCATGCTGATGACCTCCTTCTCTTACACTGCATGGCTGGACAGGAGCTCACTATGCACCCAACTGCTCCACTCAAGTGCAGGCAGATTTTGTCTTTGATCTCGGTGACATCACGAAGTGGGGAGCTGTGCGTGTGTTTGTGCTCATCAGGGAGAGGAGCAGGCGAACCCTCTGCTGTTGTATGGGTGAAGATATATGCCAAAGATTCCTCTTAGCTAATGGAATACACCCTGATAGGTTTCTCAGTAAGCACTTAAAATTTTTGGAATAGCTGCTGTACCATCTTCTACTCCAGCAGATAAATAACTGGTTTTTCCTAAGGTTAATACATAATGGAAAATTTACGGGCATATGTGTGTCTCTCCTATCTCCTCAATATGTGAATCCAGTGGTTTAATTCTTCCCTTTGGATGAGAATTATCATGAAGGGAAGTGATGGATGATAAACTCATTCTTGTCTGGACATCAGAGAATCCTCACAGGCAAGCAGTGCTGGCAGGAAGGTTCCATACACATCTGCTCAGAGAGGTCTGGTTTCGTTTCTGCTCTGCCTGGTTAGTGTTGCAGATGTGTGAGATGGTCCAGGCTATCTCCTCCCTCTCTCAAATGGGCAGCCATTTTGAATTTGAGAAGATAATTTCAAATTCATAAATCTCAAAGTAATTTTAAGCCCTGACTGCTTGTTGGGGTGAGATTTTTTGTCTTTTGCTCCGTGTAAGAGGTTTCTGTGTAACATATGTTACTGATGAAAACACTACTGAAGACACAGCAATTCAGACATCCCATTTAGAAAGAGAGATGTGTGTACTCAGACAGAGCCAACTCTCAAATGTTTTAACTTTCCCCCCTTCAGTTGTGAAACAAGAGCCTCAATCTCTTCTAAAGGTTGGCAAACAGCCCTTGTCCAAAGAGCACCACCTCACATATTTACCTGTCTTGCCTGGTGCACGTGACAGTGAGCAGGGCCCAAGAGTCAGCCTCCTGAGGGACACTGTGATGTGCCAGTGCCCATGGGAGAGCCAGGCTGGGCTGCTTGCTTAGCTCAGCTCACAGAACAGGGAAAGCTCACGGCACTGGAGGTTCCCACTTCATGGTGATGCAGCTGGGCACCCTGTGAGCCATGAAAGAGCCAGACAAACTGCCTTCTGCCTGACAAATGACACAACAGAAGCTCCATAGGACAAATTATGTGCATTAGATCTTGGTACTGGCTTGGAAAGAAAGGGCAAGATGGAGCTGTGGGCCAGGCTCACCAGCGGTGTGAGAGCCAGTTCAGTCAGGTTCTGCTGCTTTGCCAACACTGTGCTTTCCACGTGGCAGCTCTGAAAAATAGACAAGGGCACATGAAGGTCTGATAAACTGTCTGGGCTCCAACAAGTTCAGGATATTGTCTGTTTACATCACTTGGCAGGGGGGACTGGCCATGAAAATGTTGTTAATAACAGAAATCCAGAATAGAGAAACCTCTACCCATCTGCTTTCTGTGGTCTGAAGAACAAGAAGAAATGGGGTTGTTTTCTTTACCTGATCTCTGAACTAGTGTGTTTGCTCCATGTTATTCTTCTGGTCTCCTAAATTATGAGAATAAGCACTTTTAAAACCATATAAAGCAAGTCCCCACTTTGCCATGATGTTGTCATCTCTAGCATTTGTTGCTATCTATTCATTAAGGTACATCCTCTTAATAAAAACATCCAAGAAACCAGCCTTTGTTTGCTGATTATACATTCAGGGATTCCAGATTTATAGCGCTCATTTACCTTAATTGAAGCTTATGACGAGTACAAATTTTCTGCTGAAAGAAAAAGACAAAGGAACAGAATGGTATAGAACAGTGTTCATGTAGAGATAAAGCGATGATTGTGTCATTTGTTTTGGAGGGTATGTTTGCTATTAAGCTGAAGTCTAAAGTAAGGTACATTGATTTACAGGAAATAGCTCACTTACACACATATTAGACATTTACAAACCCTACTTCAGAAGGCCCTGAATGCTGATAAGCCTTTGTGATTTCAGCCAAGTATGTCATCAATAACATCAGTGTCTGTTTATAAACATTTCTTTTTTCCCTGATTCAGGTAGTCAAAGTTCAGGAAGATATTTGTCTTTGGTGTCTGCAAATGAATGGCTTGAAATTCAGTGACATTGTCCTCTTCAAAGGGAACCGAAGAAACCCAGTCCTGTTTCCTAGAAGAGCCTCAGAGGAGCAGGAGAGCCAATGTGATTTCCAGAGAAGTGGCACCCTTCTTTCTGTTTTTCCATTTAATGGAAAAAATAATCATTTCCTCTTATTGTGTCTTTGCATCTTGGAAGCCTTGCAAAATGTTTTTGACCTCCTGGATTACTTGTGGAAGAGTTATATGTATGACTTGAAAGAATGCACTAGTAGATAAAATACTTTCCTATAATTAACACAAAAAATTTGGACCTGGCTAGTCCCTGTCTAATTGCTGGCACTGGGACCTTTTTCCTGAAATGGCTTTGGCTCCATCTGAAGGTCCTGATTTAGCAAATCATTTAAGCACATGCTGCTGTAAAGCAGATGTGCTTAAGAGTTGTGAACTGCAACCCTACTTGGGTGGGGTTTTGCTCATCCTCCTGTCTGTAAGACTGCAGAAAAAAAATCTGGTTTTTTTATGTCTTGTGCACTGGGAGAATAAACTTCAGCAAGCAGGTGGTGTCCCTGTTACAGTTCCCCACAGATAATACACAGGAATAGTACTTGGCACCAAGGCAAAACACATGTAAATATCATGTGGTGCATCTCTCTGTTACTCTAAAGCAAACATTAGGAAATGAATAGTCTAAATAATTATGCCCAAGGGGCAGAGGAAGGGCCACCACGACAGGGATGTCCTCTGCTCAGAGGCAGCTGCTGGCACTGCAGGGTTTCCTTCTGAGCTGGCTTCCCTCCGTCCCTCCCTGCACGGGGCAGTGGCCCAGAAATACCCATTTTCTTTGTTGGCTTTGTAAGCAGCATGGGAACACTTTTCCCACTGGAGACAAGATGCTAATTTATTTGTTCTGCTGAGTTTCCACACCTGATTCCCACCCTGCTGTTCTGTGCTCTCCTTCCAGCTTCTGGTGAAGCAAAGTTACTCCCCTCTGCACCCATCCTTCTCGTGACATCCTGGAGAGATGGCCTTTGGCTGACACCAGCACAAAAACCAGCAGAACCAGTGGTAACCAGTAGCTCTTCTTGGGACAGCTTTTGTGGCAGCTAATGCTCTAGAGAGGTGACTCCTCAGTGCTGTGGTTATGTTGGAATTTCTCCTGACAGTGGGATCTCAACCTGACTTTGAGAAAAATGTCAGACTGGGGTCAATGTGGGGCCTCAGTAGCACCTGCACCATTAACTGAAAAAATCCCACAGTTGCTCTGTGTACCCAGCACCTCTGGCATTGCTGGGTGGTGTTTCTCTGAAGAAGTTATCCTGCTGTTTTTGTCAAACTCTGAGGCAGACACAGGCATAGATGCATGATAGTTTCTCCAGATAGCTGTCCTTGTCATGGCCATGGAAGGAACAGAGAGGTGCCAGGGGGTCTGACAGCAATGCACGGGGCACAGACCCCCATGGGTCACGTCCTCACAACCACACTGCTCTGGCACCACCAGTCTGCCTCCTGCCACAGCAACACTTGCTTCATCTGCAAGTGAATGAAACGAGAAAGCACCACTGCAGCCGCTGAGGATCTCTTCTGAATGCCCCTGAGCCACGAGCCAGGCTTTCGCCCTAAGCCTGAGTGCTTCTGTGCCTAAGCTTTTCATCCTATATCATAGAATTGTGCATATTTTCATTACCCATATTGGTGCCTTGTCCTCCTTGAGTGGCACAAGCTATTTCCCTCTTACTGCCCAAAAGAAGGGATGGGGGAGGGAGGGAAGGGACAGAAAGGAGGGGAGAATTTCTTGTCTCTAAGTTTGCCCTCCTGTCAATCGATCAGCAGCAATTCCTTTTAGATAATAAGACACAAATTGTCTGTGCAGCTCAGCTACTGCTCTGCCTCTGTGAGAATCTGCTGGGACCGAGCTTGAGATCAGTGAGTTAATGAGCTGTAAGAGCAAAGGAGAAGGGGGAGAAGGGAGGGGAGGGGGGAAAGGGAGACAGGGAGGTAAGCCTGAAGATCCAGTTCCTGCTCGAGCTCTGCTGGGAGTGAGGTGCTCACCTGAGCTGTACCTGCAGCTCTAGAGCCCTAAACGGGGGATCCGCGGTGGCAGCACAGCAGCTTGGTAAGAGCAGGCGAGGCTGAGAGAAGAGGCAAAGCACTCGCAGTACCTGCTGTAGCCACATCCTGCCGAGGTCTGCCTTAGGTCTGCCTCTCCCCACAGCCTTTTTCTGCCTCTTCAGACTTTTCATCACTTCAAGTGCCTCGCCGGAGCTCCATTCTAAATCTGATGCGACTGTGCATATATAGATTTATATGTAGCCGCATGTAATACACACATACACCCTCCAGGATTATTTGGAATGGGCAGCTGTGATGCAGCCTTTAACAAGCAGTTTGGTGCCCAGTCACACCTCTGCCATGAGCAGACCATTTTTGTGACATTAAAGGTTTGCCAAATGTCAGCTCAGGGTCCCAGCAGTGATAGTCCCCCATAAAATGATGGCAGCTCCCCAGGAGGCACAGGGGCATCACCTGGGTGCAAGCCCTGCTGTCTGTGGCTCCCTTTTGTATAAGGGACACTGCTTTTGGAGAGCATCTCCCCCATTTTGCAGGCAGTGCAAAAGAAACACAGAGTTTGTTGCTTTCTCAGCTTCATAACAAAGCTATACTGTTCTAAAATTATCAAAGTGAAATGGAGGCTTGCTTAATGTGTGTGTGGGTGCTAATGGAGACAGAACTGCTCTTATAACTGCCTTAAAAGCTATTTCATAAAATAGTTTCATTGTCAGGGAATTTAAACACACAGGATTAATATCTTAACTGACTGTGTCTCATTTTGTATTATCTCAAGGACAAATTTTTATGATACACACTATTTAGTCTTTATAATGCTTGCATCTGTAACTGCATGCTTTGGGAGAATTTTACCATCATTCCTACTTATAGAAACATATTAACTTGCCATAAACAACTAAAAAGAAATTAATCACATTCACAAATCTGTTAAGGAGTTAGCTACTATATATAAACTGCCAAAAGCAACCTGAAATCTACATGAAATGAGGCAAATATTACTTAGAGATATTAAATAACACATGTATAAATCAGCCTAATTTAAAGCATCATTGAAACTACTAAAGCTATTTTGACTTGTAACATACGGTTGTGTGTTTTATTAAAATTCTTTTACTTTCATGCCTGGTGATTTTCTGTGCACATCATAGGAATTCCTTGGCTTCTCCAAGCAGAGCTCTCACAGTGTGGGATGCTTGAGGGAAAGGAGACCTTTTCTGTGAATGGACAGAGAAAGCTGTCAGCTTGTTTAGTTTTGCAAAATGAAGATAGAGAGTAGATATGTTTGTTGCCCGTGAATATATTAGAGTAAAATTCCAAACAGCTCTTTCATCAAGTGGAAAATACTGGCATAGAAATAAATATGAGCATGTTAAGAAGATGAGAATTGTCAGACCTGTGCAGCCCAGAGATTCTGTTTCTGATGTAGTGAATCTTACCTAAGGAAGAGTAGAAAAATGTATCCTTTCTAAGCTATCCCCAACACCCCTCTAACATTTTGAAATATTATGGAAATCAAGAAGGGTCTCACACAGCTCTGAGATTAAAGAGGGAAGTTGATGCCCCAGTTTTCTCAGAAAGGAGAGGCATGCTATCCTCGTCTTCATAGTTCACTGCAGCAGCAGACACATCTCTACTTTTTCTTGGCAGCAGTTCTCCAGAGCCTCAAAGGGAAGAGCAATCACTCTGCTGGTCTGAAAGAGCTGGGTGGTTATACAGGAAATGCATCAACATTCCTGACAGTAGGAGGTGAACAAAGAGGGAGGAAAATGCAGCGGGACTGATGTGCGCCCTGTGTTTTATTAGCTCTACAATATCTGGGGACACTGGAATACCCTCTGAAGATCCATAGTGCTGGACCTAGGCACTGGCTCCATCTCCACTAAGGAGAGCAGGCACCAATTTATCCATTATTGCAATGTATCTGCTGAGCAGTTGAAATTAATTGCCTTTGAGGTTATGGAAAAAACTGAGCCTGTTGTGGCAGATGACATTCCTGTCACCAGTGTCCTCTGGAAGACATTTGCATACATTGCTGGGGAGGACTGTATAAACTTTGAAAAGAACACTGGAGAGGAGATCTACTGGTAAATATGGTGTGAGAAGAAGGCATGCCCTTGCTGCAAACACAGCTCCTCAGTTCCATGCCTTGGTACCCTTTCTTGCACAGACCCATCCCTGTGTGCCACAGAACTTGCTCCATCATTGCAGCCTTCTGACTTTTTGGAGAATGGCCTCCAAACCAATTTTCTCTACTTTAGTTTGGACACCAAAAAGGAGTAGCTGATTCATGATTGTAGGTGCACACTCCATGAGAAGGAGACACACCTCCAGGAAACTGGAGTTAATTTGGGAGTTTCATTCTTCTCTTTCTTGACTGTTGGGATGTTAAGGCAATTACACCTCTAATTTACAAGCTGATCTTGGTGTGCTAATTGTAATGAGGATGACTCAGGCAGTGTAAGATAAAAGGTGTTATCAGCTATCAATCATATGTCAGTTTGGTGGCAACTTTTATAGCTGAAATGGCTTCAGCCACACAATGACTTATGTGCCAGGCTGCTGTAAAGACTGGCTTGCCAAGGGCCTGCTTAGACCTCATGTTGCCACATTGCCTCCTCTCCTCTCTCCACTTTGGGCAAGGGCTTAGCCCAGCTGAGCAAGCAATTTCGTCTGCTAGTTCTGTTTTGGACCCTAGTCCCATCCCTGTAAATGAACATCAATTCATTGATGGAAATTTATTGCCAAGTGCAGAATTGTTTGCACTGCAGTTGTCTTGGGTTTTAATTCCTTTTCTCTTTCTCATAATATGATGGTTTTGTTGCACCAAAAGTGCTTTGCAAAGTAGCATTTAGGTGACCACAACCTTTCATGCCTGAAGCTCTCAATAATTTGAAGATAAGGAAGAAGAAGAAGAAGAAGAAGAAGAAGAAGAAGAAGAAGAAGAAGAAGAAGAAGAAGAGGAAGAAGAAGAAGAAGAAGCAGCAGGGAATTGTTCACCTTTTCATATTTATGCCTTCTAAATGGTCTTCCAACTTTCTGTCTTTCACCTCTGGGTTTGTATATATTGGTGTTGTTTAAGCCTTGCTTTGAACTCATAGACTTTCTTTACAGACTGCACCAGTTAGTTGGGGGAAATCTGCTCATACACAGAAGACTCAGAAATCTGAGCTATTGTAGAAGGCCAAGGTAAGAGATTTGGAAGGTAAGCAAGGAACTGGCACACTAAGGGATAGTTGAGGTTAGGCACTCTGATAGCAGCAATAGCCACCCTCATCTAAAAATACCTTGTAAGATTACACTGAGCCCAAGGCCCCTGTGAGAGCTATTGTCATGTGAAAACAACGTCTGTGGCTTTCAAGGCAAGTGTATTTGTTGTTTTGCACAAACCTCCATCTAAAAACTTTTATATCTTCCCCTGTTGCCTCATGCTCTCAACTCCCATCATGTTTTTGTTCTTTCCACTGTTTAATGTTTATCTTCCTTTGCAAAAATAGAAGTCAGATGGGAAACCATCTTTTCTGGGCGTTCCCACAGTGCCTATTTGCATTTTTGAGCAGTATCTCAATAGCATGGTGTTCTTCAGATAACCTGAAATCACAGGGATTATGCAGGTAGCAATCACAATACTATGCACAACAGTGGCTGACTATTCTGAGCAAAATCAACAGTGCAGATACAAAACAGACTGACTGAAAGTACAGAGGTAGGTAGCAACTTTACCCCAACAAATATATCCAGTCCTGGCTCCTGTAATCTGCAGGTTAAAGGACAGTCAGAGAGTCACAGAATCATAGAATGGGCTGGGTTGGAAGTGACCTTAAAGACCATTTGATTCCAATCCCCCTGCCATAGGTTCCAGCCAACCTGGTCTTGAACACTTTTAGGGATGGAGAACCCAGAATTTCACCAAGAAAACTGTTGCAGTGTCTCACTGCCCTCACTAAAGTTTTTTTCCTAATATCTAAACCTGTCTCAGTTTGAAACCATTCCCTCTTGTCCTGTCACTAAATGCTCTTGTGAAAAGTCCCCTTCCTTTCTTGTAAGGTCCCTCAAGGTACTGAAAGGTCACAATTAGGTCCCCCCAAAGCCTTCTTTTTTCCAGGCTAATCAACCCCAATTCTCTCAGCCTTCCCCATAGGAGAGGGGCTCCATTCCTCTAATCATCTTCATGGCCCTCCTCTGGACACACTCCAACAGGTCCATGTCCCTCCCTGTGCTGGAGTCCAGGGCTAGTTGCAACATTCCATGTGGGGTCTCAAGTGAGTAGAGGAGCAGAACCCCCTCCCTCCCCTGCTGCCCACACTGCTCTGGATGCAGCCCAGGACACGTGTGGCTTTCTGGGCTGTGGGTGCCCATGGCTGGGTCATGTCCAGCCTCTCCCCCACCAGCACCCCAAGTCCTTCTGGGCAGGGCTGCTCTCCATGTGTCCATCCCCCAGCCTGTGTGGATACGGAGGGCTGCCCCAGGCCACGTGCAGAACCTTGCCCTTGGCCTTGTTGAACCTCATGAGATTCCCCTGGGCCCAACACTCGAGTTTGCCCAGGTCCCTCTGGAGGGCATCCCATCCTTCAATGTGTCAGCTGTACCACTCAGCTTGGTGTCACCTGCAGATGTGCTGAGGGTGCACTCAATAATGATATCCTGGGGTGGGGATCTCTTTCTCTGTTGTCCAACCACAGTGAATTCAGGCTATATTTTACATTCCTTGGGTAAAAGGAGAGAATGATATCAGTTTCCAGGAAAGTCTTTAATCTGAAAATGTTTCAAAAGTCTCAGAAAACCTGCATGTAATCTGACAAATTGCAGCACCTCCAGAGGATTCACTCAACTTGAAACATTTCTTTTAATTTTTTTTTTGATTTATCCTCAGTCATGATGTGAAAAGGTGATAGAAGTGCCTCCCCTCCCCTTGCTGAAATGAAAGGTATCCAGTTTCTCCAATACTGATGTTCTGACAGGTTGAATAGTAGGGAAAAAGGAATTGAGGAGTTTTTGCTTGTTGGATTTTTTTTCCTGCTTGCAAGAGGGCTGGGGCTGCATTTAAAAAGACACCATCACCTTTGGATGACAGAAATGCTCCAGAAGGAGTCAGTGGTGAGGGGACTTGTTGCTGGGGCCAGCCTGGCTCTTGGTGGGTCTTAACACAGGCAGATGGAAGTTTTCTGTAGGAGAGAAGGATGCTAACACAAGTGTCTGCCACAGAACAGGAATCAAGTGTCCTGTTTTTACAACCTCTGCTGGCTTGTGTCCAGCCCTTAACCTCCCAGATTCCTGCAGATTCAGTGTGTGGAGATCAGCAGTGCCTGGCTCTGGCTGAGACTTGGACAGCTTTTTTGGACAATTTTGCACAGCACCACTGATGCCTGCAAAAATCCCTGCCTTAAGGTTTCCAAGTGGAACCACTCTTTCCTAGTGCCTCGTTTTGATAAATTAGAGCTAAGCAAACAGCCGCCAAAACAGAGTTAAGGGGGCCCCAATACAAACAGGAACATTTTGCTGCTGTTTTCACTTGGCTGGACCAAACACAGCTGCCTGTTGAACTGGGCAAATAGGGAGCAGGGCAGTATTACACTTCACCTCTTTATCAGGGTTCAAGGCAAACCTTTCCCTCCTTTTTTTCCTCTGTTGTGCATATTTTGGAGTTCTTTTTATAAGTCAATTTTATCTTAAGTTTTAGTTTCTGTTTCTGGAAAATGAACTAGCTTAAGCTGATTGTGAAATTACTCCCCAGCAAAAGGTAAACAGGAATCATGCAGAAATGCTGACAATGGGAAAAGGTTTGCATGAAAAAAATACTGTTTTTTAAAAAATTATCCTTTGGTTACTGATTATGTGCTTGCATGTTTTAACATTCTCTGTGTTAAAAATAAACTGGAGTTGCAAATCTGCCATCCTGGACCAGATCTGAAGTTGAGCTGACTCCCCTCTGCTTACAATTGCCTGGGAGAAGGGCCAAGCAGGGTAGCCAGGATTTCATGAAGGGAAATGGTAAGAGATCCACCTTCACACCAGGTCCCCAGCTGCATTATGGGCTGGAGATTCTCCAAACATGAAGTATATTATGTCTTGCACAATATTTATTCACCATGATGAACTTCTGATATTCACCTTGCACGTGCTCAATAGTGGCTTCAAACCTCTGTGTTTCTGATTTCCAGAGCTGGATTATACACAACAGGAAAAGGCTTCTCTTGCTCACTTATGATTTTCCCACCTTATAACATCAGTGGATGTATTTACTGGATTTACATACTCTGACAGTACAGCACATCGATTCAAAGGAAAAAGTACTTACAGGATAACATTACATGCTAAATTAAATCATGTTTCTCAGGTACTAGACACAAAGAGAGGGTCCCTGGCTGTAATTGCTCACAGTTTGGGTAGACAAGGCTAAAGACCAGGTGGCATGGATATTGTTTTTAAAATTTACAGATTGAGCAGCCCTCATCAGCCAATACAGGAAGGCTGGGTAAAAGCAGAAACTGGTTTTAATCACAAAGTATCCTTTTGTGTGCAACAAATTTTCTCCTTAACACGCATCTGGTTTATTTCTTAACAGTTTGCAGGAGTGCCATATATTTCCTTTCTGGATTATTTTCATTATCACTACAACCCACACTGAATTGCAGCAGGGCAAAAACTACAAATGAGTTTTTTCCTCTCTTGCAATTTTTAACTAACAAGATAGTTTGAGGAGACCCATTTGCATCACATCTTCCCTCTGCCTTCTCCTGCTGAGCATCCCAGTGTCTCAGCCTCACCTGAGCCCTCTGAGATTTTGCTGACTCCTATTAACTCTGCCATCTCCTCTGAGCATCCATCCACCCCAAAAGGCCACGCTCCTGCTCATCTTCCTTCTCTCTGCATGGTGCCAATCCTGCTGTTTAATGGTCCCTAGCAATAAAGAGGAAAGGCAGGAGAGTGCCAGAACTGCCCTCCCAGATCAGATCAGATCAGATCAGCTCAGATCAGTGTCTCTGCGTCCTGGCTCCCTGGGCACAGCACACAAGCTTTGGTGCCACTCAAGGCCCGCTGTCTGTGTAATGCCCCACACAGCAATCACAAGGTTAGGGAGGTTAGAGGGGATATCCTGGCTTGTTTTATTCAGAATCTGTTTATTGATCTGTTGCTCATGCAAAGTCCCTTTGCATCTTATGGTACTGTCCATCTCCACAACCCCCAGTGGGAACAAATTCCCAGATTTGCCATGTAAATTTTTTCTTACTACTCTGTTATAAATTCATTCATATTTCATTGAGTGCCCACACTTCTGCTATTGATGGATGAAGTGAACAAATGCTTTTTATTCCCTTTACTGTCCCCTTCATGTTTTGTAAGCTTCTGTCATATCCTTCCTCAACCTTCTCCAAATCAGGGCGATCCAGCCTTTTCAGTTTCTCCTCATATGCAGTTTGCTCCATTCTCCTTATCATTTTAATTGCCATTCCCTATAGCTTTTTTGATTCTACTGTATCCTCCTTCAGGCATAGAACACACACTCATCTGCATGAGATCCAAGGGTGCACCAAGGTTTTACAGGATGGCCGTTTCCACCAGTAAGAGAGTAGGGTCTATCTATTAAAAACAAAACAACCGACCAAAACAAAACAAAAATCCCCACCAAAACAAGTACAGACAGCCTGAGAAGGTCATCAATATTCTAAAATGTCTGCAAGTAAAAGCAGTACTGAACAAGAAATAGAAAAGCCACTGAAAAGTGAAGATGCAGCCTAAAGAGCACAGGAAGAATATGATGCTTAGAGCAATTAGAGATTGGATACTGAGGCCTTAGGGATGGCACTACCTGGCACAGTGCCATGTGCTAAAGAACTCCCAGGCAGCTCCAGGGGGCAGAGAGCCAAGAGATAGAAAACAGGAGAAAGGGCTTAAGCAACTGCTGAATGCAGGAAGAGGGGGAAATTAAATCAAAACCTTCTCTTCTAGGTTTTGCGGCTGTTAAAAGAAGCAAACAAACAAAACAAACAAACAAACAAAAACAGAAAACAAAACAAAGGAAACAAAACAAAAACAAAACAAAGGAAAAGGCTAAAAAAGAAAACCCCTTTTCTAGAGAATACACCTTAATGGTCTTCAAGATAAAGAAGTTAAGAGAAAAACCCACTCTGAACCTGATTTTTCACAGTGAAAAGTGACTGATTGAAAGTAGTAACAACTGAGAGTGGAGCTACTTAAATTCAGATCACCACAGGGTAAATTCCCAGTGCAAATGTCTATGATTTTATGAAAGCAATCCAATTAGTCACAAGTGACTAGGACTAAGGATTAAAATCAACCACTATGGGAGAAGGCTGAAAGATACAATCTGCAGTTTGTGATAGAAGATGATGCTCCTGGAAAAGAGCACAAAGGCAACAAGACTTCATAAGGGAAGGGAGGTAAAAGAGGGAAACTGCATTAGCAACAAAAGAAGGGAGTCAAGGTGATAAGATAAAGAGAGTCAGATGATTCTGATATAGAAAAGATAAGGGCAGAAGAAGAGAATAGGAAAAGGGTGCATAATGCAAAACAAATCTTCAGTTATTAGCTAAAAGATCTTAAGTATTTATAAGGACAGCCTAGGTGAGGGTAAATACCTGTGCTACCTCTATTCCCATTCCCCATCTCTACTCCCCATGACCAGTTTAACAATGTCTTTGTAGGATGAATCAGCAGTATAAGGGGCTGGAGAAAGTCAGTTCTGCCTCTAATCTACGAGAAACAATTATTTAGACAGCAGGCACAGCTCTCAGTGAAAAATTCCTTCTGGGTAGGTGGAAAATGAAGAAATAATCTCTTTCAATAAACATGAACAGCAGAAAAAATAAAAGCAAAGCCTTAAAGCTGCAATTACTTTGGGTGAATTCCTAGTCAGGGCCAAAACTGCGGTTCCGTAGGTGTTTGTAACTCTGGGATTGTCCTCCACAGGCACACATCCATGGTTTAGACCTGAGCTACCTTCTGAATAATTTGATGCTAAAATGCTTGTTCTGGCTTCAGGACCTCATTTAGGATTTAAGTATGCAATATGCTAACCACTTTACTACCTCATAATCTTTGCTAAATGGTGTTTCAGATGAGGGCAGAGATGTGGCATCCATCTACAGCCCTGCCGGAGAGGCAGAGTAAGAAGGGCAGGCAGGCAAACCTGATCTCCTGCTGCACGCAGGCACAAGGGGATGCACGGAGAGCGCCGAGCAGAGCCCCCTCCTTGCCATCCTCCTGCACCTTACGGCCGGAAAACAGGGCACAAAGAGAGAGGAAAGATTCAGATTAGACTGACAGCATCAGGGTCATAAAATATCTGCTTATTCAGAGCTGTGGTTTTGGATGTGAAAACAATCAGCAGAGAAGCCCTTTCCTCGTGTGTGTGTTCAGGCTCCTCCCCACCGCCGGGGCCCGCGCCTATTCCTGACTCCAGTCGAATTTTTACAACACCCAGGGCGGGGGAACTGAAGCACAGAGATTAAATGATTTCCCCACCAGCGGTGACAACCACGAAAGAAACCCAGATTTCCTGCTCTGCTGTTTCCACTACAGGCTCTGCAAAGCTCTCCCCTGCTTGTCCCCCTGCTCCAAGCGAGCAGCTCCACACCCTTAGCAAACAATGGCATCAGGGTTGCTGGGGCTCAGGCAGGGCAACTTCCATCTCTTGTTCTCACTTCCCTTTCTCTTCCCACAGAGCTCACTAACTTCTAGCGCTGGTGCCAAAAGCAGAAAGGGTCCCACTGGCAGAGTGCATCCCTACTGCCTCTCCCAAGCACCCTCCAAGGCTCTCCAGAGTCCCTCCATCTTCTGCACAGGGACAGGAGACAGGCACAGACCCACCTGTCTCCATCACCTGCAGGTTGCATCACACAGCCTGTGGCACTGCAAATGGGAACAAGGATCGTGCCAGCCGTGTGGCTTGGAGGCTTTGGAAAGGTGAACATCACCCCAGTGTTTTCTAAATGAAGGGGGTTTTCTTTGTTTGTGCCTGGCATGTGAACAGCTGCAATGCACTGTATTGATGTTTCTGACATCGATGGGCCTTTCTGAACTGTCATTACCTGAAGCCTGAAAAGCTTTTATTCTTGCCTGCCATTTCTAGCACATGGCAGGATCCTTCACTCTGGAATGATCACTAGCTCCCCATTAATTTCTCCTCTCTGTTTCATTGCTCAGCGAGTACCCTCTGATCTTGCTGCTCACTCCCCCTCCCCACCTCTCTGAAACCATGGAAGAAGGAGTGCCCTGCTATCCACAGAAACACCTTTCCCTCCTTCCCTGTGTTCCTGGCAGCCTCTGCACAGTCCCTGTCCCCATCACCCAGGCTGCAACCACCTCCTTTATCTGGGCTTGCCAGCCTTTCCTCTGTCTTTCACTCTGCCATCAAGCTCTAGAGCAGCTTCCTGTCACATTTTCTGGGACACTTGTATCTTAATTTCTGCCTCAAGTAATCTCTGCCTCTCGTGAGCATTTTCCATGTCATGTCTTTCTGCAAACCATATCTTTCCTTGCTGCTGTCCCTCACACTTCCTCTGATTCTAGGGAATCTCTTCTTTATTGACTTGTGATTTTAGGGTTTCCTGTTCTCAGGATCTGGGATCTACAGGCAATATGATACAAACTGCCAAACCAAATTGCTTTTCACCTTCTGATTAAAGCATTTAAGCTAACTCTTGCTCTGTTCCATTCGAAGTGTACACTGCACACGTTGTTTTCTCCTGCTTTCTTTCTCCATCAGGCTTTTTGGACCAAAACCTGCTTTTGATCATTGCTGCAGTTAAGGCTTTTCACAAGGAATCAGCCATAGGCAACACATTTAACAGCTTGGCTCTAAAATAACAATGTGTATATAGAGAGTCGAAAAGAAGTTGCAAATGTTCTGTATTATGTCTTGAAACTAGAAAGAATGGGCATAATATAAAAAGGTAGATTTAAATTCACAGCACTCCATGTATTTCCACTTGCATAGCAAAAATCAGGACATACTTTGAAGATTGAGCTTTAAATATATAGACTATTGAAAAGTATGGTTTAGAAAACAGATAAATGGAAAATAAGTGTGCCAGGGGATTTTCATGTTCTGTGCTCTTTTAACACCAAGCAGCACCAATATCCAAGTTACACAATTTATTATTAAATTTGTCTCTTTTTCCTTTTAGGAGGGGATAAAAAATGCAGTGAATAGATTAGTTTTAATCTATTAAATCTGAGGTTAATGGGTGATTCTTTGAAAGTGTAAACGCTGGCCGATATACATGTATAAATTTTTGCTTATATTTTAAACACACCAAAATGCAGAAAGGAACATTTTTTTTTTCTACTGGTTTGTTAAAATCTCACTATCAGTGGTCTTCTCCATGGAGAGAGCTGGATTGGGAGTTTTCCTCTAAGCACATTTGTTGGATTCAACCCTTGACCAGAAGAATGTTATTTCTCTGTCTTCAGTTGCAGCCAGAAAAAATTCAGGTGTGATGATACACTCTTAAATGTTATTTCAAGATTATTGGTTATTTCAAGGTTATTGTACCTCTGCTGAGAGACCAAACTTCAAACAAACTGCAGCCTTTCAAGTGCCTGTGGGATGGAGGTCACGAAAACATACGTGTGCACATGTCCCCTTCCTCTGAATTCACCTGCTGAATTTAAATATATACATGCAGTAGGATTACTTGTGTGCTGAACTGTGGGTAGAAACTTCTACAGCTTTGGGAACTCAATGGAAAAACAAACTATGAAAAAAACAGGCAGTCCCATGCTTCACCTCCTGCCACTCCACCCACTTCAGTCACCTGCAACAGAGCTCTGAGCTGATTCTGGTTTCCACTGAGGCAACACTCGTAGCAACATTTCTAGACCAACAACATCATGGCTACAGAAAATGCATCCAGGGTAAGTGTATGTGGGAAGCAAAAAACTTTCTGCTTCTGTAAATCTCAGTGCCCAAAAAGCACATCTTAAATCCACTGCATTTCTGCATCCAGAAAGTCAGTAAAATCAATCTCAGAAATGCTGGTGCTGCTCAGGGTGTGTACTTGCTTACCTGGTGAGAAAATATGACATCAGGAGATGGGAAAAATTATGCCTACTAAATCATGTAAAGTCATCTCTGCTCAGGAGTTTGGGGCTTGCACTGGTTGTTGAGTTTTTCAGAGGGAGGAGACAGAGACAATTAGGGGGTCTCAGCCTCAATTTGTTGTACAGTCATGTTGCTGTGGCTGCAGTCAGGATAAGCCCCTGTTGAATGAGGAGTGTGGAGCAGCAGCCTGTTCATGAGCTGAGCTCCAGGCTGGCACTTGCAGAGCTTAGGTCTCATGATACCCTGGATGTGCTGAGAAGGATATTGCTCAAAAATATCTGGGAAATGTTGCAGCCTACACATTCTATCCAGAAAAATACAGACAGGAGTGTGTGTATGTACCGGGCTGGGTAAGTGCCCATCAAATTGTTTTGTTTCTGCTGGGACTGTGGCATTTAAGGGTATTTTAGGCCATGCTGGAATCTCTAGTTACTTAAAGCTATGCCAACCCAAACAAACTCAGTTTCCACTTTGCAGATAGCTGTCTCCAAACTGGTCACCACTGTGGTGTCTGTGGGGGCAGATAAGCAATTCCACAGCACAGTTAATCTCTTCTGAAGCAGTTTTATTGACCTGATCAGGAAAGCATCACTCTGAGCACCAAGTCCTGTGCTCCTGACATCAGTGTGAGCCATGCTCTCGACAAAAAATGTCTTTGGACCTCAAGCACCTGTTGGACTCCAAGTGAAGTACATGTTTACATTCCCAAAAAGTCACTTGGTGTCATTCATATGCTGAAGAGTTTTGCAGCGTTGATCCAAAGTTCAATCATGCAGCAGGTGTTTGAAGGCAACTGCAGACTTACAACAGAAACTTAGAAAAAAAAATCAGCTGCCCTCCACACAACACCCGTATATTATTTATCCCCCTAATTAATTTACAAATCTACCTGACAGGTGCAATTTTTATTTTCAGTTGTTTCACTTGTGATCTCTTTAGCTGTTTTCTTTCCTAAAGTCAGCCTGAGTAAATATTTGACTTTGTCCCCTAAGTCACTGCATACCATTGTGTAACCTAATAAAACCTTTTATTTCATTAGCACTAGTTTATCTAATGTTCCAGGCTAATTGAGAGTGGATTTCCAAGAAGCAAAAAGGAAGAACATGTTCACAACCACAGACACCTCCTCACCTGCTTATCAAAGACAACACAGGCTCTGCAGGACAGAAAAAATACTGGTAAAAAATACCACATCTCACCTTTCTGCAATTTTGTCAGTCCATATCAATTCCCCGAAGTAAAAGCCACATCATTCAGTGTTTACATCAAAATGTAAGCTTGAAAGTAGGGTCACTAATTTCCTCTGCCTAGTAGGGATTACTGGAACAGATTCTGCATTTCCCTGTGTGGAAATTGCCTCCCTCCCTGGGCTCTGCCTTAGCAATCAGAGGGGTGGGAAGTGTTCCTTCCAAAAGTCCATGTTCTTATGCAGGGGGCCCCAGAGCTGGACACAGTACTCCGGGTGGGATTTCACAACAGCAGATTAGAGGGGCACAATCAACTCCCTCACCCTCCCCGCCACGCAGCTCTGGGTATGGTTGGCAGTTTTCAGTCCTTTTGTCATTCTGGATATAGAAACATAAAACTCAAAGAACCTTCTAAACTGATCCCAATTAATTAGAAAGCTGCCACATTGTTATCACTACTGTGGTATCCCTGACTGCTGCCAAGAAGGCCCAGGGAAGGGGATCGACAGAAATTTGTGTATTTTACAAAATAACCAAATGGTGCCTGAGTGTGTTCAAGTAGAAATTATTACTGAAACCAAAGGGAGCACAGCAAGCATAGAGCATCCTCAGATTTAGAGCCCTTTCCACATCAAAGTGCTGGCAAGCTGATCTCAGCATTTGCTTGGGTCACTGTCCTGGCAGCCCATGGGGTACCTCAGCTCTGCCTTGCCTGTTCTGCTGGTGTGGACTGGAGCACCAGACCTGAGGCACAGGTTTCTCTCTGAGGCACAGGTGGGGATGGATCTTCACAGGGATAAGGTTTTGTTGTTCCCAGAGTATTTAGGTACGAGGCAGTAGGGCCACCAATCAGATCCAAAGGTGGAAGGGTTGGACTTGCCACTCATATTTCTGACTGAAATGGCTGCTGAAGTGAAGGTTTTATTTCACCTACACAAATCAAGCCGTTTATCTGGTAATTCTGTTTTAATTAATAATAATAATTAATTTAATTAATAATTTAATTCTCCTGTTCTTTCTTTTCAGCTGAGAAGGAGATGGCCAGCCCTATCCCAAGCTGTGAGTTGCACTCAGGGCAGAGGTAATGGAGGCAGCAGAGGAACTGTCCTTTGTGTACAGGGCCAAGTCTCTCCTGCTGAAGTAGGCAGGTGTCCTCAGAGGAAGGTGGGAAGGGGCTGGAGAGGGCAGATCTGCTCTGCAATCTCTCCAGTGGGGCCCTGGGAACTGGATGTGTGACCAAGGCTTCTCACCTCTGTGTCCAGGAGATTTGAGGTCCCTTGAAATCACTGGATGCAGTAATTAACAACTGGAAATGTTGCACTTGGACAGTCTCTACAACAGAGGGTACAAGGAGAATCAAGAAACTGGGATGATCATGCAAAACTGCTGTGGACAACAAGGAGAAGAACATTAAGGATTTCCCCATAACTTGGTCCTTCTGAGGAGCATTTCTGAGACATTCTTAAGGGAGAAGACCTTTAAGAACTTAGCCAGTCTTTAAAGAGTCACCCTGTGAAAATCATTCATAAATTCCTATTAAAAGTTCATGAAGCTGCCAGGCTACAAACAAGGACACCAAAACACTAAGGGAAAAAGGAAAAAATTATTATCATGAAATATATGTCCTCTTTTGACTCTTACCCACTTCTGACTTTCTGATCTTTCAAGGTCAACTGCACATCCAAAGAATGATCTCATGTCCTCCCTCTACAGCCTGGTACTGCTGCCAGGACCCCTGTCAGAGCCAAGACTCAACAGTTTCAACCCCATGCTCTGCCCTGGCAAAACTTGCCCTCACCCAGTGAAAGGTGCATGGCTGGCCAGGGGCCGGCACAGGATGCATCCAGACAGCTCAGTTTTCTTCCCTTTGCACTTTCTCTGGGACTCCTGGAATGTGTTTGCACAAGGTGGAAAAAATGCAGAGAGGAGGGAGAAGCAGCCAGGAACATCACCCTCCCTGCCGGTGCTCAGCTCTGGGGTTGGTAGCTTGTGCCAGCATTGGTAGCTAAAAAAGTTGGAGGAGACCCTGATGCCTGGAGCAGGTGAAGCACTGAGAGATAGATGAATTTTTCAGGGTAATCCTTTATTTTTTTAATAAAAAAAGAAAAATGTGTAATCTGCACAAACTTGGTTAACACAGGCTTGAAGTGAGAGGCGAAATCTGTTTTGATCAGAAAACTGGCTTGCAATGAGTACAAAATATTTCACAAACTTTCAAACCCATCTTTTCCTCCCCTTTTTCATTAATGGGCATCTTTTATCCTGTCCTAAGCAACAGCAACCTGACTAATTAGTTTAACAAGTACAACAAATGGTTTTATTGACAAAAAAGAACCCTTTGAAATATACATTACATTCACAGAGGATTAAATTACACCCTATTATCCATTTTCCATAAAATAAAGATTACTTTGATAAATCACAACTAATGTTATCTTTGGCTGATAAGAACTCAGTACTTATTTGTGTGGCTTCTATAAATAGTGTGTTCTGATTTTTTTCTTCCCTAAAATAGTGAATGATACAGTCTGCCAAGCATTTTCCTCCAATTTGACAATGTCGCATCTGTGAACTAGGCAGCAAGTGAAAGCTTCATTGTCTGAATATGAAACATGCAACATTCTCTTTCTTTTCTCTCAGCTCCTCTGCAGTAATCTATCAAACACCTTTCAGCCATATCTTGCTCCATCAAGGTTTCCTTACTGCTAAAGCAAGGTAGTCAAAACAAACTCCTTTTGTTAAGAGCAAAGCCTTTGTGGTTCATCTTTCCATTTGTATGCAAAGTCAGTGTGACAACGGTAGCATGATGGGGTCATACCCTCATTTAGGCCTTAATGCACACAAGATATGCACAGTAATGTACAAAAGTGTGCATTTTCAGGTGTAAAGGGCTCCTCTGTGCTTTGCCTTTCCTTAGCTCTGCACCAGAGAATTCTGCAGAAATGCTGGAGATCTACCAGCACCATATCCGGGTGGATAAACAGTTGGTTGAGGACCAAGCCAGAAGCAATGTCCTGTGTTCACTTCAGACCTGCATTAGCTCTGCACGAAGCGGCTCTTTACTAAAGGATAGAGGTAGTTAGGATATTGGAAAAGAATCTTTGTGTGCCAAGAGGTCCACCCACCTTTTGAGCATTTGGTAACAATGTACACCAGGCACGGGCATTCCCACGGGATCACAGCTCGGCCCCCTCGCTGGGCAGCCAACAGCTTAGCACAGCACAGCAGCACATGAGCACCTTTAAAAAACTTCCAAGGAGCTTCATTCTGAAAAACTGAAGCTGATTTCCTACTGTGCAGTGAACCACCAGAGAGATCTGCCCTGCTGCATGAATGGCATTGCCTCTCCTACCCCTCAGAACAAATATCCAAGTTCAAATTATATTAATTTCCCATTTTTTGAAATTCTTTCAAGAAACACATTTGCTCTGAGTTCAACTACTGCTTTGTATGCATTGGCTGACTCAAAGCATCTCATTTTACTCTAAATATTCAAGGGTTGGATTTGTGTAGCAGTTGCTGGATTGGCTTGAAATAAAGTTTGCAAAGTTCCTAAGACTGGTGGGGAAAAGATGTAGCAGTTCTGTAAGTCTTTAACAAGTAAATACAATGTGTGAGTAGAGTTATATGATTTTTGAAAATTCTCTGAACTTCTCAAACATAACATCAATTTAACATCCATTTGCAGCATCTAACCCTACCTGGGCTGTTTTGGATGGGTGTTTTCATCATAAGCAAATGTCTCTTTTCCCACATTTTCCCTCAGAAGCAGGTGGCAGTGGATTTCAAATAAACCCACACCCATGTCTGCGTTCCTTTCTGGAGGGTGTGTTTTGCTCATGGAAATGTGTCTAACCTCTTTGTTTAATTTTCAAAATTTTATAAGCGTCCCACCCCCTGGGTTGCCCACAAATGACTCAGCAAGCCAAGCAAAGGGATCAAAGAACAGTTACAGATTTTTAAATGAATGGAAAAGTTTAGCAGTTCTGAAAGTATTTTCCCTCAACACATATTTCAAAACATTAATAAAAATAATTACAGCTGAGTCTAACAGGCAGAATGCAGGGCTAGAATCATAAATCTTAGAGAACAGGGAGGAGCACTCTGAACTGCTACAAAACAAATAGATTATCACCTTTCCAAACCTCTGCAAGCTTCTCTTTTCCTGTAATAGAAAACAAAAAATCACCATGGCTGGGCTGCTGCTTGCTTGCAATTAAAACAACTTTTATATTGTATTTCCTCAGTGGTGTACACATTTATAAAGCAGGAAGGAGTAAACTGAACACATACAAGTGAACACACAGGAATTGCCACCAGTGCAGACAAACCACCCTGGGTCCAATCCAAGCCCAGCTCCACATCTTGCTGCTCTTGGATACTCTGTGCATGATAAAGTCCTGGGAACCTGATTTTGTTTCAGGGACTCATGTACTGGAATAAAAGATAAGTCCTGATGTAACAAATGGAGGAAGACCCAGACCTTAGAGGTCTCAGAGACCCCTAATGTACGTGCCACAGGGCCAAACTCCTCCTTGCTTATTCCATCTCCTGCCTTTCATATTTTGCACTGATTTATGCACAGCTGCTGAATTCAAGAGAGAAGAAACAGACCTGCCCCATCTCATACTACACAACAGTCAGAGGGCTGGGTGCTCGCCAGGAAGATGGGATATGTTGATTCCAAACTCCTTTGGCCCAGAACCCAGCTCTCCCACTTCCCAGGAAAGTGCTCTTTGTACCAGACAACACATCTGTTCTCAGAACAGGGCTGTCAGGGTGTCACACGTAGGGAGTGCTGCCTGCTATGGGCAGTGTGCAAACCCCTCTCTTTTCCCACCTTCCCCAGCCACGGCCCAGCACAGAGCGGCGAGTCGCTCTCTCCAGGAAAAGCCACGTCCCTCCAGGAAAAGTGATAAGGACCAACAGCAGAAGGGCTGACTGACTCAGCCCAGCACAGGAGCATCTCTTCAGGCATGTGATGCTCAAGTCAGAGTTGCAGTAACTGGTCTGAAAATGGGCCACGTACTGACACCCAGAGTGATTTCATTTACTGCAATGCTCACGGATCTTCTGGCTCATCAGGGGACTGCAGCTTCAAGGTTTCTAGTGTGGAAATCCTGGGAATTTGTAAAATAAAAGGGTCAGAAATGCCAAGATGGAAAAGACAGGTCATAATCTCATCACACTTTCCTTCCTACTCATAGGAAGGCAAGCAAGAGGAAGTAACAACATGGAAGACAGAGTCAGTAAGTCAAATATTTTTATTGATGTCCTTTCTTATTTGTGACCGTTGGTCATTAACTTTAATTGCACAGACCAAAATTAGCAATTTACTTCAATTTTCCTAAACTACAACTTCTATAGCTTTTGCATTTTTACCGAGAGAAGACAAAATCATGAGTAAGCCTCTACATGGAATCAAAGATAGGAAGCAATTTCTTACTAATCCTCATGCAAGATACTGATTATTGGAGACTGAGGTTGAGCATTATTTCAGGAAAAAGTTCACTCTTATGAGTATGCTCATTTCTAGCTAATTTATAGTCCTTTCACAATTGATGTAATTTATATATATCAGATAATAATTACAGGCATATTAAGCAATATTAACATTATTAAACAACAATGAACAGCCACCTGAAGGTATATTATGGCAATGCAAAATCTGAGTAATATAAAGAGCCTTACCTGGTAATTTTCCACTAGAGCTTTTCTAAGCTTCTAGAATTTTTTGTCTTACAGGTCTAGAGATTTTAAACAGAATAAATCTAACATTCGTATTTACAGAAAGATTTATGCCTGGCCCAAGAACTCCAGAGACACTTACACTTTCTCTACCAACAAATTCCTCCCATTTGGAAAAGGAGCTATTGCTTTATTGTGGCATTACCACAGAAGCTGCTTTCTGAGCGCACTGAATGCGTTTTGTGCAATGAGTCTTCCAAGAGGCTGAAACGTATTGCTGCTGCTCTTTATGTCTTGCTCTTTTGCAAGCATACACTAAGCTGCAGACTTGGCTGCCACTAAGTATGTATTTTATGTGGACTATTACTACTAATAAAAGTAAAGTAAGTTATTCAATATGAATGACTGCTCCTCTCCCCCTTGATGTACATAAAATAAGCCACATATAATGTGAGAGTAAACTCAGGTGACTGTAATAACTGTGGCGCTCCTACAGTAACAAAGAGAAGAAAAAGTGAAATACTTCCAACAAAACCGTTTGCTTAAATTACCCTTTAAAGCAAATGAACAAAAAAACCTAGTCACAAATCCATTTTATTAACTTTTTGTTTCCTGAAGGTTTCTCTTTAACAATACTTTCCTAAAAAATAACTATGTTTAAGGAATTTGCAGATAATTATCACAAGACGCAATGGACCACAAGTATCCTACTTATTTATTTTCCTCTCTTCCTGGAAGCAGAAGTCCCCCACATCATAACTCTGTAATATCAGGGCTTCTACATAGGGAAGCTTCAGCTTGCACCAAGGAAGGAAAGAAATGAAAGCTTCATTTATGGCTTTCTACACATCAGACTGGGACATCTGATGCGATACACACCACAGCTCTCTCACATAAATCCCAAGTCTTGTAAACCATGAAAATCTCTTGGTGGATTATGAACTGAGTGAATACTTGTACTAGAGCAGATGGACTTTTTCTGTACATAAAAACAAACAAAACAAAAATCATGTACATGTGAGGAAGGAATGGCCATGCAAACCACTCTCCTCACCTACATTGTTACTGGTCTCAGCCTTAGGAGATCAGTAAGTTTCGACTGATACAAGGATTCCTACTGAAAACAATTGCACTAAACCAAAATCCTTCCAGTAAAACAGAATTACAAAAATAATTTAAAGCATTAACTTGTAGGTTATGTACAAGCGTGTAGTTCAAACATTTCTTTTTCTGACAGAAAACACCAGATAACAGATTTCAAAAAAAAATACACAAATTTTGCCTCAAAGATTTAATCAACAGGATTTGCAAAAGAGCATCAAGTACTCTGAAATGATTTATGAGCTGCAGAAGTGATGCATGAGTCATTCAAAGTGTATCAGTTGTATTAAAACTTCAGTTATCGATGTTTACTGATGGCAGACTGAGAAAAAGTGAGAGAACAGACAATAGAGCAAATAAAAATATTGGTGAGGTCATAAGAGACACTGGTAAAACCTGTAGTTGAAAAGATTATGTACAGCAAGGAAAAAAGCTTTTCTCCTTTTTCAAAGAGATTGCACGTTGTCAAGGTCCACTTCCATCAGAGAAATACATTAAAATAATTTTCAATCTATATTCTATTTTCTGGCCTATTGAAAGTATTCAAAGACACAGGAAAGACTAGACTTCTGCCAAGCAGATTAAAGAAAACTGCATTCCTACATATTTTAACTATACAGTTACACATCCAAATTCAAAGCAGAAAAATAATTAAATGCAAATACTCAAGAAATACAGCATTATGAATTCTGATAAATCTGAGGGGATGCAAGACTATGAAAGGAGTGCCTGAACTTGATGAGGAGATCTGTGTAGGATGGTTTCTGGATCCTTGTATTCATTTGAAGGATCCATCACAGCTGCGTACAACTCACTGTAAGCTCTGCAGACGAGTTCTGTTGACTGTTTTATTATCTGCTCTCTAAAAACCAAAACAAAATAACATAATTTGCAAATGTAGGAAATATAACTGTACTACATACAAGGAATTAAAGATATACATTAAAAATTTTTTAAAAAAAGGGCTCTTTCTCTCGTATCGTAGACAGATCAACCAAACTCACATATATTACCTGATAACCAAGACAGGAGCTTCTTTATTTCTACAATCAAGCAAAAGCTAATAGAAGGATTTAATTTGCATACATCAGTTTCCACCTGTACTCACCTGTATCTTTTAAAAGCTTGATAAACTTAGTGATCTCTACCTCCAGTGGCTTCTCCCTACCCTTTGTAAATACATACTTTTTTTTCATCTACTAGCAAATATATTCTATTTGCTTTATCTTGACAGCAAGATTCCATTATGATTCCATAATCAGAAAAAAACTAGTGATAGTGGTCACAGATTTAAACCACAACCTTTTACTAACAATGCTATGAAGTCTGTGTCCTGTTATTCTTCTGAAGATAAATGAGTAACAATGCACACAGACTGAATGCTAAAGTTAACTGGAAAATTTAATATTTTTAAAGACAATCTAATAACTTTATTTTACATTGCCCATTGAACCAGTTTAACCATCATGGTGATGGTGCTTACAGTGGCAGATGAATTTTTATCTATTAGGAACAGCAGTTACAACTATTTTACAGCCAAACCCATGCCATCCAACGGGAACTCCAGCAGAAGCTGAGGAAACCAAGGTAACCACAAATCCAGATTCAGCCCTGCTGTAATATGCAGCAGAGAAACAAAGACAGTAAAACTGCATCCACTAAAATCAGGGCTGAATTCACAGACTGTTGGGAATTGACAAGTTAAAGAAATTTCAAAGATCAAGTACAAAAATCTTAGTCTTTACAGAAAACATTAAGGAACAGAAGCTATGAGAAAGCAGATCAGAAGACCAAACCTGCATTTTATTCTGACACATAGTATCCAGTTTTTTTTATATATAGCATCAACTGCCAGTACTACTAGGTTATTAGAATACCTGAAAAAAACCTGTCCTTATAATAACAAATCCAAACCAACTATTATAAGGGAAATATATTCAGGGTGTTCGAGTAAGACAACTGCCTCTGACCTCAGCCTGAGACCACTAAGGTACTGTAACATGACAATCCTTCATGAAAGCATTGCACACTGAATTTGTGTAGAACTAGTGCACCAAATGAATAAATAAAAAAGTTTGTTAAAATATTCAGGGAACTGAACAGAATCACGTGTTGTTCAATCAAATAATGTCAGTGTCATTAATCAGTACATTAGGATTTCAGTTGCCATAACAACGTGATACATTTATTACTAACACAAATGGCAGCACTTGCTAAAAATAGTAATTCCAGCATTCAGTTTGTGTGATCCAACACGAATGAAAAGAGCTTTTCAAGACCAACAACCATATGAATACATAGCTTAAGGCTTTTTAAATGACTGAAGGAATTTGAAAGACAAGAGCATGCACTGGTAATGTTGGAACAAATATTCTTCACGACTGCAAAGCTTAAATGACATTGCCAATAACTATATAATACATTGGTCCCTTATCAGAGTATGTGGTCTGATTCTGAGAACCAAAGACCTCATAGGTTACAGCTCTCAATTATCAGATTTCAGGAATATTGTCTTCAAAATTAAAAATTCCAACTACTATAGCCAGGGATTAAAATTATAGCACTGGTTAAATGTTTTGCTTGAATTTTGAGAAAATTCAGAATTTTCAAGGCTTATTTACTATCGAAAATATTGACTATCAAGACAGTGATTGTACAAGCATCTCTGTAAATGGGTATTTTAATTTCAGAAGGACTGCTTGTGTTTAAAGCTAGTTGTTTGAAGGCTAGTGGGCTGATTTATTAGCTTTATTTTCATTCTGAGCAGAAGCTGACCTATAGCATTGCTTATAGCAGGTTAATAAACTTCTGCATGTTAGCAGAGTTGAAGCAGCTGCAGCAATCATCCTCACACAAGGCTTCCCTCTTACCTCTCAACTGTCCACTGCTGCAAGATAATATGAATTAAGCTTAAAATGTGCTGAGAGGTTTAAAAAGCTTATCAATGGGATGAGGCTAAGAGTGCCTACATAACCAGTTTATCTTGGTTCACCTGACAGAAGGATTGATTATGTTCAAGTAATTTCACTGTGCCAGAGTCTTTATGGTAGCATAGAGTCTACCTCTTAAAATTGCCTCTGTGTTAGCAATGAAAAGTTGAGTGAGGCTTTCAAAATACATTTACTGTCATTATGATTTTTAAATGGACCTACATTTAAGAAAATATATCAAGAGCTAAAATACAGATTTAATGCCCTGACACTGAGAAGCAGAAGTTGTGATGTTTCAATGACATTACTGGTTAAGCTACCCTGTTTGATATCTGTCCAGGATCAGCTCTGCCAGCTGAGCTGTGGGAATGGTAAATCTGGCAGAGACACCCAATGCCAGCTGAAAAACACCAGCATTCCCCGTGCCCAGCCACACTCCACCTGTATGGTGTGACACTGGTAGTCTTTGGATGAGGAGAACCTGAGCAATGCAGCACAAGAACCTGGCAGCTGGACTAGCTGATCATTGTAGGTCCCTTCCAACCGAATCTATTCAATTCCCAGTAACATAATTTTCCCCTTGACACAACATTCTTAATTGCAAGATGCTGTAATGCAACCCTACTGAGGACAAGCACTAGTAATGAAACTCCAAATACTGTTGCATTATGTATAATGTGATGTGCTTGTCTCAGTTTCTGGTATATTCAGTTACCTGCATTCTTCACGTAAGTGTGAAAAATAATGTCAAGGAAGGGTTTTGATCACTGCAACATATAATTCTCTGAGTTTAAGTACTATAGAAAGTCTTCATGTGGTTCACATTTAATTGGAAAGAAATTCGTGGTACTTTCCCTAGCCTTAGGGTTCAGTTATATTCCAAAAACAAGGAAAGAGATAAATAATAAAGTTCTTACTTCCATACTTCAAAGAAGAAATCTCTAAAAAGATACATTAGGTGAAAAGTAAAATAATCTCAGCAAAATATTCAATGAGACAGAATGCCAATATTCTACAGCAGAAGACAACAAAGGTGAAAATTCCAGAACTGACAAAGCAGTGGGGATAAAAGAAATCTTGGAGAATTATATATTTCACCTGTCTTTGGAAAGCTTACAAAATAGTTCTAAAACAATTTACAACTAAGTTGACAAAAAACTGCTAACACAGCAGAATATGTTCAAAATGTAATTCATCTTGATGGTGTCTCTTAAATCAAGAGTAACTACTTTAGAAAGTTACAGAATTAGATACTCCTCACTGATTGTTCAAAAGAGACGAGTCAGAACAAAACTGAATTGTGAACTGAAGGACAATGAAAATATCATCACAGCTGATAACTTGAATTCTCATTACGATTCACTAACACCTTATTAAATTCATCTTTGTGATCATTATTCAGGCATAATAGAAATTCAGAGGCAAGGTACTTACTTCACAGTGGCACTCAGAAGGAAATTCAACTGGGACATTAACAGACTATCTGGAGCAGACAGATAGCGATCAAACTGAGCCTGCGAGAAGAGAATATGAGATCAACATCTTAACACCTTGTTATTACACGAAAATGGGTAAAACCACAATTTCTGAGAACATCTCTGATTACATTAAAAGACAGAACTTAATTGTCCAAAACAAATGATTGACTACAGCACCTCTGCCACCAATATTTTGTTTCTGATTATGAGGAATTTGAGTGGAGGGCAAATAATGAGAATCCAGCTTCTATAATTATCCATTTAAGCTTCCTCTGCACAGCTGGTGCAGGTACTTATACATCACTGAAGATCACACCAAGTCTATTCAATGCAGAGGGAATACTAGACAGCTTCAGAGCTATCTAGTATTTAGTCTGTTCAAATTGGACATGTTGCTTGATTCTTTCTGCATGTTTCTTTTTCACCTTTTGGTAGGGAGTCACTGCTTATGCTGGGAAAAATAAAGAGCAAATCACCCACTTCAGGCTTCTTGAACTGCTTCCAAGTCTACTTCTCTTTCTCACAGAATATAGTGATAAGAAGAGCAGTGCTTTGATTCTAAGAAAAAACATTACTCCTGTCTTCAACAGTCAATCAGAAAAATTGTGGCTGCCCCATTCCTGGCAGTGTTCATGGCCAGGCTGGATGGGGTTTTGAGCAACCTGGTCTAGTGCAAAGTACCCCTGGCCCATGGCACGAAGGCTGGAACAAGATGGTCCTTAAGGTCTGTTCCAACCCAAACCATTCTGTGACCGTGTGGTCAAATGGGTTACTCCTGAAAAGATGAAACCAGGTCTTCTCACAGGTGAAAACTCAAGGAATACCGAACACATATTACACTAAGAAGTATTTTAATTAGATAGTGAGAGGAAAAATTCTTATGAGGAATGTCATCAAACATTGAACAGATTACCGGAAAAACCTGTGTAATCTCCATCCTTGGAATTATTTACTAAGACAAGGCCCTAAGTAAGTTTATCTAATGATGGCAACTTTCCTGTTCATTCATTCACTGAATGAATATTCTCAAGCTGGTAAATCCTAAAATCCCCATCCATCCATCATTTAAAACATAGACAAAAATGAGTAATGAAGTCACAGTTCTTACAAATTAATTTTTTGGGGTTTTCTGTCCTTGTTTGGAAAGCAAGGGATCTTTTGCTGAGAGAAGTATGAACTTAACAAGCACTGCATTTGCAAGCATGTATGAACAACTTAAAAGGCTGGGAACTGGAAATCTTTCAAGCATAAATGGGAGGCAGTGAATCTGCCTACAAGTACTCCCCCCTGGTTTAAAGCCTGAGAAGCCAGTGGATTATAGGTTGATAGATAGGATTTATGTGGGTTTGATTTCAGCACCCTTGGCTCCATTCTGGTTAAAGTGTGTTCACAGAAGAAGATGTTAAGTAATGAAAAAAGTAAAACAGCTGGATTCTTCTCTGAACTATTCAAGGGAAATTATTATGTACCACTATAGATAACAGTGTTACATATGTATAATTTAAAGAGAAGGTCCTCAAGCTGCAGCCTTTAAATTTGTTGTTAGTCTACAAGACCATGATAAATAGAAGATATTTTAAATTCTAAGTAAGTTTTAATAAGAATCCATGCTGATCTGAGTAAACCACTGAGTGCTCTGTGCCAGAGCTCTGCTCATCCAACTAGCTTGGGAATTGCTGGTTAAATCCTGAACAGAAGAAAATGGGTTACACTATCATAATTGGGATCAACATATTGAACATATGCACAATTGCTGAATTGTGCATTCAACATACACGTTTTCTAAAAAACCTTTTAAAATCCCCTTTTGTTCCATGGGTGTGTACATACACTGCTGTATGAGCAGGCCTTTACAGTTAAACTTTTAGAATAAAGCTAAACTTGGCTAAGCAAGAAGAGTGAGAGTTGATACATAATTGCCTACTGAACTGTGATACTGCTATCTCTATACAAAATAGCCTTCACACACTCTAAGAAAAAATATCAGCTGATAATTCGCTTTAAAATATATTGTAGCTTTCAACTTAAAAAAAATGTAACTGTGACATACGCCTGGAATCTAACTTCTGAGTAAAACTGAAATATTTGCATAAAATCAAAGCCTTAGGACTAAGATTATAAATTATAGCAGAACCTATATTTCAAAGCATAGAGACAAAAAAAAAGAAACTTTGGTGATTAAAACTAATTAGAGCTAAGCATTTGCTTTTAGCAATTTAAGATGATTCACAGTACAGCATTCTTGTAAATAAAGATCTACCTCTCGAGGCTTAGAAAATAATATTCTATTACTACCCCTTCAGAAATAATTTATGTATTTATTACTTTGAGTGGTCAAATTACTACAAACGAATAAAGTATTCCCAGATATACAATTTAGCTATTTTCAAAGAGTAGGACTTATTAGATGAATATCTTCTACTGCAGATGAGTATCTTCTAATTACATAATTAACAGTATTCTTTACCATGTCACAGCATCATCACCATAATATGAAAGTTATAAGTGCTTACCATTGCAACCTTCAGGGACACAGAATCCATACTTGACAAATTTGAAAGAGGACCCTAAGAATCAATAATCAAACAAGGAGATAAAAAAGGTCATACTAGCATAGAGAAAAAGATAATTAATAAAGTCTACAGCTGGTTCAGTAGTTAATTTTTATTTGGTCCTGCTACAGGATCTTAAATGTTTGGAAACTGTCACCATTTCAGTACTGAAATGCTGTTAACAGTTCATTTGTATTCTACCACTCCCTTAAATTAAAAGCTGAGAATATGGAATTCTTACTATGTCCTTTCAAAACTTTTTCTTCCTTCTCCACCATTAAATAAAGCCAAAAATAGCCTTCCACAAGGTCTAGAATAAAAACTGAACTGCAAACTGGCTACGTCCCCTTGGTAATCCAAACTTAAGAGACAACTTTATCTATCTGTTCTTGGACCATGAAGAATTCAGACCTGCTTCCCAGTAAACCTTCTGTGCTGGTATGGCAGTACAATGTACAAATGCTGCTTAACCTCCCTAGCAAATTCTGCAACAACATCACCTCTGCAGCCAGGCAGATGTACAGACAGAAATGAAAACTACTACATCCCATTAACAACCTGCCCAAGTCAACTTGCAATTTGGTTTTAAAACAGGAGATAGGCTCATGAATAGAAAACTAAGTTGAGTTATTAATCAGATTACTTATACATTTATTTATTCATCTTTATACATAAAAATCTGTTGAGCTTGGGCACTTTATGCAAAATTATTAGCTGAAGAAACAGCATAAAGCTCTCCAACAGAGTTCTGTTTTCTCCAAAAAACACTGTTTTTCACTTCTACAAAAGATCACAAAAGGACATAGGCACAGCTGAAGGGAAGAAGGGCTGTATTAACACCTACCACACTGCAACTGTGCTTCACAAGAAAGGGAGAGCGTGAGCTCTGAGTTCCAGTTTTCAGCTCCTCTAAGAAATCTCAAGTTTTCACTTTGAGAATCTCACTGTCTTGGTACTAGAATAGCTACAGCAACAAATAAGGACGAAAGAAGAAACTATTTCAAACTACTACTAAACTCATCTGCCAGTTTTCTACAGAAGAAAAAAAGCAGCAATTACCAAATGCATGCAGCCATCTACGGACTCCATGCGTGGTGCTACAGGAAGCAATGGGGAAGCTGAATGCTGCTTACACACACAGCAAGTCTAACATGTCCTGGGTGCCATGGGAGCGCTGGTGTTCAGACCCAGTGCGCACCAGACAAGTGGTACAGGACTGTCGCACACTAACCCTGCTAGGCCTGCTGAACACACAGTAAAAACAGCTGTAGCTGCAAGGTGCCTGTGTCTAATAGTCCTGGTCCCATGTGAAAAACCAACATTACTGAACCTTTGCTTTCAGAGGAAGCTTAATTTGCAAAAACATTAGTGCCAAAATACCACTAGTTGGCAAATGTGTGGTACCCCCTCAACATGTAAATTCTGTAAGCTCACCTGCTCTGGTTTGTGTTGCTGCAGAGCATTATAAATGTAACTCAGACCAGCTCTCGTTAGCACGTAGGAGGCTTGCTCATTTATGAGTGTATCTAAATGAGCTTCAATCTGAAATGTTAAGCATAAAGTATTTATAAAGAGTGTGTGAGAATATTAAATGTAACAAGTTCTGGGGTTAAAATGTCTAGAAACACAAATGGGAAGAAAAAAACCACCACAAATAAGGAGAGTGATCAATAAACAAGGAAATACTACAAATACATACAGCATAATTACTTTATCCATTTACATCTTTCATATTACAAGCAACCAATAATAAAAATGCAGAGAATTCTTTCATGTCTGACTGATAAAATAACCTATTATTTTTTGTATTTGTAAATAGAACACCATCAAAAATCAAGATTATAGCCTTGATCTTAAAAATTCCTATATAATTTTATTTTGCTATAATTCTTTCAAAATATGTGATAAAAACCATTCCACTCTTATTGAAAATATGGACAATAATATGGCAATTTTACAATAAGCAAGAGACAGTCTTTTATAAGGAAAATAAAAATGAAACTAAATCATACTCAGAATTGATTTTAAATTCAATACTGATAAATGTGTATTTGAAGAAAGTCAACTGAATGAACAATAGACAATGAAATGACAGTTATCCACTTTGTTTTAATTATCTTCATATGAAAAAACTTGTAAGAGTACTTCATGTTCTTAATATAATCTTTACTTTGCAGGAAAACCTAATCCCTAAATCCAGTCACAGCAGCAGCAATAATTTTTCAGTTTGAGCAGAAAGACACTTGGGTACATATACAATTTTACTTCATTTTTACAGATAACTACACCACAATTTTTTTCTTCCAATCCTAAAGAAAAGAAAAAAATTATAATACATTAAAGCCTAGTAAAATGTAAGACTCTTTTGTCTGATACTTTAAGAGTTCACCTTTTTACTTCCTAAAATTGTTTAGAAGAACACACTTTCCTTTTTAAATCAGAAGGGAAATCTTAATATTTCAATTTGTAGTTTTTAACTGTCTTAGTGAATTCTTTTTCTATGAAAAATGTTTCTCATATTAAATATGCCATTCTAACTCCACTTGAATAACCTACTTATGTATAATCTTAAAGATTTTTTTCAGTCTGTTCCTGTATTTATAAAATGTTTGAAGAAAGTAAATGGTATTAAATGTGTAAGCTTCAGCTCTACTGCTTTTCTGAAGAATAAACCAATTGCAACATTTACATGAAAGGAACTCTGATAAAAGAAATTAGAAATACCCTAGACAGTTTGGTGAGGTTGTCTGTTTGCTTGTTTCAGAGCTAAAAGGTGCTAGAAATTGTTATTAGGAGTAGAAAGTAAAAAATGGCTCACAGCCAATCCTTGCTGATCCCTTCAAATAAGAATTTGTGACTTTTTTCAAGGCCTGAGCTCCAAAGGCTCTCCTGAGATATACTGCAGACATATTCATGTAGCAAAATATAAATGGGCAGTGGCCAAGTTTTTGTAAGTCAACAGTTTCTAAATTTTCACTTCCATTTCAAAATTGTACCATGTATGGACTACTATCCCGGGATGTGAGGGGAAACCAAACAAATGAGAAAAGAGAGGCAGAAAGCAGGACTGAAGCAGTAACTTCGGCTACACAATATTCTAGTACAAAACAGATTATGATCTAGTACTGAACTGTATGATGGAATACAGTCAGCCATTTGACTGAGCTTTCAATTTCCATTTGCTTCTTCTCATACAGTTTGCAGACAAATATTAGAATGATTAGGATAATGAAAATGTTCACTGGTCTGGGTTTATTTGCAACTAAACCAAACAAACCCTAATATTTTAATTATTTTTTGTCTGTTTAAAATAAAAGATGCTACCTGCTCATGGTCTCTGATAAGAAGTCCTCTTATCCCATTTCCCTGATTTTGATAATGTTGACTTTGGGTTGATTTTAACATAAATATGTTCACAACACAACTTACAGTGTGCAAAAATCCGTAATAAGTTCATTTACTCTTGGGCATGCTAAAGCTTACCTGAAACTGCAACATTTCTAGACGTTTGTCAGTGAATTCAAAGAGAGCCAGAGTAGTCTTCATCATGTAAAGTGAATTTACCATGTAGGTTGCCATATCAGCTGTGCCCAAATTACTAGCAGACATAGTACACATCTGTAACAATGGATCTAGCACACAAGACAGAACCTAAAATAGCAAACACACAGAAAAGAGGGAGGGGAGGGAGGAAATCATGTCACACGAGGCTTCTAACCTCATTCTGTCTCTATCACGTATTTATTCCCCAAAGCAGAATAAAGAGGAATGAGAGTTTCCAACTGTGAAAGCAGTTTTCTACTGGATTTGTCAGCAGGTGATCACCTACCACAGTGATAGAGAAAGTATAAAAACCTGACAAGAACAGATTCCAGCCTAGCAGGAGGAAGAATAACCCAGATTAGATAATTGGTAATTGTGCAATCTTGAGGGTGTATTTACTTAATGGAGTCGTAATTGGATAACAGAATTTTGATACTGTGTTAAGAGTAGCACTCCATACTCAACTGTAATTATCCATATTGTTAGTCACCCTGTTATGCACATTACAAACTCTGGTTTGACAGAGAGCTCCAAAATGGGACCAGACAAAAAGATTAATGTTCCATCTACCTTTGTGCACTGAAACTAAACACATTCTTTTTTTTGCCCCTCTCCCTCCTTCTCACACACACAAAGCTGTCAAACATTCTTGTACCTGCACAAAGTCAGCCTGACGTGCATCCAGCGGAATAACAGATGAGTCATGAGATGCCAGAACCTCCCGTAGCAAGTTAAGTGTCTGGTTTAGGGCAGAGCTCGGGCCAAGATCAGGAGGTGGGAGCTCAACCTGAAGAACAAGATTATCTGTTTGTGGGGACTTTTATTAATCTCATTTACAGCAAATACCACCCAGTCTGTTAGCACAAATGCAATAAACTAATAACAAAATTACATATAGGCATACAGAGAACTTTAATTTGACACTGGACAAATATAGCACATTTCAGACAATAATTGCCTGCAACTTTCAGCATAACCATCTCATTCAGTGCCAAATAAGCAACACTGAATTTCTCCTTTCTTTCAGACTATACCTATTTTACTGTTTGGAGAAACCCAAACACTACTGGTTTTGGCAGTGAAAAAAACCACATTTACTACATTAGGTGCCAAAGAGCAGCCACCTTGGCACCACTGAGTTATCTTTGAGCAGGACTTCTTAGGAACATTTCAGAATCTAGTGCAGGCAGAGCTCTGGGAGATGAGAGCCATGCTGCAGCAGCTCTTGACAAGACTGCACAGCTCCTGTGATGCTGAGTATGAGAGCTGTAGTCACAAATGCAACAGTCTCAATCCCCAGCAAGCTCGTATATTAAACTGCCAGTACACAAATGAACTGCACAGAAGCCAACTCAAGTACACCTACATGAACTGCAATGAGACAGCAAACTGAAATGCAGGCTTATGCAAAGATAAGGAGCAGATAATGCAGATGTTTAAAAAATAAAGAAGGAAAGTTTGTGTATATTAGAGAAACAAATATACTTTCCAAGTCAAATATGAAAATTGAAACCCCTGAAATGGACTGAAGTTCTATGCTATTTTTAACCTAGGTTCACATACTTTAGCCCTTTCTTTGTAACAGGCAAATACTCATTAAACACTTAAAGCATTTACAGAAAATCTAGCACCTCTTCTTCCCAACACTCATTTCTTAGATTCTATTCCAAACATAGCTGCATCTTTTTGTCTCCAGCTCTGCCTCAAACTGGCTTCCTGCTGCCTCCTAACCCTTACTACCACCTCATTTCCTTCTGCCAACAATTCACTTCCAACCTTCCTCTCTTGTGCCCATGCAAGGGTAAACACAGATGTATGTGGCTGGATCATGTGGGAGTAAGGAGACCCTCAGCAATACACAGTAAGTTAAGACCTAAAGGCATAATCTTGCCAAAAGGAGAAAGGAGAAGTAAGTTTGGATGGGACTGGCCCATGTGTCTCAGTCAGGCCACAGCAGAGCAATGCAGCATGCACTTCTGCAGTACGCTTAAGACTCTGGCTCTAAAGAAAAGGCAGCAGCTTTGGATGGCTTCAAGTCATGGGCAACAGGTTCCACACCTTCCCATACTGATGAATGGCATAGTAATATGAATGTCTGAGTCTTAAAGTTAAAAAAAAAAAAAATCCAAGGGTCAGGGGCTGATGGTCAAAGAAACCAAGGAGAGCACAGCAAACATCTTCAGAGCAGAACATTACACAGCCTTCTCGAAATTAATCTATACCTGATGAACATGGCAGCAAAGAACGAAAGAAAAAAAAAATCTCTCTCTTTGAAACCAGGCTAAACTTTCACACTTTGTGCTCTGAAACATTTGAGATACCATACATGTCCCCACACTGTTACCGAAAAAGATTTAATGAAAACTTTTTTCATCCTTCTGAATATAAAATATTCCTCTATTCTCACTTTCCAAAAAAGAGTATACTGAACTCAAAGAACTAATGGAAAACTAAATCTAATAGGTTCAAAGAACAGTTGTTCAGCCCAAGTGGTCTTGAAATCATGAAACAAATATTCTAGCAATAAAGTAACAGTAATTCAAAAAGAGGCACTTACTCAGTGCTGATCAGCAGTAAAGTTTACAGCACTGAATGACTTTCTTCTTTTTTCTTCTTCTTCTTGTTATTATTAGGGCTATTGATTGTGTCCTGAACACACATTTCAGACATAAACTAGACCATGTTCCGTGATATTTTGGTGTTGAGACTACAGTTTGATGGAGCTTTCACTTCCAACACACACACAGATCATGGCAATTATAATTTCAGGCTGCTTTCCATTGAATTTTTGTCTCCTGAGGTAGCTAGTGCTCAGAAGCTCTTAAATTAGATTCATCTTTCACTTGCCTGTTCCTTTACAGTCCACTGTCTTCTAGGTAAGAGCAAGGAACAACATAATGGAAGAAGAAAATATGGCAAGGAAAAAAATATTTAGATCACTAGATTTTATTTGGGTTACCCCAAAATTCCTGACTACTGCAATAGAGACAATATTATCAGTAAGTGGAAGGAGAATCAAAGTAGTGCTATATTAATTTTGAAAATTCTAACTTTTGACATATGCATACAAAGCAAGGGCTTTTTTTTCAAAATTAAAAAAGAAAATTTAAAAACAGACACTTCAAATTTATAAGGAACATATGGACTCCAACTCATGAGCACTAATCACTCTTCTAACAAAAAAATAATTGATGCCCTGAATGTTTTACATGCACTAAGAGATCATTATAATTTATCCTATTTCCAGAAACATAGTTTTCAAATACATGCTGAGTTCTACTTTTGAAGTACCTCTTTCAGATGCAAGCTAGACAGCAGCTAACTAAAACATGATTAGGGAAGCTCTGCAGCAGTGAGTTCAACTGCATTAAAACATACTCTAACACAGTATTAAGTCTCTAATTTGTTTTAACTTCCAGTTCAGTCATACAGAAATTATGCCAAATAGCTCTTCAGCCTTTCAAAAAACCAAGAAATTATCCATTTTTAAAATCCAATATACAAAACTGAAATTAATTCTGAAATGAATACTAAAAGTTGTACATAAGCTTTAGGACAAAAATTTGTATCTTCTTTTCTGCATATTATCAGTGGGAAACAGATACCAGGCCAGTAATCTTCCTCCAAACCTATAACAGAGCAAGTTTCTCTGTCCATGAGAGCAAGTAGCTCAAAGGATGTCTTACAGAATTTTACAAACAGCAAAGGAAAATGCAGAAAAAAGAAAAGGCAGAAGTGTGCACATATGTTAATTTTTTCCGTTTCTCATTTACAGAAAAGGTTACATTTTTAAAAAGGGCAAATTTTCTTCTGAAAACACTGCATAGTGGATCAGAACTTTATATCCTGTGGTACTTGAGCATTAGAAAGTTAACAGTTAAAATGTTCACTGAGGGAACGGAATACCTCCTACACAAGGAGAGGATATGTTCTGCCTGGAAAAGAGAAGGCTCAGGGGGGATGTCATAAATGTGTATAAATATGTGAAGTGAGGGATGAAGATGGAGCCAGACATTTCTCCATGGTGTCCAATAACAGGTCAAGAAGCAACAGACACAGATTAAGACATGGGAAAACAATTTTTTACTGTGAGGTTAGTCAAGCACTGGAGACGGCTGCACAGTGAGGTTTTGGAGTCTATCCTTTGTGATATTAAAACTTCAGCTAGAGCAAGTCCTGGGCAATCTGCTCTAGTTGACATTCCGTGTCACAAGCAAGATGGCTGGACTAGATGGTTTCTAGTTTCCTGCTGAACTCATCCATTCTTTAATTCTGTGATACTGCTACCAAATAAAACAAGATGGTAATTTAAAACACAGAACTCCACAGAGAAAGCCCTACTTAGGAGTAACAAATGGAAAGTTAGTGGCTTTTATAAGAGCCTAATCAGCTTTAAATACCACCTTTTAAAAACCCCCACTGGCAGGGGCTGGATCCAAAGTACTACAGAAAGGAACCTTGTAAAAATGTTATGAATTTTTCATGCTGTCAGTAAACACTGAGCAGCATCAACTGCAGAGTCCATTCTCCTCAGCTGAAACTATATTCACCAACACTCCAAGAAACCTGAGTGCATGTCTTGTCAGAGAAGCTGTATGAAGATTTTCTGGTCCTATTAGGATCCTACAGAGGTCAACAAAGTAGAATGCCTAATGGCATGCTTGTCTTTTGAGCTATGAAGTTGGTCTTGGACGAAAAGATAACTAGTTTTGCTTTGTTCTCATGGATCCATTTAAAAGCAGAATAGCATTCAGATCACAACAACAATAATCAGTCTTATTCAATCTGCCCCGCATCTGATTTCCCAGAAACCTAATAGATTTCATTCTGGCAGGAATCAAATTATGAAGGACAAGTTTACAATTATTCCCATGCAACATTTTTACATCTCTCTCACTGACAAACTTAAAAGATAAAGCAATCACAGCATTTAATTAGCATACATCTACTCTAAAAAGAACTTCATTAAGGAATAATAATCCCAATATCCCAAAACTTAATTTGGGATACTCTACTAATAGTCTTTTAACAGCTCAGACAGCAGATGACTGGAGTTTGGCACAATCCTTCTTTAGTGCCCTTATGATAACTCTCATTCCATTTTATTAAATGTTTGCAATTATTCTTTCTTTTAATAATTGCTCTGGAACACGAGTGAAAATGGAGGAAGGACATGTGGGCTTGAAAATTCCCACTCTTCTAATTTAACAGGTGGTCTAATAAAACATGCTAACATCGGTTGGCCTAACACACTTGTTAAAATGCCTCACCAATGGATTCATGATATTAAATAACTCCCATACTGAGAGGACTGAAAGAGCAGTCCATCCACTCCAGTCCATTAGGTACTCTGAACTTTACTCTCTGTTTCATTGGAACAGTTTCTGTTGTTCTGACAATTATTTTCACTCACTATTTTCTCCCGGATTTATAATCATCTGTAAAATGTAACGGGCTGTTCTTAGAACCAGACAATGAGTAACACAAGCAGAATCCTGAATACATTTGATTTATAAGCACAGAGTGAAAAGAAACATGGAAAATTATACTTAAGGATTTTAATGATAATTCTGATCCACTTTACTAGCATGGTTGGTAGACCCATGGCTGGGTCCAAAAAAGCTAAAAAGCAACAAATACAAACACAATTTTTTTCAGCAAAAGGACACCAACACTGGTGAAAAAACACTCCAGTTCAAGCAAGAACCAGAACAAATCAACTGCTACCAGAATTAGAAAGTACTGGCAAGAATGCCCAACACTGGCTCTGAAGGGTAGGACCCACTAAGGCAAAGGAGAGACAGCATCTGCACTGAGCTGATGCACCAATCCTTCAGTGGCACAGGAGGTGGCTAGTGATGCACAGCTTCTGAAGGATGTCAACGTTGAGCTCTACAGCAGCCTGAGAATCTCAAAGTCGTGAATAGCATTTTAAACCCTAAAAAAAAAAAGTGGCTTTGCAACAACTCTTACCAAGCTTCGTGACAGGTTTCAAGAAGTGTGGGAACCAAAGAGACTCCCTTGTGTACTGCATTTCTTTGATAACAATGGACTCGCTTTCCAGCAGTCTGCTGAATATCTGTCACATGGATTTCAGCTCAGAGTTACCTGAGAAGCCGGAATGAGAATACCTTAAAAAAGCTTTCTCAGAACGAACAGTTTGAAGTTGAGAGCTGCTGAGTATTTTATTTTGAGATTCCAACCAGGATGCTTGAAATTTTCTTATGTAATGGAAAAAAAGTTCACAGCAAAGTGCTTCTGGGCAAACCAGTAAGTATTCTGAAGTAACCAGGGATTTCCCCCTATCATGTACACCGATGGCTTGACAACCAAGAGGGAGAATCCTGATCTAAGACTGCCTAAAAGCTTCCATACACCTCCACACTAGTGACACTCCTTATGTAATATGGGACTCTTCTCAAAAATAGATGTGAAGAGGAAGCTATTTTCTTGTCCTAGAAAGAATAGCCTGAAGTCTCAGTTTCCTACTGTGCTTTAGAAATTAAATCCCAGGCAGATTGAAGGCAATGCTCAACTCAGGATAATCAATAATCTAGGGAATTAAATTGTCTGTGGTGATGAAGACATCAAATTACTATCCTGTCATTTGTCTGCATCCTAAGGATGGGATCTTGAAGAGTTAGCATATTTAATGAAACCTGCTTTGTCTAAAAAAGGTTCCCAACTAGCTATACTGAAGTGAAGGATTTGCTTAAATCATATTCTCGTCTATCAACTACTATATACAACGTAGATATTAAAAAGGCAAATAATTATCAGCAACAACAGATGATATTGAAGAAATACGATTGTTAAAATTGTCTATCTGACAGGCCATTCACTGCTTTCCAATAATCTAAGCAGAAGAGGCACTTAAAGATATAGAAATAGTATTTTTTACTTCAGAACATCCCATTTCCATTTTAATGTATTTCCAAAATTATTAAAATTGTTTTAAGAATCATATTTCAATCAAAGTATTGGACAATTGCTATTCTTTGAAACCGGCTTATCAACGCCTTAAGATGCATAATCTAAATTGAAGTAAGAAACCACAATTTCCAGATTGTTCAAGTGAAAAGTAATTTACTAATTTTCCCAGTGAATATTCTCTAGCTGCACAACACGAACAGCAATGAAGCCTTTGCAATCGCCTATGTAAGCAAAAAGGTCTATCTTCCATGGGTTTAATCTTCTCTGAAACTAAAAAAAAAATCTGGAAGCAATTGCAGTGCATACATAACTGGCAAAAAGCTGGAAAAAGGCTGGGATGTGAAGAAAATCCTACTGATACATATACACAATTTTGGTCTGAACATGCATTTAAAAAATTCATAGTAAAAAGCAACCTTCAGTTTCTTCAAAATGTAAAGGCATTGTAACATTCACTACTAAATTTACAAAGACAAATGAAAAGGCATAAAACCTGCTTATCTGTACACTAACACACAAAAAACTAAGTAACAAGATAATTAAATCTATGATAAAAGAAACATCTTTATCGCATGGAAACTGATGTTTCTCTGAGTGTAATCAGCCTATAAATTTTGTATTTTTTTATGAAGCAAAACTAATTTCGGTCATGAAGAGATAAGACATCATTCTATCAATTCAGTAATCCATTCACAAAGGGTAATAATATAAGGTGCTACAGAGGACTATCTAACACTCAGTTACAATTAACTACACATTAAAACAGGAAGATTTCTTCTCAGACATAGAGTTACCTCATTGTTAACTCCTGAAGCAGATTAATAAATAATTGTAGAAGCCCTTGTTACTCATATATCTAACAGCCCTCTAAATCTCTTTAAGCTTTTGACCTCAATTATATTCTGAGGAAAGATCTTCATAGGGCACATAGGCAATGTAATATTGTCTATGTTTCAGACCTAATTTATAAATGTGTTTCTGAGAAAGAGCAATATTGTGATCTTTTCCCATTACATGGTAGGCTCGGTATGCCATTCATTACTCGTAATAAAACACCACTGAAGGTGGCAGTGCAATCACTGCTTTCATTTAAGGCCAGTAAAAGCAAATTTGACTACTTTATAAAACAATGACAGCATCTAGAACCAGTTACATCCAGACTGAGGGCTGAGGGAAGGGGAACTAAGAGGGCAAAGAGGAATACACAACCTTTCCACAGTGACAATAGAAAGAACACACACTGTGGACTAGGGGATCATAATTCCTTTATCATCCTTCTGAATTCTACACATTTCCAAATTGAAAACAGTGTATCACCCAAAACAAAACCTCACAGACTGTGAGTTACTGAGTAGGAAAATCATGCTAGATCCTAACTGAGTATAGATTTAATACTCAGCAGGATAAATAAATAAATAAAAAAGAGATGAATACAGAGATGTTTTCAAGCCAAGAAATTTTTTTTCCTTAAGCACTTTGTAAGCAAAGAGCAGTCATATATTTTTGCTAAGGTCCATCACTGATTTCTTTTCATATACGGAAAATTTACACAGATATTTTATTTTAGCTTACACATTAGGAAATAAAATGTTTTTCGGTAAATTGATGTTGTCCTTGTCCATCGCATGTTTTAGGAAGTCAGCTTTAGCTGATCCTTGAAGAAGCATTAATAGCAAAGAAACTATTACTGATATGATCCTGCATTCAAATGGAAATACGCAAGAGCAACAATGCATTAAGTGGACTTCAGCAGTATGGACTGTGGGTGGTAGCAGCTAAGGAGTAACCCAATGAACAAATGAAAGCACTGAAAGGAGTCACTGGGATATCTGGGAGGGAAGAGGAGGAACAACTGCTTCTTTGAGAAAGTCATTCCCCAGCCCCTGCAGAAAGACAGGAAATTAGGACCAGACAGACTGCTGAATGACAAAACTCATTGGGAACCACAGAATAATACTGACAAAACTCAGAAAACCTGACTGAGTGGTCAGCAAATCATAAGTCTGTACAAAGAATAGTTTCCGGAACATGAAGTATTTTTTTCCATTTTTTATAGGTTAAAAAATTTAAAAATGCATTTACAAACGTTACAGCAATGTTCATGTGGTAAAACTACTTTTATAATAGACAGAAAAGCCCAAATTTTGTTTTTACTTAGCTTATCATTTTGGGATATACCTTTCAACTTCAAAAAAGGAATGATGCACAATTAACTACTGATCTGATGATGCATTAATACAAATTATACAGCTCAATCGCCTGACTTTGCTCTATTGCACTTAAGAAAGTTTCCTACTTTTGTCGCTTCTCCTAGATTTTAAAAATATTTAAACTGTTCTGCCAAAGACTATTGCTAACCACAGGATTTTAGACACCTATCTACAAAACCTCTATTATTATTAGAATTAAAATATAAACAGCAAGTTTGTAATGTAGTTCTGTAACTAAAATACTGAAAATACAAGACTTCAACTTTAGGAAAAGCTGACATATAAAACAGCTATTTACCTAGTTATCTTACTAGACAAAGGGAAACAAGCATGTTTTGAAACATGAAAGCTGTACAATTTTGAAACAAACCTTGTCCATTAGTTTACTTGCATGAAGACTCAGGCTATTAAAGAATATTTTCTTGCTCAACAAATGCATTTCTTCAATTGTTGTCAATAGTGTGGCTGCACTGTTTCCTACAATACCACTGAAAAAAAATTAAGATTATTTAAGAAATCTAAAGGGGGGACAACATGATAGTCAGATACTTAAATATAATTTTTAAAAAGATTATTTTCAAAGTTGAAAATCTAGAACAAATAAGTGCAGGGAACAGTTCTCCATAATGGCTGAGAGATAAGCTGACTGTAAGAACAAGCATTATCAAGTATGTCATTAAGCAAATGTTAAATACAGGCTATCAACCATGCACAACCTTTTTTGTAGAGTACTAAAATTTACTGGATTTTTGCTTTCTGGTGCAATAAATCTACTTCTGTTTTCAAAACTAATTACCTAACAAAAAGGGTTAACAACATTCTATCATACTGCCTGTTAGGGATAGCATTACCTCTCTCCTTTCTTCACTGAGATGCTGAGTATCTCCAAAAATGTAAGCATTCATGCCTTGCTATTCCGAGTGCTAAACTATCACGCTTAGCACAGACACCACATAACCCTTAAATGGCACTACAGAACTATGCTCTTCTCACAGATATATCCTCCCTCTGGCTGTAGGAATTGGTGCACTTTTAAGCTACAAACTGTCAGTGAAAAGTCATTGGGTCATAATAGGACTAAACATCTATCTCGATTTTCAGACTGTAATCTTCTTTAATAGATAATTTCTCAAACTGCTTTTTCCTTTCATTAGTGAGGTGCACCTTCCCTATGCAGAGGAAATTATTCAGCTGGTAGAATGTACTTCAGTGGTCTTTAAACATTATGTTGTTAACAAGACAAACCAACAGATAAGACTGCCTAAAACCTTCCATTTTAACACCACATTTTCAATTGCACCAAGCTTCGTAACTATGGGGAAACGCTAACTTTGGAGACAGAAAAACAACACCAAAATCTTCCAGGACTTTTGGACAATAAAATTAAGAATAGGTCTTAACACATGTTCTACAATAGACCTACCATCACAATTGAGGAATTTAAATAAACTGGGAGGTGCTCAAGAACCACTTATCCCAGTCTGCCCAACATTTGAAGTATTTTCAGACAGAGAAGCTCAAGTAGTAATACTAATATTTCAAATTCTCAGCAGTTCAGTCCAGGGCTGTGGAGGAATATTTTTCTCCTACTGCTGTTTCTAACCAACATGAACTACAGCATATGCCACAACATATAAATTATATATCATTAGCAGCTCTGGCTTTTCTCAAGTTTCCGTATTCCTGGTGGCATCTGGGAGGTTGGAAGGTGATCAGCACATCTTCAATAGTGAGATAAGGGAGTGCATAATTAGAGGAAAAAAATTATCAAAAAGTCATCAAAACACAATTATTTAAACAAAACTAAACAAAACAAAAACAACACCACCAAAAAAACCAAACAAAAAACAAAGAAGCAAACAAAAGGTGAAGAAATTTCATTTAGTAACATTTTCTCAAAAGGGACTTGACTTTGTCATATGAAATGTTGTGTAGAGTTTTTTGTATACTATTTGAATCTAGACAGAACAATAAAGAAATAGTTATTGTGGTAAATTGATGCTATATTCCAAAGCAGTTTTCATATGAACTGAGGAATGGCAATGGATATATGGTTTCTGCTTGATATCACATATGTTTCTTCTTGATGATATAGTGCAGAGCAAGAACTAAGCAACAAAAGTACGCTTCCTGTAAGATTTATTCTTACATATACAATTAGGGAAAAAGGCATTTTTAACATATTAAGTAATTTTGTGTACCTGATTGTATGGTGGTAGAACTTGAGCAAATTAGAAATCTTGTACAGTAAAACTGCTCCTGGCTCAGCAACAATCACTTGCTCAATTCTAACCTGCAGCATGAACAAATACAAACATCCTTCAGGTCATAAATTCCGAAAGCCAGCCTTCCATGACTTTATATGCAATATATCTCTGATTTTTGAAAAATAAATTCAACTAAAAATAAATTTTAAAAGAGAATGTCCAGTTAACTTTAATGTTCGGCTTGAACTGAAGTGCTTCTGGGCTGCCAAGCATCTGGGCAGAAAACATAAAGGTATATGCATTCTTGAAAAACTACAAACCCAAAAAGCCTTCCAAAAATCCTACAGTTCCTACAGAATTCTGCTGTTATTGGAAATTTTAAAATAATGAGATAATTTGATGGATGAATACCAGTACATACTGTAATCTTCCCCAGGACTGAATAGCAAGAACAGCTGCAATGCTGTAGAATCACTGAACTACAGCAGTAGATTTATAGCATCATGCGGAAATTCAGAATATCAAAGTATTCAGTATTTTGCCTCAGAAACAAATTTCACCTGGATGAATAAATTCTTCCCTTAAAGAAGAGCATATGTATCTTCTACCAGTATTTAGTTAGATACATTTATAACTAATTACCAGCTATGTTGACTGTTTATCTCAATCAGGAGATACTGAGATACTGGCTACATAACAAAATGGCTACATAACAAAATGGTGCTTCAGTATTTACAGTTGGACAGCTGATGTCTTGTCTCCATGGTACACAGAGTCTCAATCCACTCATAAAAAGCTGCCCCAGGGTCAATCTTTGTGCACTTACAAAGCAGAATAGACAGTGACTTATCCCTGCACTGCTCTCCATGTGCCTGAGTGTGGAAGGGCTACACACAAACCAGCAGCCACCACCCACTCTTCCAAGGTATTGGCTGTTCAATGGAACATGATGTGCTGCAGTCCCTTCTTCTCAGAGTCAGCTGCAGCGAGAACCAACTAAGATTATGTCTCCTCAATCCTTTCAGTTTGCATCTAATTCACAGACCAAAACCAAATAATACTTTTTAACTCTTATTCACAATACTTAATGCATGAAGTTTATTTCAACACAAAGGTGAACTTTGCTCTTCAATGTGTTTGAGTATACAAAGGTCTATACAAAAATATATGTCTCCAGTGTTACTTAGAAGGTCCTGTGGGCATGAACACTGAATATATTCTAGCTGTTCAGCAAAAGAAAATAGGGCAGGCAGGGGGGAAAAACAGACAAAAATATATTGACAAAAGAAAAAGGGAATAACTGAAAGTAAAGAAAATAATTAAGAACTGAAAAAGACAGAATAGGCAGAAGGAGAGGAAAAAAAAAAAGGAAGATTTTAGGGTCACGAGAGAAAAATAATAATTAAAAAGACAAAGTGGGAAAAGAACTGCTGCTTCCCATACAGAAGTCTTCACTGCACTGGAGATCCAAAATTTGCAAGCAACGCAACCTAACCTGTTTGGGGAAGCTCTGGATTTGAAGCTCTTACTATTTTTTAGTCCTGTACATCCTGTTGTTAGCTGACCATAAAAGACTACCTGCAGTCCACATAGGGCATCAAAGACATTTTGTTTTGAACTCAAATGTTATGGAAAAGATGAGGAGTTTGGTTTAAACGTTTTTTAGGATTCTCCTACCTCCATCTGAAATGAGAGGCCTGTGGTAAGATCTACCACTAGGGAGAATTCAAGAGTCACTTAAGTGCCTAAAACACAAACCAACTATTAGTAAGAAATGTGGGCAATTTAGACTGCGTGTAAGCATAACCCTTCTACAATGTATTGTAGAAAAGACTCCTCCAAACTGAATCTATTACTGTTGTTCCTCTGAACATAGTGGCTTGCAATGATCTAATTACCTATTCTGCATTGTATGAAGGCTCTTCTGCTTGGGGGTTCTTCAGGGGGGATTTTTTCTACCTTTTTTTTTCTTTCCCCAATGGAAACAATAAGTGTTTCATACTTTTTACTGGAAAGTCTAGACTGGCACTGAATTAATATAAGTTGCATTCTATTAAAATACAGAATACAATGGGCAGTCTTTAATGTTCTTTTAAGATTTTTTTTTACTAGCATAGTAACTAATTAACAACAATATTTCAGAGGATTATTTTTAAGGAGACCAGCAGCATGTAAGTGTAAAGAATTTGGCAATTGAAATGAAAGGTACTCTGTACTTAACTATAAAACCACAAGCACTCACATCAAGATCACAACTTCTTCTGACTTACACAGGAGTTTGACTTTATTCCTAATCACTTTGTTGGAATGCTGAACAGAAATACTGAACTCTAACATCAGCATTCAGTATTAACAGAACTGATTCAAGAACACAAAGTTTGGAAATATCTTCCAAAAAACAAAGCTGTGGCGACTGTGTGTCTATCAGGACAGGTGTCTTCCTACAGTTCAAAAACTAAAAGGTTGTGAAGGATGATCCTAACTCTGTGGCAACCGGCACAAAACTGAAAGACAAGAGATTCTGTCTGAACATCAGGGAACGCTTTGTTTCTGCCGTGCAGGTAGGTGGCTGAGCACTGGCATACGCTGCCCAGCGAGGCTGCCGAGCATCCATCCTTGGAAGTATTTAAAAGTCACCTGGATACTGTCCTGGGCAACCAGCTCTAAGTGGCCCAGCCTGAGCTGGGAGTTTGGACCAAGTGACCTCCAGATGCCCTTGCTAACCTCAATTCTTCTGTAATTCTGTGACTTTCTAAATGGCACCTTTTTGAATTTTACCTCTCTCCAGACCTTATCCTTTTCTTATTAGAAACTTATGTATAGTATCCAGAAACTAGCTGTTCACATTTGAGACTGAGTATTTGTCAACTGCAAAAAGTTGTTATAGCTACAGAATCCTAAGAGAAATTTATTATAATCGTATTTAGGCACAGTAGATTTTACTTTAGTAACACCTGGATTTACACAGTGCACAGTCAGGCCAGAATTGGTATCAGCTTCATCACCTTGATTACTGCAGAGCTTATGTGAAGCACATACAATAGACAAGCCAGTCAATCATTTGATGGATCATCATTAATGATTTCTATCACATGCGTCCCCTAAACTTACTAAGGCTGTAGTTTGAAAAAAAGACAAGTATAGAAAGGTGTGACAAATATGAAGAACTGAGGTAGCATAAAGATGGTAATTAGGAAACAATTTTTCATGGTGTCTTTAAAATACAAGAGCTGGAGTTATTAAAACAAACCCTCAAAAACCAAACCAAACCAAACCAAAAAGAACCCAAAAAAACACCCCACATATCACAAAAGGAACATATCACAAAAGGCTTTTCACGCAACAGAGTTGAAATGTTCACTTCCCTCCTGAAGGATATGTTGTGAATATCAACATTTTACAGAAATTTGACATGTTCATTCAAGAAAACATCTACTGAGATCTATTATATACAAAGAAGTTATGTCTCAGTAAGTCCTTAGTATATTCACAAATAGGTAAGGAAACTATCCTACAGGAATATGACACAACTGCATAACCTGTACACTCTTCCCTAAGCATAATGATCACTACGAAAAACAGGTTAGTAAATTACATTGATTTTTCATTTGACCCACTGCAGCTATTCCCATACACTTATCACAAAGCTGTAATTTTATACATCAGCACTCCTTAACATAGGAAAAGTAAACCAAAATCAAGACTCAGATTTAGCATCCTAGTATCTCTTATTATATTACTATTATAAAGCACACATCTATGAACAAAGGAACCTTTAATTTGAGAAAAATTCCTTCAGAAGCTGATAATCTAATTCTTAACCAAGGACAATGAAAATACACTAAAGAGATGGGAGCACAAGTTCTGAAAAAACATGACAGAACAGTTTTTGTATTTAGAATGCTAAGGAAAACAAAATACTTCACCTTCAGAGGCCTGCAGACACCTTCTGTGATGTGCCCAACTACTTCTTGAATATTTTCTTCCACACCTATAGTTAATGCAAACACATGCTAAGATTATGCAAATGTAATTCTTTTCTTCAAGACTATAAAACAAATAAACAAATGTAGGAGGTACTCCTCCATAAAAAGCATTATGAACTGTGTGTTCTTTTCTCCACATGACTAGTTCACACCTCCACTGTATTTCCAATCTACCCATTACGAAATAGCTGCATGGCAAAGCAGTCCCAGAGTCATTACCTTTTGCTATGCAATTGCTTCCTAGTGCAACACAGTGCGTGGGAATTTGAGGTAGAAGCAGCAAGGGGAAGAATAAATGATTTAGCAAGAAGCTGTCTCAGTAAGGCTCAATATTAGCACTTGATGAAATTAAACCAGAAAAACACCCCAAAAACAACCAAGGCGGTGAGACGCTCAAGGAGCAGCAGTACACCCCACTGTGGAAGGCCTGACTGGCAAACACACGTGTCTGTCAGCGCTGGGTACTGACGAGCTCGCGGCATTGTTACTAATGAAGTGACATGTGTACCTCCACACTACTGCGCGCTGCGGCGCTGGCAAACGCTTCCTCCCCAGCAGCAATTGAAACTCATCTTTCACAGAACGATGTACAAAAGAGAATATTGCCCTATCTTATCACGAAACACAAATGAATTGTTGCATGGCAACCGGTGCTGTCATAAATCAATCAAACTGAAAGCAACAGATCTTCAAGCTCTCACTTCAGTAACAACTCAGAACAGATTTATGGAGAAAGCAATACTTTAATTCTAATTTAAAACTTGTCAACAGGAGTTCATCTTCAGATGGGACCCATGCAATCGAAGTAAACAAACTGACTGTGACATGTGACAGAAATCAGGTGACCTGAAGCTATATTTTGCTTATTTCAGACTGAGACAGATTACCTCAGAGAGGAAAAATAATGAAAGATCAGAGATCTGTGCCAATGCCTCTTTACAGCAAGTTACATGAAAAGCCATATAAGCAGTAACAACTGAATTCAGTGTGGTGGCTGTAAGAATTTCAACATACTGAATTGGTAAGGTAATAAAAATACACTTATATACTTGAGTATTGACATCAAGGCAAAAGGCAAGATTACAAACCACAGCATGCATGCTCTTTTACATAATGGCTAGCTCCCAGATAGACCTTAGCAATTTACACATTTCTTAGTAAGACCAGTCACACTTGTACTGCTCATCAAAGTAACAAGTACCTAGCACATATTTGCAATAGTGTATCTAGACCAGATTGACTGAAAAACAAGTTGTTTGGTATGAAAATTTTAGCTCAAAAAATATACAAGTTAGAATACCAAAGGACATGGAATAAAAATTTTGAGATACCATGCTTGTGCCTTTGCATGTATTTTCATGTCCAATTAGGATATCTGGATTCCAAAAGTAGTGAAATCTTCCAGCAGAAAGGGTTAAGTGGTGCAAGTTTGACATAAAAGAATTACAGAATAAACAATTCTCAGGGGTTCAAAATAACTTTTAGAATACAGCTCATAACTGAAGATATGCTTCCAACTCCTTGCTACACCATATATAATTTTTCTCTGTGTATCCTTCTATAAAAGGAGAGATCTTTTTTGGACTTTGTTTAGCTTCTGTTCTCCATCTGGGTTCCTATAACTCCACAAAAAATGGGTTTCTACTGCATCTCTTAAAATGCCTGCAATTCTCCATTCCTTTCAAGTAGAAAGTCTCTGTATGACTGGGAGGCTCCTGCTAGCAGAATACCTGAACTCTGAAGGGGAAAACCAGGTGCTTTATGTTTGTCCAGCAAAAGAGTTAAACTTTTCTGAATGTGTTTTCAGCACTTAAAATTTTAATAGCATTTTTAGTCAGATTAATTTGAAGCAGTTAATTTTTGCAAGCTTAACATTTTAAAACTTTTTAACAGCCATCCTTGCATGCTCTGCTTATGGGCTACATAGTTTGGTCAGTTTAAAATAGAAACTGGGATGGAAACATTTCTCTAAAAAAAAAAGTGTCTCACATACAATTTTTCATCTAGTGGGACCAAATCTACCAACAGGTATACATGTGGCTTTTCTTTTTGTTGTTTTTTGAGAAGGGAAATTTTTGTATAGCTGTGATTTACCACACTCTCCACAGCCCTGAAATTACACAGAGCTTATAGGAGAATTTAAACAGAAATCTGAACACAATACAGACGTTCATTCATTCATTCATTCAGACCTTGATGAAAATAATAGAAGTGGTTCCATCTGCAAAAAACTACTCAAGCTGAAATTGCAGTGAAAACATCTGACTGACCTAACTTCAGACTGCCTAGTAGGTGTTTTATCTATGGCAGTTGCTTGGGCTCCCTCTACAGGGGAATGGGAAAAAAAAAATCCCACTTTGTGATGAAAAGTCTCCAGAAATGCATACATTAGATCTCAAATTTTGTTAGGAAGAACTGCACTCTGAAGATGCAAATCTCTCCTTGTCTCTAACTACAAACAAACAAGACAGCCACTTGTTAAATGGCTACATGAAATTAACTCATTTTTTACTGTAGCCTGCAAAGCCAGACACCTGAAGACTGCACAAAAGCACACAAAACTCAGCTTGAGTTTTTCAGTACCATAGATGCTGTCCCCACTACCAACTCAGGACCTGTATTTATCAAGAACATAAAATCTTAGGGTATACTTTGGGGTTGCACTGCCTGTAACTGTTTCTTGTTAAATCCAGTGGTATCCTATTAAATACTGTTTTGTCTTACAGACCTTATCACATCATCATCCTTGTCATCAAGAAAATTTCCCCAAAGACATAGAGGAATAGTTGACAGCGCCTCCCAAGCTCCCAGTTTGTTGCTCCCAGTATGAAAGTAAGAATTCCTCTTTACATTTCTTGAAAACTGTACAACAGTGACAGCAGACCCACTCCTGGAGAGCTTAGAGAAACATATTTTTCCTTCAGACTGAAATACTGAATCTTTTGTTTATACCAGTTTTTCCAGAAAAAGGTTTTGGCCTCGTGATTTTTTGTTGAAATTTTCTCCCTCAAATATTTATATTCTCTATATTATCAAGTATCTTGCTCTATGGCTGAAATGCTCTAAATATATCTAATTTCATGGTCATATCATCTCAGCCCAACATCCTGTCAGAAGGCCAAAGAACGTCATAGTTAAGCAAAGCACTACACAAAGAAGTGGGATAATTTCAGAACAAAGAAGCAGAAGTCCAACCCACAGCAGAACCAGACACTTCTACGTGCTCCATGGACCCAGCTTTTCCTGAAGGGCTCCCCAGTTACAGCAGAAGCATCAGTCATCTACAGAACTGCCATGTCTTTTCTCTACCATAAAATCATCATGAGGCTTGCTTTCCCATCTCCATGAAATACTGTCAGCAAACAGTATTAAATTCACTTCCACAGTAGACTGTAACTGTACTTTAAAAACAGCATTCCTCCAGTTTGATTTACAACAGTTCCTAAACAGCCTCCTTTTCTCATATACCATTAATTATAAAAGGCAATTAATACTTACAGCAGTAAGGAAAATCAGAATACATATTCACTTTAAAACCCAGAGTAGGATTGAGACATAAAATCTGAAGAGCTCACCAGCTACAGATCACTTGTAAGTTTTTACAATGAGTTTGTTACAATTGAGTATGCATTCTTAATTTATAAAAAGTATCTTTCTCTGAAACTATAGTGGCAAGTAATATTAAAGCTTCTGCAGGATAAAAGTCTTTAAAGTATACTATACTTTAAAGTATAGGTTCAATCTCCTGAAAACAAAGCAAAGGGGCTGAAGATTAAGGAGGATTTAATGCAGTTTTGAAATGGAGAGTTTTGATATTAAAAAGCTTCACCTATTTGTGAGAGGCCTACTTCAACCTCCATAAACCTGGAATGATGCTAAATGACAGATGAAAATTCCATTTTCCTTGTAGCACAGAAGGAAGACACTTAGAGAAGCAAGGAATTATATTTTTAAAAAATTACTAAACAAAAGAGCAAAGGCATAATGAAAATCCTCAACATAATATGCAGTGTTTTCAAAGAGACATGTATTCATATATATTACAATTTCTGAACTCTCAACTACACTTTAAAATGTCCCTTTGTAATTTAATGTAAATCTATTTTAAGTACATTTAATGTAAATCTATTATAAGTACAGTAAAATAAAGTGAGTACATTTTAAAATACTCTTCTTTTATTATAGGCCTTCTTTTGGACAAATGCAACCACCAGCTATTCTGAGATTCTTTTTAGGAAAATTTTACCTCAGGCTTGTAACTGACGCCCAGCCTAAAAAATTAATCACACTTTCTTACTTATCACAGACTTACTATCACTTCACAATTTATGTTTTAAAACCAGTACTACCTTGAATAGTCACAAGCTTTAACATAGCTTCTAAGTGTTCTTTTTCAGAAGCTGTAGCTTGATGCAACCAGGCCAGCATGTCTCCTACATACCTACACAAAGACAGAAATTTCTGTGTAAATTAGGGGCTTATGGTGTCAGGAATTCAAAATGCCACCAAAAAAAAAAAATTATTTCATATACATTCTTCTTAGTACTGTACCTCAGAGGATCATGAGAGTGCATTTCAATAGGGCGGGGAGTACCTCCCAGACCTCCTCTAGTAAGAGCATCTATAAAGCCACGGACCACAGCACTCCTTCTAGCTGTCCCAAACTCATCCAGTGTGTATCTGTTATTGAAACATGAAAACAGGTTAAAAACCCCCAGTCTGCCTTATCACAGTTCCTTAGTTCAGCCTCACAGCTAATACAAGTAAACATTTTTATAGTTCTAGAAATCTTGCATCAATGCTTCTACTATAAAGCATTCAAAACCATCTGATGTTGTCAGAATTTCTATCATCCTGCTCTGCCTATGATACATCTGACAAACAGATGTAGACAAATTTTATTGAAGAAGACAAATTTTATGTCGTCACCTGCCTGTCTGCTCTAGAGCAAACATGTAGGATGAGAAAAGACTTCTGATATTGCAGACAGATGCTGCAATACATAGTCTTTTATATTTATATATATATATATATTTATTTATTTATATATATATACACACACACACATATACATGTAGACACTGTCCTTTTCATCCTTCTTGGTTGGTTAGCTCTTAGTTTCTAGGCTAAATTAATTACCGTCAGATTATTATTTGTGGGATTTTTCTACAGAAATTAAACAGTTTTTCTAGTGTGCCTCCTCTGATACCACTGCAAAATAGACTGAAAGAAGTACATGGCACTGTTTCCTACACAGGAGCATTGGCAGAGGCCATAGTCTTGCCAGGATCAGGTTACTATTACTGAAAGGGGTGAGAGAAGAAAACTAAGTGACAGCTTCTGCAGTGTCCTGAGGTGCATCAGGCACAGCATCGCCAGCCAGGCAAAAGAGGGGACTGTCCCACTCTGCTCTGCTCTGGGGTGGCCTCACCTCCAGTGCTGGGGGCAGTTTTGGGTGTCACAATATGAACAAGACATTAAGATGTTAGAGAGTGCTCAAAGGATGGCAACAAGGATGGTGAATATCCTTGAGGGGAAGCCAAATGAGGAGTGGCTGAGGGCACTTGGTCTGTTCAGCCTGGAGAAGAGGAGACTGAGGGGAGACCTCACTGCAGTTACAACTTCCTCATGAGGGGAAGAGAAGAGACTGATCTCTTCTGTGTGGTGACCAGTCACAGGACCCAAAGGAATGGCTTGAAGTTGTGTCAGGGAAGGTTTTGGCTGGATATTAAAAAAAAAGTTCTTCATCCAGAGCATGGCTGGGCACTGGAAGAGGCTCCCCAGCAGAAATGATCATAGCACTAAGCCTGACAGAGTTCACAAAGTGTTTGGACAGTGCTGGACTTCATGATCCTTGTGGGTCTCTTCCAACTCAGCATACTCTGTGATTTTCCTGACTCCTCTGAACAGACACTAAAGAGAACTCTTCCTTGACCCTCCCATTCCCTTACCCCCAGAAATAAATAAATGAAAACTCAGCTTTTCAATTTTTGTACACATAAGCATCTCTGACAGGTTTGGGATTCCTGTTTGCGTATGGTCCAGCTGACTGACAGAAGCAGCAATTTATTGCACTGCAACACAAGGCTTCTTCCTTCTAGGCTACCACATGACTAGTAGGAGCAAACTTATTTTCATTTGATAGCTGTTCACTGATTTTAATCAGAGCAATCTTAGCTAGATATTTAATGGATGAACAATTACAGCCCAGAATGCATTATCTCAAATGGCTTGCTGGTGGAAGAGAAGGTGCCAATAACTTACACATGGCTCATTTCTGGAGCGGGCTACCTTTCTGTTGGCACTGAAGCATGAAAGCAAGTGAAGGATGGGAAATGAACACTTAACATCCCAGTCATGTTTGCAAGCCACAGAACACTTCTATTTTTTTAAGGCCAATTTAAACATTTTGAACAACACACAAACTGCAAAGGAGAGAAAGAAAAGACACATTACAGTTTATTTTTCCAATATAATTGAAAATTGTCAGAGTGAGCATGGTGTCACTTACCAATGACACCCAGCAGAGGAATATATATATAAAGTAATATTAATAAAAAGAATGTTATTCACTGACTTATTTAAGTCTGCATTTAATAAGCACTGCATTCACATTTAATAGAGGTAGAGAACAAAATTTAAAAGAAAATAACATATGGTTTCAAAAATATTTGACATTAAGTTCAATTAGATTTCTACTCTGCTATAAAAAGTCAGAGGGAACCTTCAGTTTTGTTCTTTTTAATCCTAATTATTATTTTAAAGTGGTGGAGAAAGAGCACACCGAAGAATGTGGAAATTTCTATTGAAGCATTTTTCTTTATACACTGTACTTGTTAAGTTGGAGAGTAAATATCTGCAACTGATAAAAGTCTAACAAAAAAGTCTAATAAATTACTATTTACAAAGATAACACAATTAAAAGTGGAAGAGATCTAGCATCTGACAACTGCCCACTGTCTAGAAGGAGCAATACTGAAGTGAAAAATTTCAAGTGCCTATAGAAACCAGTTAGGTTTTTCTTTCCTCTACAATAAGCAGCTATACAATAGATCATTAAATATACAGCAGTGAAACAGATCTTGTGATTGTTATTAGTTCTGAAAACAGCAGTCAATAATGATAATTTTGTTTTCAAAAAGAAACTACTAATTTTCCTTTTGCTCTCAGTAGAACAGGGTATAACCATTACAAAATCCTGCATCCTAAAAAATTCAGCAATAACTACTATTTACACTAGAACACAGTATTTACTACTATGTTATTACACATACTCATGTTTGGAGAAGAAAACAGCATTTGAATTTTTTTCAACCCAACTTTAATGTTTAAAATATACAGTAATGATCACTGGGGAAAGAGGGAGAAAAAAAACTTTGTAAACCTGAGTGGATGATGGAAGAGGAACACTGCTTTCATCTATGTCTCCATGCATTTTCTAGAAAACAGTTCTCAATTTTTCTGTTAGAGGCAGGAAGTGAAAACCAATCTGAAATGTTTATTTTACATCCTTACTGACTGCAGTTCCAAAAAGTCCATCCATAGTGCAATCCTTCTGACATTTTTAGCTAGTAAGTCAATATAAAGAAACAAGAACTTGTAGATTTGTTTCTAAACTCTAGCCCTTGTCCATCTTATTCACTTTCACCCAATCAAATCACAATCTTTATCAGATGCGAAGGCAGTGACTTGGCGGGAAAGTGTTTAGTTCACACAGCGGTGCTAATACACTAAAAACAATTTTAAATTATTTAAATTATTTTCTTCTTTGACTTAACTTCTACATGATCAACTCAGCAATTTGTTACTTAAAGGTATACAAAAATTTTTGTAAGGGAATAAACTACATCTTGAGATTTAAAATGTAAAGCATCAGTACTGCAATTTTGATAATATGCTGTACCAAGTAATTAAGCTTGATAATCTATGATGAGAGACACGAGTCTGCATCATCTACAGTAATGGGTATTTTTGCCCTTTTGGCAGAGGAAAGGTCTTACCTATCAAATTCTATCTTTGTTAATACCATTACTGTTGTTTGTGACAGAAGTGTCAGAAAAAAAAATTCTTTTGCAGATTCATTTTAAACTGGCCAGCAGTGGGTTTATACACAAGATGGAGTTTTCTTTCCTTGAACTAAGAAAGCAAAACAATGGTTTTATGAAGTTTCAAAGTATCATAATTCAACGAAGTATTTATTACAGAAAATAAAACTGAATCTAAAAAGAATCCTATAAAATGTTGTGAACAGTGTAGTGACTGATCTTTTTCAGCTATAAAAGAGGGTGTAGAGGAGAGAATGCAAGAAAGGACTGCAATTCCCAGTTATGGCCAAAGTATTGCAACACATCACATGCAATAGCTGGGGAAGTCAAGTGACACCTCCCTTACATTAACCAGCAGAGCTGACTGAGCATGTCCAGATCTGAACTCTCTCACACTGACAGCATTTTTCAGGTCCACATGCCCTATGCATTTTTCCTGTGAATGGCACCATGGAGCTTTACAGCATCATGCCCCTACACCTCTGCACTGACACTCAAAGACAAGGGTAGCCTTTGAAAGGCTGCCCATTACTCTGCTGCCCTGGAGATCTGTGGCTGAAAGCAATTTTCAAGGGTTGCAAAATGTGATGAATGCATAAAAAAAAAAAAGGCCCAACGAAAATCAAAAGCCCAAAACTCAAAGAAGTGTAAATAACCTTTTCAGGGATGATCACCCCAATAAACAGTTCTTACAGTGCCACCTGGTGGTTCACTCTCCTAAGCACAATTTCATTTACTTCAACTTCAGCCAATTCTGAAGAACAGTAGTATTTTACACAGATATAGGTTATATAAATACCTCTACACTTTAGAGGACTATATGTAGAATTTTTTAATAGATTACTGTATAACTCATAATGGAAGACATTCTTACTACCACAGGCACTTCAGTAAAAGCTGATTAGCCTTTACCAATTTTTTACTTTGGGGATTTAAATGATACAATCACATGTTTTGAACAGGATTTTTCTACTACAGAAAAATCCTAGACTGAGAGCACAGAAATTCACAGTTCATTTAAATTAAAACAGTCTGACATTTTACTTTAATTAGAAACTTGTAAATTAGAAAAAGTCCAATGACATTTCCTGTATCCTAATTACATCAAAAAGACTTCTGAAATTTAAAGCAGTCAAAATATGATTTTTTATAACATACATTTCTGGGTAGTTTTGAATTTGGCACAGGATCAAAGTGCCACCAGCCTTGGCACTGTAATTCATGCCCATCTTTAAGTTTTATAAGCTCAAAATAGTAGCTTCTGTTAGAGACAGTAGCAAACATGTACTTACTTGTACAGGACAGGCCTATCTTGTAAGGCTTCCATGGCTTGAGCGAGAACTGGAGAAATGTCACATGATTCTTGTGTCAATGTCCTGCATTCATCTATAAAACACAACACAAATAAAAGCACGTTCTTACACTGTAATACATTTTATACAAGCTGTCAAACAAGAAAATGAGTTAAAAACTCAAAGGCTTTTGATTTTGAAGACTTCAGAATATGCTACCTGGGCTAGTTAGTGTTAATACAAATAAATTCCCCTGCAAGCAGTTCTGTAAAATGCATGTCCATCACAAATTTCAGCAATAAAAATGATTAAAGGAAGCTTACTGTTTGTTCATGTCCACATACAAATGTTGACTCATTCAACCAGAATTTTATTGGGCTCCTTTGTAAACTGTTTACCACATTTCAGGTAAACTATTAAGAAAAAATGGAGCAAGTAGTTAAGCAAGCTGTTTGTTTTGTCATTTGGTTCTGTTAGTTTTTTTTCTTTCATAAAAGTAACTATATATCTTGTATATTCCAGGCAAGAACGTGGAAATCATATAAACTAAATCAAACATTGGCAGAAAAATTATGACTTTCTGTAAGGGTGAAGCCACAACTATTATTTGAGGTTTCAGCATCCACTGAAGAACAGCTAATGAATATAAAAATCACATTGCACCATTTTTTTCCCCCACAGATCTTACTGTCAGTGAGACAGTCTCTTGCTTCGGAGAAGAAGGAAGTAATAAAAAAGCAACTATATTTGACACTATCAAGGTGTTACATTGAACATGAATGGCTACATCCAGAGTACATATGCAAAGAGAAATAAAAAGCCTACTATCATTCAGAAGAGCATACTGACGAAAGGAGGTGTCTTTTTTTTTTTCTTTTCTAAAAGTAATCCACCACCTGTCCCACTAAACTAGATCTTACTACCAAATCATTAAAACCAGCAACTTCCCTCTAATTCGCAAGGAAATGAAATTCAATTAAAAATTTGTTTGGACTACTGAACTGGAAGAGTTGCTCTTTGTGGAAAACCATCTATTAAAACCACAAATAAATAATCCACTTTTATAATAATGGAATTGGCCCAAAATATGAGAGAATTGACAATTAACTGGTTCAAAACACATCTTTCCCTAAGAAGGAAACCAAAATGTTAATATATCTTGGAAAGGGTTTCTGCTAAGTTCAATTCACATGAAGGAATTAAAGGAATCATCATAATAATATTCATAAACATAAAAAATTCTTAAGTCCTACTTTGAGTCCATCTGTAAAGTCGTTCATAAGATGTCTCTTGCAGTAAAGCCATCTGTTCCATAATTTCCAAGCTACAAGACAAATAAAAAAGTTTATTTGCAAATACTATTTTAGGCAGTACTAGCAAAGGCATGTGCAAGTCAAATTAAACATACCATTAAAATTTTGAGTATTTTAAATTTTTTTAGGTGAGGTATTCTGTACATTTCTGTATATATTCTGTCACATGAGGCAAAGAATAACCTTGCTTTAACTTCTGCTTGTAACTCTAAATGGTTCTCTTGCACTCATTTAAGTAGGACTCACCCTGCCCTTTGCTGATTTGTTCGGAGGAGAATCTTGACATCATCATGAATTTGTTTTACTCGTCCCAAAGCCTTGAAAAAATCCTAAATCAATTTAAAAACAAAATACAAGCAATGTGTAAATGCCATAATTTCTATTCCAATCTTTAGCACTCTGTACTCCCTCTTTCAATTCCATTCCTAAGTTTCTTGCAGGTCTCTGTTCCAAACACTGCTTTTAAAATTCACACCCCACCTCTGCCACTTACCTTTCATTCCATCTTAAGAGCCTTAGGACTTTTTAGTTTCCCATTGTATCAAACTTTTCTTCCCCCCCAAAAAAAGAGCACTAAATATGTGTGTTTAACCTGTCTTGTGAATAATGTGTGTTTCACAGCCCTTAGGTAACTTTAAGAGATTTTGGGGACGCTGCTATGCATTACATCACTGTTCCCCATTACTGTTAGCAACTAAGGAGCAAAATGAAACATTGTAAAGTACAATGACTACAGGTTGATATTTTTTGTATTCATAAAATGGGGCAATTATTTTTTAAAGATAAACAAAAAAAACCCATTTGCAATAGACTAGACTAAGGTTTTCCAGAACAAGGTTTCTCTGTGAAGTAACTCAACAACACCCATGAAAAAAAAAGAAAAAAAACAAAAAACCAAACCAAACCCTAGAAGACAAGAACATATGGCTAATAAGGTTACTTTGTTAGTTTCAGAGTGCAAAAGGAAAGCCAGTAACATTTTCAAACATGCCTTCTTACAGAGACATATTTCAAATGACTTGAAGGAGACCAGCTATTTCAGATACAACTATTTGTTATATATTTTGTGATTTAAACACAGTTTGCTTAGCAAAGTTTCATTCTGGCTCAAGTCACACAAAAACAGACATTTTCTAAATAAAACAGGCCAGCAATTTAATCTACTGCCTTGCATCAACTGTGTTAAAGACCATGTTTATAAAAACCCAAAGCACCCTTCCTTCATGAAAAAAGAAAATTTCCAAACCAGAAGTCTGACTAAAGGTGTTTTAAGCACACTGGTTGACTCTGTCACAGGGGAAATGCACATACATCATGTTACTGAAGTCTGCCAACTAAAGCAGAACATCTTTTTTATCTCAGTTACTTCTGTACATTTTTTAGACCAAGAATCAAAATGATGAGCCCTCGCTGACTGCAAACCAATCACGCAGTAGCTGGCACAGCATTGCTGTCATTGTTCCCTGCAATAGGTACTTTCTAGAAACTTGAAACTGTTCTTTCATGGCAATAGTGGTACAAAAGCATACAGCAATTACTCAAGTGCACAATTATTTAGCACATTCCAATTTATGCTCATTAGCACTGTTTATGGTTATCAGTTCTATGTTTTTAATAGTGCTTTAACTGTGAACAGGATGTCTGTGAAAATGAGATAAATCTGGACTACCTGCTGAGACACTATGTGAAGCTTTCCGTGCAACTACAATAATAAAAAAGTCTATTCAGTATACTCAGTTCTTTCATTATTCAGTTTGCTTTTACTGTAGAACAAGTTTCCTTTTACTGTGTCTTCTTATTCAAACCATAACATATTTCAAAACTTGTACTGGAAGGTGGCTGAAACGAATCACCACCTAGCAACCAAACAACATTGAGGAAAGCCTCAGCTGATATTGTCTCAAGCCACTGACTACCTAGCTATATTAATATGCAAAATGTACACACACATGCACAGTGGCAGTACTAGAGAACTGCAAGCTTCTCATTTGCTCTGAGTGTCAAGAAGTTTTAAAATGTCTTCACTGAAAATTCGGACTTCATAAAGGTCTTTTTGAAGTGTAGAACCACATGAGAACTCCTTTGCCTCAAACTGATTACACGAGGGCTCATTTGCCTCAAACTCATTACATCATTACACAACTAGAATTTAATGTTGATTTTCTGTCTCTTTACTTGAATCTTTCATCACACATTTCAAACTCATCAGAAATTCACCATTCTTTTAAAAGGTGCATTCCTCCAATAAAAAATTCAATTTCAAACCGAAAATAATATCTCATGTACTATTCAGTTAGGGCATTTCTACATTTTAGTTCAGGGTGAAGATTTTAATGTTCACTGAGCTACCTCAGTAATTGGCTCATCTTTTGTGCCTCGAAGTAGATTCATTTCATCCGGTGTCAGCTGGAATTTTGCTATGAATGCATCTGCAACTTGTGCTTTCATTTCTAATCTCTGACTGTAATAAAACAAAGTGAAGAGGATATTAGCTTTTTATGCTTATAACAAAGACTTAGTTTTCATATTTATACTTTTGGAAATATAACCCGCATCAGAAATTGGTATTATTAAATTATAATAGCACATTCTTGCCATCAAACACTTGAGTTGCTTTTCCACATACAACTTTCTATTAAGCTTACACAGATTTTTCAGTAAAGACAACATAGAGGTATGTTAACACATTTGAAAATTACTAAGTTCTTTAAAATAATATTCCTTCAGCATTTGTAACCTAAGTTATCTAATCCGGATACTTTGTGCTTGTACATATGTAATGTCTGCAGTTGTTTTCTTTCAAATTCACTAAGGAAAGGAAAAGCCGATAGCATTCAAAATTACAAAATTAACCTTAGATTAATCTACTTTTCTGCAGACCAAATCCATTTCTTTGTAACACCATACAGTTGGGATATCAATTTACTAATGTCACAAGTAATCAAAATGCAATGGCCAATTCTCTTGTTCCTGAAATATTCACAGCCAGGATGCAATATGCAAGCACCATCTCATAGGCAGCATTTTTCTGCACGTTTTGTCACATGCCTTACAACCACAGAAGGGCCCAAGGGGAAAGGACTGGGATTCCTGTAGCAACTGAAAATTTGCTTGAACTGTGGTTTGAGCACACAGTATTCCAGGAAATAAAGACTACTTTTTCAGGACGTTGAGAAGGCATTAATTAGTTATTTGCAAAAGAATAAAGCTCAATTCCTTTAAGATCATTTCATCTTTCAATGTGATATAATTACTACAAGATAAATACATTGTTATTACTGGGTGATAAGACAGGCAAGTATACTATATACTGCATAATTAAATTTCCTTGCAAGATCAAAGCTTGAAAAGTGAGCTTTCACTTATTTACCCCTTCTCTACTGTTCAACTAGTGTCTGAACTTCATTCAGCTACTAATTATGGAAAACTGGCTTCCTTTCTGTAGACATGGATGAATTTCCCACCCTGCAGTTCCACAAACTCTTTTAGAGATCATATGAAATGTTTTGCAATTGTCAGTGCTCTAGCACATTGAACAATGAGAGGGAGAGTAATAAAATCCAACAGTACTTAAAGAGTAAAATCTATGAAAATCAAAGGGGAAAGCAAGCCAATACTTCTAAGTTACACAGAAGAGACCTAATCAAAAAGGAAAACCAAAAACTCATATGCTTTAATACCACATCTTGAATTAATAATTCAGGTTTCACTCAGGTCCTAGGCAAATATAATGATTTTATCTTTACATTGACAGTCTTGCACTGCTTAAAATCAAACTTAACTTTCTCTAAGTTAACTTAATTTTCTGTAAGTAAACTCTACAATCCAAATTTTGGGTCTCCATGAAGTCACATGCTTCTCAGGGAAACAAGTGAACAAGAGTGATGGAGAATGATTTTAACCAACTTTACAGGCAGATGCATCCATGAAAAATCCTGGCACTTTGCAACACAGTGGAAAGGGAATGGAACAACACCATTTGGAACAAATTCAGTAAATTTTCAGCAGAAAGGTTTATGTGGTGAAAGAAGAGAAGTTGTGTCTCTGAAGAGAGCAAGTCATGCTGTAAGAGGCAAAAGACAAGTGGTTTACAAAACATGTAAGAAACAGACAAGAAGATATTAACAAGAGTATTTTTAAATCAATATTAGGCCTGTGAGAGACGCTCTGAGGATAACTATGAAATTCTCACAACACAGATGAAAGATGGGGCAGGTCTGCTCTGCACTAATATACTCAATGCAGTGATGTGTAAGCCATGCTACGCAGGCTGCCTCAGCCATCCCTGCTCATCCCTACCCTGTGCTGAACTTCCCACTGTGCCAGGACCATTGTTTACAGCAGCATGCAGTCAGTTGGATCAGGGAACAAATCTGGCAGGAAAAAAAAATCCAGACGTTCTTACTTCTCGGGGGTGGAGATTAGATGTATTTTCTAATTCAGTTTACTACAGCCTGTGCTAAGGGACTGGGTTGTGCCAGCACCAGGAGCTGTGACAGGCAAGAGGGCATTGATTTCAGTGCTGCAACGCAACTCCCACGAAAACTACACTTCAGAACTCCTCCGGGGTATAAGAAGAGCTCATTTCAACTGTCAGTTACAACTACTACTACTAATGATCAAAATTATAAATATTTTGACTCAAGAAAACCCTAGAGGCATCAAGATGGCTACTCAAATTGAAAATCAGCCAAGGACACTTAAAATTTAACACAATGATGCTGCTTTCAACAAAGCATTCCTGTTTCACCCTGTTTGCTGAGCAAGTCTAATGCCTCAACATCACCACCACTGTATTTGGTTGAAACACCAGAAAATGTAAATTAGTGAATTAACTTTAATAGCTGCTCCAAGTCTCTCCTCTCGGGATGGAAATCTCAATTTAATATAAATCCACAAAGCTGAAAACAGACTGGATTACCCCTCCCTTTAGGTAAGAGAAGGAAGGTAGCAAAGAGATGAGAGAAGGCAAATGCAAGGCCTTCTTTGGGTTCAGTTGAAAGAAATCTTCCACAAAGAGCAGAGCAGATGGGATGCTGAGAAACTTTTCTGTTCTTGGAGCCTGTGTATCTCCTGAGTGCATAAACTTTAAGGTACTCTTACAAAAAATCTCCATTTACTATTATCTTCTGTTCTTCAGATTTTTTAAAATGTATACTTCCATCAAACTGGGGGTAGGAGGAAGTCTGATTTTAAGAAGTGTAGTGTACTGGGTTCAATGGTTTTCTCAGTTTTCAGGTAGAAGTAGGGTTGTGGTAGAACAAGGAACAGAGTCAGGAATTGTACAAACAGCATGCTCGTGAGTGAGTCCTGGAACACTGTGCCGTGTTTTACTCATTCTTTATAAAAAAAGAACCATCTTGCTAATCAATATCTCTCCTTCTGCAAGTCCTCACTCTTCACAGTCCTCCCTCCATTTTTGCTGCTATGGAGAACAAGGTTTGATCAAACATGGTGCTTTAAAGCTATTCCCATTCCTGGCTGTGTCTTGAGCTAAGGCCTGGCATAACTGCACAGTAATGGACTCCATGCACTCCCAATAATTAACTTCATAAAATAAGAGTCAATACATTAAACTCAAACACACCAGGCAAGCTAAGCTTCACAATGTACTCAGAAGAAAACGACCTCAAGGTGGCAGCAATGTATCATACACTTTTCACAAGACAGTGACTGGGAAGTGGTGACAAACATCTCTCCTAAACAAAAGCATGTATCTGAATTTTGGTAAAGCTGTTTCTGCTGCGCTCTTTACAAAGCACACAGGATTTCAAAGCGCTGCTCAGTTTCAGAAGCCAGGTTAGCCAGTTCTGCTTGAGATGACTGTGAAAGTTGCCTTGGTTATCAATCTGCACAAAAAGGAGACCCTATATCCTAGATGATGGATCAGGAACAAAATATGTAAACTGTTAAATACCTTAGCCTTTTGCCTGGCAGTGTACATTATTACTGAGACCAATACACTCACATCTGCATTCAATTTTTATATATATATCTGTTTGTTTATGTATTTATTTCCTCACACAGAAGCTAACAGATATTTAACTAGAATTTATCTTATTAAGGCAGGGCAATGGATTAAAATGTCACTCAAGGTTGCTACAAGCATTTCACTACAGTAAGTGCCTAACAAAACACAATGCAGGTAAACAACAAAAGTCAGTGTAAGGCTGTCGTACATATAACCCACAGCAGTCAGTACCTGTGTGCACACAATTGGACATTTCAAGACTCACTAGCCTTTCTGTATATATAATAATTTCCAAATTCTAAGCAGTGCACTACAGCTGAGGAAAGACCATGCCATGTTGTTATACCCAATTTTACTTTTTTTTCTTTTAACAAAGTTAATCCTGCATAAATGGACGAAAATAACAGATTATGGGAACCCCGCTCTGATGCAAAAGGGAAAGTGCCAAGTGTTGGTAGAATTTAAAACTTGGGCAAAGGACAGGATTCCAACAAAGAGCAATTTCCCCAGTTTTAATCGTTACCAGGGAGACAGAATTCTTTTGCAAGAGAACTCAAAAGGCTGGGAAAACTATGCACTTCATGCACTTTTCCCTTGAACCAAATACAAATGTGCACTGTTTGTTAGGATTATCACCTAGACAGCTCAAAAATGAGGTGGTGAAGAAGCAGACTTTTCCAAAGCTTAATTTTATCTTGCCACCACATACAGTACAAAAATCTGCTAGTTTCTTCTACTTAGGATGAATCAGAGCAGTCATTCTGAAATTACTTTCAATTTTTGGTACTGAGGATTCAACACATTTTTAAAGCCTCACGACAATGGAGTATTTCTAACTCATAAGTAAATAACAATAACAATAATCTTTAACAGACTTGTATAAAGCTGCAAAGTTATTTTTCTGTCATGTGAAAGGCAAATATACAAGATTATGTAACATTTACACAGAAGCATTAGAAAACCGTTCTTAAGAGTAAGCAGAGGTGTAAAAAAGTGCCCTCGTAAATGCTGAGAACAAATGTTTTGTTCTGCATTTTATCTGTCAAACCCATCTCTTATTGTAGTAAAAATTAAATACTGTGAGGAGGTATTCAGTGACCCATTCCATCATAAAATATAATTATGAAATAGTCTCCTTAATTAAAAAATAGGAAGACATAAACCCAGTGAATTGTCTAATGTTTCCAGGATACAAGAAAACAGCAGTAATAGTAAAGAAGGCTTTAGTGAGACTTCATCTGGAAAACAGATCACAATCCTGATCACTGTGTGCAAGAACAATGGGTTCCCATTAGACCACAGCTAGCAGGATGAGCATGGAGATGGAAAAACTAATTTATCACAGGAGATGTAGGCAGCTCTTAAGACAAAGGACAAGATGAGAAAACAGTCGATTTATATCCAATAATTAGGCTGGAAATCAGGGAAAGGCTTTTACTGGAATGAATGAGCTTTTGGGTTAAGTTTCCACGAATAGCAACACGGACAACATGCAAAAATAATGCAACTACTGTTGAATAGTTGATTAGGTTACCAAAGTCATCATGCAAATAATAGGTGGCAGCAGGAGAGTGGACTTGAACTTAGAAGGTTTCTCCCATCTCTAACACCTATCTGAAGACAGATAGACTGCAATGCTGCAGCCCTGCCATCTCATAAATTCTGTGATAAACGGGGAAAAATTGAAAAGGCTAAATCAAAAGTTAAGCAACAAATCTGCACTGAAATGATTAAAATCTTACCAAGCAGATTCCCAAACACTAGAGTAAGAAAGCTCACATGTTGTAAATAAATTTGAGAAATTCAATAATTTTCTACTTTTGTACTGATAAGGCTTTCTCTAAATATGATGGGTATGCATCTATGGAATACTTTTGACAAAATTTTCATATTCAGAGCTTTGCAGAAATCTTGTGATATATAGAGATACAGACATACAAACACACATGGTTAATAAGTGTTTGGCAATGGTTAAGATCCATCATTTCTAAGTTGTGTACAGAGATTAAGTTTAAAAGGAGCGTATTTCCAATGAACACATTCTTTTCCATCTTGTGGAGATAAGGTGTTTGATATTTACATACCAAACAGACTGGTATCTTCAGCTTATCTTTCATAAAATCTGATATAAAGCCACTTGAAAGGGGACTACTTAGTCTAGCTTCAAATTTGTCATCAAATTCAAAAATGTTGCCAAAGGCATGAAAACTACACAGTTCTCTACATTCACCTGGACTAAGATAAAAACAAATGAGCTTAAGCTGCAGCAGAAGGAGAACTAAATCAGATAGCAGGAAAACAATAAAACCAAAACCAATTTCCAGTGAAGACTACAGGCTCTCTTTTCCTTCTGTTCTTGGGCTTTTCTTCTCAGACCAGATCAGAAGAACATCAGCCAGAAATGGTACCAATATAACTGATCCTGCACTTCTGGTGAGTTTCTCAACCTGTAAAACCACACCTAATTTCATGAGAAATGAAGACTGACAAAGAATACTGCATGTATCCACAGAGTTGCCAGAAAGAAAAACTGGCAAGAAAACAAGGCTTTGCATGGTCTCTGCTGGTCATGGCTAGAATGTGACAAGTTAGTTTTGCTTTTTTTCCTTTCAGATCCATTTTAGCTGGTTTTATTCCTCTGCTACACTTTGTCACCTATGCTTTACTTTGCTGCAAATCAGGATAGAAAATGAGCTTCAGAATTTCAAGTCTTCGCCCTCTCTCACATGGAATTATAATTAAGTTTAGGGAATCACTGCTATTTCTCATGAAGCACATTAATGGGAATAAATGTAAATACAAGTTTCAAAAGGTCAACACATGAAATACATCTCATCAATGCAAACCACTGGATCACCACTTTTCTTAGCACAGGCTGACAAAAGCAAACTTCTCTAACCTGCTACAAATAGTGCTGAACTTCATGCATCATTTCCAAATTTACCATGACAAAAAGGATACTTGTTAGAAAAGGAAAAAGGCACCACCAAGAGACAAGGATGAGAGATCAGAAGGACATCACTACTGAAGCAGATGTTCACTTAGAAACATTTTTCCTAAGACTTCTGAGCTTGTACTGAGCACAGAGGTGACACACAAATAATTGACTTAATTCCAAGAATGGTGTTTCATATTTTTTAAGTAAAGATCAAGCCAGAATGTAATGCAATTCAATTAAAACAAACTGAAGTACATACTTGGATTCCTGTCTGGGAATCATATTTAACTGTATTTTAAAAAGTAAAACAATCCCAGATCTACACAAATGGCTTTTTTGGAATCGATACAACTAACAATGATTCTGAAACCAAAAGAAAAATTTTGCTCTAAGAACACAGCTAAGAGAGGGTAGCAAAATAAGATAGCTTGTAAAGGTGTTCAAGTGAATAATCTCCATAAAAGCCCTGAACCAGTAGCCTGCCTCAAGAAATATCTGTCTGAACCATTTCCATTCTTTCATAACAGTTTTCAGAGTATTGTGGTTTTTACTTCTAGAACACCAGTTCTAGCCCTCAACAACTTTTGTATTTCTGCAGACTTATTTTCAGTAAAGCCCCTGAGCATATACATACACTTACATAACTGCTCTTACCTAATTTCATAAGAACTAATATTGCAAGTATTACCTGCTAGTCTCTCTTCTCAACTGTTATATTGATGACCGTATCTTCTGGCTAACCTCAAAAACAGCACAACCTCTCATTATTAAGTGGCTTGTAGAATTACTATGAAGCCAGGCTTCTAGCATTCTGCACGGAGTATTTGGAACTAAACAAGTTATTTCTCTGGTGTGGGAATTACTCAAGTCTGGGACACTTATTCCCTATGCAGGGTGAAGTAGTTCAGTATTGCAAATAAGTTTTTAGCCTCACACACACACACAAAAAAAACCCAAAACAAACAAAAAAAACCCCAAAAACCAAAAAAGCCCACACCAAAAACCAAACAAAAAATCCCCAACAAAACCAGAGTCAAGTATAACATGAGAAACAGAGAACCAACAAATCAGAGGAAGTTATTAAAATCTCACTTCAAGGAGCAAGATCCTTTTTCTGTCAGCCTACTAGCAATAGCAATTAAACAAACCCCCATCTTTTAAAGCACAACAGATGTTCTTTGTTTGAAAACAAAGTAATCTCCTCATTACTATGCATAAAAAACCTACCTAATGCAACCCGAAAGCAATATTAGTGAGCTTAAGCAGAAGTGTACAAATCTACTGAAGATAACCAAAATGAAAGCAGATTTTTAACAATTACCAGAAATTGTCTAAATTAACTAACTCAGTTTTTCTTTATCATAGAAGTTTGTTATTAAATACATTAAAATGAACAGTCTGTTCAAGACTCTATGTTACTGAGAAGCAATAATCTTTTGTTATGAAGAGATGGGTTGGATGTCTGGACTGCTTTATTTCACACTACATCGTTCTATTAACTTATGGAAAGTCTCAGTTTTAAAGAAGAAAAGGAAAAAACCCTATCCTAGTGCCTATGCTAAGCAGATAGCACAATATAAACAGTGTGAAGGAAAACAGTTTCTAAAGTACAGTAGCTTTTAACTAGACTTCACAGAAGAAATAAATTCAGAATAAGCAACCTAACTAACCAAAGAAATGCACCAACATATTCACAAATATAAAAATGTAGTTGTATTAATTACTTTTAAAATTTGTTATCTAAGTAAGACCCTATATTTAGCATTTATGCCAAAGCAGGTCTAAAGCTCACAAACTAAGTAACAAGAAAAAAAAATGCTACAAAGGAAAACCCCAAGAATGCAGAAGTTTCAAGCTAAATCTGACACAAACATCTTATTTTCCATCCCAAATATTTACCCAGATATCTTAAATTCACACATTTCACCAACACAGGAAGTCCCAAAGTGTTCATCAGAACTACCTACGGGAAACTCCACGTGGGCAGCTGTACCTTCAAACCACAAATCTGGGAGACCAGGATAACCAACAAGAGTTCAGGTAACAAGCTTTGAAAACTGAAAACCATCTCGAAGTCCAATTAATTATAGAGATGATAATACAATGCCATAACTACTTGGTATAAAAACACCCAGTACCCACACAGAGCCACTGAGACAGCCATTCCTTTTCAAGTATGGCAAAAAAGGAAAATAATCTAAATCCCTATTTATCATAAATGCATGAAATGCACCTGGAAGTTTACAGTCTCCCTTCAGTTTCAGATCATTTAATAAAATCCTAACATTTTTCCAGCTACAAAAACATGGCCAGCAGACAGACTACTTCCTAAATATTTTTTCCTCTTCACACTAGGGGGATGTTCTGTCTTTTAAAGGAATTTGCAGAAAGTCTTTTAAGTAAACTATAGTGCAAGGTCTATATTGCGGAGGCATTGATGCACAGTCTGCATAATCTCATTTAATGGAATTTAAGGCCAATTAGACATACACCACTTGGGACTGGTCGTGGTATCTCCCATTCTGCTTCAGAATAAGGAATCAAAGCAGCTTTTCTTTTCTTGGGACTACAAAATATATAACCACTTCTCTGTCCTACTACTTCACATACTCATACTCAAAATTATATATTTTCTAAGACTTCTGCTCACTTACTTAAAGTGTCTGTACCAAATCCTTCACTTTATACGAATCAGCATTGCATTTTATGAAGTTATTCTACATTCAATGTTTAAAATATGTACACATTAGAATCCAACTTCATATTCAGACATAATCCACTTCCTACTGAAGCTCATATCATAAACCTACTGATTTTGAAAGCTTACCGAGAGCTACCCAAAACCATAATTTCTACTAGAAACTTACTGCTGCAAAATAATTATTTCTAACCTCAGTGAACTGTGTATTATTTTCCAAAGAAAGCTCATAAAGCAAGGAGATTCATTCTTCTACACCAAGAAAACCTGAAGCTATAAAACCATACATCCTAGCCATAAAAACAATAAAGACTGCTTGAATCCATCATTGGCTATTATCCTCTTCTCAGGAATAAAAATACTGAAACGCAAAAAATACAAATCTTTTCTTCTACAGAAGGCTGGAGAACCAATGGAAAAAGTGGTCTGTGCTAGGCTTATTAAACAGCACTCCAGTATTTTACAGTCAGCTTTAAATATGGCAGAGTAGGTCAGAATTCAACTTTGCAATCCCTCATACAGCCCCTGAAAAAGAGAGAGATTTCCACTGGATACAAAGCATTAATAACAAGAAGCCTGTGAAACTGATGAGAAATTGAGTTGGTCCGTATCTGTTATGACACAACAGAAGTTACATTAGCAACAGAGTGTAGGCAAAGCACATCTATATTTAGCATGTGCTACCACTGTAAATAATTCTTTTCCCTAAAAAGCCAATTTTTATTGAAACAAACACTAATACACATTCTTACCTTTTTGGAACATTTAGCAATAAGCTTAGAGTGCAATTGAGTGAAAAACACATACAGTATTGAAAAAAATCCCAAAGCCATAAATCAAAGTGTTAGAGTCACATCTAAAAGAAAATTCTATCAAATAAATAAGGTAGTATACATACTTTTCTGCCTGGAGTTTTGTGGTTTTTACAATCAAGTCCTGGGTTTGTTCCTTTGCTGCCTAGAATACAATTAGAATTGTTAAGCATGTAAAAAACCAAACATATCAACTGTATTAAACAATCTTTAAAATAGATAATACTTTTGAAGCTTTCTGAGTATAAGCAATTTAAAGAGTATACTCTTTGACACAGAAGGCCTTCTTGAAACAAGTATTCATTAACTCTCCGTATGTCCAGGCAGTAAAATAAATAAATTCTTATCCTTAGCCATATATATTTTCATGTTTATATACATTTATATTCGGTTTATTTTTAATTTATATTTAATAGAGAAACACTATAAACACTATAAATATTAGTGAAATAGTTCTGATTATTTTGTTTGCCCACCAAACGTAAATTGTTTGCTGTGATTAAAAAAAAAACAAAAAACAAATCCCTTTGGATGCTAAACTGCCCAGTTCCAGTGGTCACCCAGACTTTTTAGAAAAGATGATGAATGCAGCTCTGCTAGTCTAAGCAAGCCTAGCTCTACAGTTCAACTACTTACAGAACTGCATGGACCAAGGACAATTATTAGGAAAAATTTCTTCACTGAATAAGTGGTCAGGCATTGGAACAGGCTGCCCAGGAAAGTGGCTGAGTCACCATCCCTGGAGGTATTTAAAAGATATTTAAAAGTGCAGGTGTAGCACTGAGGGACATGGGATAGTGGTGGACTTGGCAGTGCTGGGTTGGATTTGATGACCTCAGAAGTCTTTCCCAATCTAAATGATTCTACCATTGTAACTTAGTAAGTTCATTACAGCCCAAAATATTGAGTGATGGCAGTGCAAGGGAATCCATGCAGAAACGATTCTGCATCAGACAGGAACTGCATAACTAAAAGGATTGCTGCAACTGAAGTTAACGTAAGTTCTGAAACTTACTGCTCTGTGAAAAGCTAAAAGACATCTGGAATTTTTGGCTTCACACTGGATGCCACCAGTGATCCCTTACGCATAAAAATTGAGATGATTCAACAAAAAAAATCCTAAAATCAAAAAGCATTCAGTATAGAACAATACTGCAAGTGAAGAGGTGAAAATGGCAATAAAGACATTCTATGAATAATTTCAATACTGTATTACAGCCAAATTACAGCTTGCCAAATTGAAGATGCCAGTCTTGAGACCCTTGAGAGGTTTAACAAAAGTATCTATACACACTGATACATTTCAGCCTTTCTATCTGCCACTACATTAGTTACAAGAGAAAAGCAGTCAAGGTACAGGAATACTTTGAAAGGTGAATGTAGGACTGTAACAATTCATGTCCAACTTAATTGCAAATTTTAGTAAACAAAAAAGAGGAAATTTGCTTCCTTTCCAGTACTTTCTGGGCAGAAGTACTGATCACCACGAACAATGTTAACAGTAAGACAGCAGAAAAGAAGGAAAAGCATTTTTTCTGAATCTAGCTAGATATACTAGGAAGCCAGTTTCTACATATGTGCATTCAAATACATGCCAGATATTGTCATTATTTTATGTATGAAATGTAAGAGCTTACGTTTAACCTAACCAGGTAACTGTCAGAAACGAGCCAGACATGCTAGAAAAATCAGAAATGGATGTTTCTTGTATATCCAAAACAGAAATATTTTTCTCATCCTCCCTACCTCAGCATATTAGTTAACAATTTCATTATACTTCAACCCCACTGAATTCCATTTCAGTACTTGCTCCTTCTCTCCCTTTCAGCCACTGTGTTTATCAAGTTGGTGTCCTAATATCAGATGTGACAATATATGGTTATTTGGATCAGATGGTATTATAAACTTACAAAATAACAAAGCTAAAAAGCTTTTTGGCTTATCCAAATATATTCCCCTTCATGTCCTGCATTTGTTCTGCTTTCTTAATATACTGCTCTCTTTGCACACTTTTCTGCATTATATGCCCCAAATCCTCCCCTTTGTATCTTCTATTTGCTCTACTTAGCTCATTTTTGTCTTCTTGTTCAGCTTGAGCACATTCCTGCAAGTCTTCCTGTCCTGCTACATATAAAGTACCAGAGTATTTCACAACTGAGAGCTAGTTCATGAGCTTATTACCTTTACATTCATACAAAGAAAATATGGATTGAATCAAGACAAGTCATGAGTTCTACAGGGCTCTAAAGGAAACCTCCTGTGGGGCACAGAACAAAAATACCTACTGACTTTAACAGTAAAAGAAATCTCTGCAGGGTGGCTCTACTCTGGGAAAAGAAAAAAAAAATCACAGACGATAGTTACACTTCATGATCTAAAGACAGAAAAGAGCAAAAATCTGCATGGACACTTGCCTCATTTCCACATCTAAGAGATTAGACTAAGAGTCTAACAGTTCCTGAACTGCACTAGGGAATATATCCACATTAACAATGTTCAAAGAGATCTGAGACCTCTGAGGCACATTACCCAGCTCCTTCCAAAACTGAAAATTAAGTACTGCAGTTGGCTACACTGTACTCTCACATTTTTTGGTACAAGTTCATCAAGCTACAAGCATTTGTACAATGACTGTGAAACTTATTTATCTAAGTAGGAAGACATCTAATATCCACACACACATATATGGAGAGAAAAACAACTGTTTTCACAGATTTTTTTGAGAAGAATTCTTATTCACATACTATACTTATGTGATGTATTGGCAACAGGTCTGGTTTGGCAAAACATCTACACTTCAGCATCCATAAGCCGTTTATACTCATGACTGCACTGAATTTTGAAATTGTACCCTAAAACCAAGCCAGATTTAGTAATGGACCATAAAACACAAATTTCCTACACTCCCCGGCCGTGCCAGGAATATTATGGACTCAGGATTAAGGTGAAACAGAATTGCTTTTGTTGCATATCAGCATTCTGAGACAATGTTACGAAACAAAACCAATAAAATGAACATGCTCTAGAGATTTGTCTCCCTCTTTGAATTACCAGATACTTTCCTACCAATATACTTGAGGTATTTATATGAACACATAACTCAACAGACACAGTCAATACAAAAGCCATTTTAAATGGAAATACACAAATTAACCCTTAAATCTCACACACATCCAATCTAATGAAATATTTTCTCTCCACAGACAGACACATGGATATCACATTGCTATTCTCAAAATAAGTATATGGCTGCATTTTGAACTGCAGTTTGGAAGAAATTAAAATTACTTCCTTGACACATTTTCTAAACAAGTAAAAAGAAGCATATTACTATCCTAAAGTAACATAATATGCATACCATGGAAACATCTTGGTGTTGCTGTTAATTCTCAAAAATAACTCTTCTTCCTTTTAAAAGAATGTAGCCACACCTCAAAAGGAAAAATATTCAAAGCACTTCCATTTATATATTACCTTCAAACGACTGGACATGTCTTCACAGCAGCTGCTCATTGCTTGCACATCTTCATTTATACTCTCAAGTTCCTAAGTAAGGTCAAATAACAGTAACTGTGGTTTTAATCAGTGATGCTGTGTCCAGGCCCAGCTTCCCACCACAATTAGATGCCCCAGTTACAAGGAACATTGTTTCTCTAGGCTCCCAGTTAGTCAGGGCACAGTAATGCACCTCTAATTATCAACATTCACTCAGGACTTGGATCTGTTTGAAACATCCAATCTAACACTTCCAAAAATTGAAAGAATTTTACTGTAAAAGTATATCTGTCCTGAAAAATTAAAATCTCTCTTATTTTTTTTTTTTTAAGTTTAAATCACATAGCAGTACTCTTGCAAAACAGCTAGTCATGATGTAAAAACGTTACCTCTTTAACTTGCTTGAATATGTGCACAAATTCTTCATTTATGGCCAAGCTTCGTCGTTCGATGTCTCCACGCAGGTTCCTTCGGGTGCGCAAACTGTTTTCCACAAAAAAGGTCGAGAGAGCCTTGAGTGCTTCCAGCATTTCCTAGAAAATAAAAAAGGACCTTCAGTTTGCATGCAGCTACAAAGAAGCAGGTTAAATATCCTGTACCCACCCCAAGTTCATAGTCTTTTTAAAAATAAAGCAAACCTGATAAATAGTTTTAGTGGAAAAGCTACCTTAACACACTCCGTATCAGTTGGCAAACAACAACAGAAAACTTTGTCCACAATTTACAGTAGCTTTAACCAATAAGACTGCTTTCTGTAAATGAATGACGTATCCACAGCAACATTTAAATTACAAAAAGCTTGACAAGTGCCCTCCGAGGCAAATAATACAAACCTCCCTACGATCAGAAGGGATAAAATAGGAGCGTGGCATGTTGCTGGAGAAGCGAAAAGTAATTTTATTTGTAATTAATGCTGCAAAGGGCGGCCCGCAGCTCCGCAGCGGAACTGAGGGTAGGGCAGGACTCGCCTCCCCGCCGCGAAGCCTGTCGGGGCCCGCGGCCCCTGACGGCTCATCCGGCCCCCACCCCGGCCCTCCGCCGCCGCCCGATCCACCTTGTCGTTGTCCAGACGCGTCTCCAGGATCTTGTTGAGCTTGCGGGACAGCGGGTTGGTGCCGGGGGCGGCCGGGAGCCCCGAGGCGGGGGCGGCGGGCGGCGGCGGCGGCGCGGCGGTGTCGGCCATGGCTGCGGCCCTGCCCGGCCACAGCGCTGCCACTCGGAGCGGCGCCGGCGGAAACGCGCCCCGAGCATTTGGTTCCGGCCTAAGGCGGGCCGGCTGTAGAGCCAGGCCTCACCTGGTGCAAGGTGGCACTCGGGGTTTTTCTGTTTATTTCTTTCTTTGTTTGTTTTTTCTGATAAAAGAAAAACACATAAAACGTAAAAAATTCATAACTAAAAATAATTTGCTCACTAAATAATGGATCTTGAGTCGATGATAGAGGGTTCACTCCATGAGGCTGGGTAGCTGCATTTCTTTCACCAAACAAATGCTTTAATTATGAGCGCAGCTAGAACGGAAAAAATAAATGAGATCTCTGTTGTATAAGTTAACGGCAGCAGCTGTAATATCTGTCAAAATGAGGAGGCTGTCTTGTTTCTGCTCTGCACTTACTGCCACAGAGGTGAACTCCCAAGGTCTCCTCACAGCTCCAGAGCACAAAATCACAGAGTCAATTAAGTTGAAAAAGATCTCTGAGATCATCGAGTCCAACCTGACAGCACCATGTCAACCAGACCACGGCACTGAGTGCCACATCCAGTTTTCCATTAAACACCTCCAGGGACGGTGACTCCTCCTCCCACCTCCCAGGGCAGCCCACCCCAGTGCCCAGTGACCCTCTCTGCGAAGAAATTCCTCCTAATGTCCAACCTAAACCTCCCCTGGTGCAGCCTAAGGCTGTGACCTCTCGTATTGTCACCTGTCCCGTCTGAAATGCTGAGGTGCAGCAGAGGGATTTCTGTGGGCTTTTCCAAAGGACAGAAAGCAGGTGCACAGGTAAAGGTAAGATGCCGTGGAAAGATGACTAACAGTGCTCAGCTATTATATGAGAAGACACGGGTTCCACCACGTTATTAGCTATGAAAACAACATCACCTTTCCGTTTGTCTGATGGTGTGTGGTCAAAACCCAAAGATTCAAGCAGTAGCTTAACTCTTTGGGAGTTTGGGGATTTCACATTGCTCTTCTGAAGACCCTTCATGAAAAAACTGCAAGCAAGTCAAGTAGACATTGCCTTTATGCCCAAGGTGGAGCAATGAGCTTCTGAATGGTTTTATTAATTTATTACTTGTTCTTTTAGTTTGAGTAATTTATCTCAAGGAAAAACTGTATGACCAGAGCCCTTGAAATCTTAGTGTGATGGAGACAGTGCTAGGATATTTTTCTATTTAATTTTTATTTGTTTGTTTGCTTCCTTACATGGATCCTCTACATAAAAGGCCAGCTTTTCTAAACAGTCTTGTGTAGTGCCTTGTTTCTACTCTTGGCTAGTCAGCAAGAAGGATTCCAAGCATTTTCAGACACGTTGTTTTCCTTAGTTTCTCTTTCTCATCCACCCTATTACACTGATGTTATCTCCTTCTAGATGTCCTTTACTTCAGACTAAGCTTCCAGGAGCCAGGATCTCCCTACTCCATGTCAGAAGAGATAAAACAGCCTGCAGTCATCACAGGTGTAAGCAATTAATATTTAAGCATGTCAAGAAAATCCTATTATTAGAAAGATCCCCTCCCACCTATAAGCTGGATGTTGTTAGTTGTTTGAACAACACTTCAAATGTTGTTAACCTGATGGATGAGTTGACAGAGTGAAGGCACACCTTGAAGTCAGAAAGGCTCCAACATCTGAAACACAAATGTCAGATAAGTCACGACCATTGCCAAGTCTTGTCCAACAAGTTATACCACAAACATACTAGGAGCCAGAAAGAATTCCCTCTATTAGTTGGTACATGCATTTTCTTTTGAAGTAACCAATTCTGTTTTCAGATGCTCCTTCATGGGTGTGCATTTCTTCAAGAATGTGTTTCGTGAGCCAGAATGCTTCTAGCTAATGTAAAACATAGGGCTGACAGGAGCCAATGGAGTTTTGAAACAGCATGTGTTTATCTGTGCATGTGTTCTTTTGAAAAAATGAGAAAAAATAATCAGGGGAGCATTTTTTGCCTCTCACAAGTCTAAAAGGTGTGTGGATGAGGATACCAGTGCTTATATCTTGTTCATCTTTTAGATGCAGCGATAAAAATAAATCCTCTCTTTTTCTGATAGAAATAATTTTTGCAGGATAGATTTTTAAGGGAGAGAGGGAGGGAGGGAGGAAGGAGGGAAGGAGGGAAGGANAAGGAAGGAGAACTTGCCTCAATAAGATGCACAGAGCATGTAGGAACGGGAAGCTTTATGAAGTCAGGGATGTGAAAGGTGGTATAACAAATGTCCATAATTAGTTGTATTTTTCTTACAGTGTAATAAATAAAAAAGAATTTGACAACGCTATTTTGCATACAATTTATAGGTCCTGCAGTGAAGAAGAGTATCTGAAGGAAGCTGGCTATGGTATATTGCTGCTCAACTGTGTCATCCCTGTGAAAATGTTTACAGCCCTTTATGCTGATGTCCCTATAGATGATCAGGTGAGGGGAACTTGGCTCTGCCAGGCTCTCCACTGCACACAGCATACCCCAAAAGAAATCCACCACTGCCTTATAATCTTCACTAGTTCTCTGCCATGAAATTATTCCTTGGCTTTCTCCAGTGTTTTGATGTCTTTTTATGCTAAGGTTGGACTAGAAACTCCAACCAATATGCAGGAACACAGGAGAATGTTCTGTGTCTTTAAGTCCATTAGAGCTGGATTTTTTAATGATTTATTTTCTTATAGGTTAGTATTGTAGAATATAGGTTAATATTGTAGAATATTGTAGAATCTTTTCACCAGACCAAATCAATCCATTTCCTGAGCTAACCTTTTTTTTAAAAAAGTCAGGCAATGTTGACAGCATCTGGAAATTGGAAATATGACTCTGAATGATTTGGCCAAAGGTCACCCTGACAGCAACATGTAGTCATATAGTGAAACCTGAATGTGTCCCTTGAAGGTCTGGGAGAATGTACAGTTCTGAAGTTTTAGGTTAGCTCATGCTATGTCACTTGAGGATTTATTGTCATACTTTGCAGTCAGCAGTAGTGGCTCTAATATATGTGATGCTGAATCAGCCACCTGGCTGAGGAGCTGTAAAACTTCTGTTTGTTATAACTCACTGGAAAGATAACACTACCAGTACAGTGTGCGCTTCCATACATACCAAACCCATGAAATCTTCCTGTTCATCTCATCTTTGCTAAAAAATCCAACCACTGATTTCAAGGGAAATACTGTATCAGCAAAACTAATAGGGTTTAATCTAAATTTATTTGATTCTAGAACACCACAGAATAAAGGACTTTTCTAAGCAAGTGGTTGACTAAGCTACATGGCCACATCCCTGGCAAGGTCAATTACATTGGTCATGGCACTGCCACTCACTTCAGGGCCCAAATTTCACCTAAAAAAAAAAAAGAAACAAATGGTTTAGATCATGGAACCATGAGAACAAATATCTGCTTGTGGCTGATGAATTGCATCATGCGTCTCTGTGGCTGAAGTATAAAGCGTATCGTCCTTTGCATATGCTCACTAGTATGCTTACCATTATAATAACGATATAGCAACAAAAAGGAATATTTTTGAAAAAAAAATACATGCAGGACACGTAAAAAGTCTCTGGAATTCTGGTGTTCTGTTTTATAGGTGAAATAAAAATAACCCAAACAACTGAACAAAAATTACAACTCTTCACCATCAGACAAAGAATCAGTACCCTTCATTATGTCCTGATCTCAGCTGAAGTCAATGTCTAGCAAGGAAAATCTAGGGAACAATACCTAAATTACTGGGCAGTGCCCTCAGATCAGCTGATCAACTAAAGGCCCTCTGTGAGATCATGACAGGGTCATGATGTGGATCATGAGAAGCCAAAGGTAGATCTAATAAATTGCAAGAACGATGGCATTAGAAAAATACCTTTTGAGTCAGTGCATCAGCAACACAAGTTTTGACAAAGACTGTAACTGCTGCAAACTTTGACTCCAACTGCTGTACTTTAATCCAGACCTGTGGGTCAAATGTCCATGTCTTATGGATCTCTGTCAAATCTCTTGGTTTTTTTCCTCCTTTGACTTTTCTGGTATGTTTCTTGTGAACAGGCTCTTCTTGTGATCCATTAGTGGGAACTCAGTCATTGCCTTAAGGCCCCCCAGCTAGTGATCAACTATGACTTCTTCACTCAAGCATTTTTGTTATTCCCATCACCCGACCACTATGGTCACTTTGTTTTTAGAATTCAAGTTACTGAAGCTGTAGCATATATTTCTGTCATTCAGTATTCATACAGGACTCCAATATAATATAACTCCACGAGGCAGGACAAGACATGCATAAATGTAGAATGAAGTGCATTTTTGAAGCCCTTTTTCCCCCCCCTTTTTTTATTATATTGACTGACTCATCTGTGTTTTGAAGCCTATTTGAATTTTCGAAAGCTCCTTTTAAACTCCTGTTATACAGCTTCTGCCCTCTTTCCCTTTTTGTGTCTACACACACATACTTCTGCCATGCAGGCAGGGTAGTATGACAGGCTTCTCTCAGCTTCCAGCAATTTCTTTACCATAGTCAGTATCCAAAGTACAGTTGTCAGTATTAGTAACTGCTCTGCTGGGTCTGGTAGCTGTTGATTGGGATGTAGTTACATAAGATGATAGAATTCTCACCTTGCTAGCCAAGCAAATACTGTACAAATGTTGTAGTGGCACAGAACAGACAAGATTATATGGTCAGGGACATCTGGCACGTAGAAACTCCCTTTTAAATGAAAGCTAACAATTTTGTCAGGCAAAAGTGTGTCTGGAGCCTTGAGCACACAAGGAGCTCTTGAGGGAAAAAGCAGTAGTGGGGCATGAGGCAAAAATTGTATAGCTTCACCACAAAAGCCATTGTCTTGTGAAAGAGCACTTTAGGGACGTTGCTAGTAGAAGTTGCAAAAAGCATGTTGATGATCACGGCAATTTTCATAGCAGTAATACAACATCAACCTAATTTTACAGGTGTGGGTGTCATAAATAGCTTTTCCTAGTGCTCATAACAATTCTGTTTGGGTGAATTTAATGGGACTTTATTGCTACTTCAGGAGAAATAAAAGTTTCCAAAATGTCAGAAGTTGCACTCTCAGACATCTCTCAGCAGCCTAGCCAAACAGCTTCTCAGCAACTCCAGTGTGGAGCTACCTGGTATATTTGGATTGGATTCTTTCTGTAAAGTTGACCCAGAAGTGTCATCTGGGCTTGCCTCAGCCATTCATCTTCGTGTGTCTGCTCTTCCCTTCCAAAGCCTTGGCGAGATCCCATCACCCTCAGAGATGCTGGAGAGCTGCTGTGTATAAAAGCAACTTATTACTTAGTAGCTGACACTGGTTACAGTCATCGCAGTTGACTGCGAATTGCAAACAATTTCTATGCAAAGATCTGCTCACCTCCAGGTGAAATACATTTACACCTTCAGTTTCTTGCTAAAATTACCTGGCATCCCTTTCTGGTAGTCATCTCTGCCTTCATGGCATTATTACAGAACTAGAATTCCCATGACTGATGTACTGGAAACAAGTCATTGTGTCCCCGAGGGCAGGCAAGTGTTGTTTCTAAACTTTGGTACATGTGGCTCTTATTTATCCATTTACAGTCTGAAAGAGTGGGCATGGAATGAGTCTCTGCCAAGAACTGGCAGCTTGATGGTGACCTGGTGTGTCCTGAGGTCACTGGTGGGCTGCAGGACATTGAGGGGAGCATGGTCATGGGCTGGGTAGTACTTGTGTCACTCCGTGGTTACACTGGAAGGAAAAAGCACTGTGTGTTTTCTGCTTAGATGAGGGTTTTGACAAAGCAGGAGTTCTGTGTTGGCATCTACTGCAGCTGACTAGGTTGGTGAGGCTGGGTGTACAGAACGGTGTCAACAGCTTTGTGAAGCACTCACATTCCCTGGCAGAAGCTCAAGGAGCATTTCCAGCAACCTCCAATTACAGCACTAATTACAAGAGATTATCAAGTTCCCCAGAATAGACCCCAAGCTTCCTTTTGCATGCAAACTAGCAATGACTTTCTTGTCCATGCAAGTAAAGCTCTCTTCAGAGTATCATCAGTCTGAATATACATCACCCATCACTGTCAACTTTCTTTAAACAATGCCATCTTAAAATATTGTTTTGCATGCAGAGCACATGCCTGTCAAAAAGCAAATGTCATGTTGAGTGAACTGCCAGTCTAGAGGTTTTGAAAGGGTATTTTTATATTAATTTTGATGATTACAGGCTTCTTTCTGCTTCTGTCCCATACATGTCCTTTTATGTGATAAAGTCTAGAGTACTAATGAATAGGCACGGTAGTACCTCAAAAGAAGCATCAGGTGCTTTAACCAGATTGCAGCGCTAACTGGCAAAATTAACATATTTGTGACTCACTGAAGAAAGCTTATGACAAGAAATGCCCATGCTGGCCTGGAGCTAGTCTTTCCTTTTACTGGTCAAAAAGCAGATTATTTTGCAGTGGTGTAATTGCTGATCCACTGCTGATAAAGGAAGCTCTTAATATTAAGTGACCTGAGTCTATTCTTACTCTCTTCAACTTGAATATCTGAACACTTGAAGACAAAATTAAGAACTTTTAGAGGGATACATCTCAACAATTTTCTAACACCTAAAAGTCAGAAGTAAAATCCATAGCTAACCGTCCTATCAGAGCATGGAAAGAACGGCACTTTCAGAAGGCAATTCATCTTCAGATTCCTACACTGAATCTTCTCTCTGACTGCATAGAAAACTTGTGTGCTGGACTGTTGAGTAGACAAATTTTTTTACCTCTATTTTTCTGACAGTGACTTTTTACTTCTCTGCAAATAATTCTAAGAGTATACCCCAGCTTCAGTACTGTGGAAATGAAATACTGTGTTTGAATCCTGGTGTAACCCCAGGTTCTCCTTATACTCTGGGGAAATGGGTAAAAAAGCCAGGAGGTTTGATTCTACAATTAAAAAATAAAATGTCTTGTTTTCACAGCAGAATGATCTAGTTGGTGCCTGTAGGCATGTGACATATCATGCAGATGTATATCAGTTTGGATGACATATCATGGACTTGCCAGTTGGACAGGTAGAACTGCCCAAGGGCTAGTTTAATTTTTGCACCTGAATCAGGAAAAATGTTTACATTTTCATTCATAAATCAATGCTGCAGTCTGGTTCATACCTGCTACTTCTGTTCCCTCTTCTCCTGTGCCTGTTCTCTTCATTTGTCACCTTCTCTCCATCTTCCCATGTAAATCCCTCTCTCAGAAGTACGTGTTTCACTCTGTCACAGACATGTCCACCTGGAATGTGTTATTCACCCTCTCAGATACCAATATTTATCTAAATTTCTTTTAGTGTTGATGGGATTTACACACCATTTCTACTATCAGTAGTGGAGATATGCCAGCATACTACCACAGGGATACTGGTTTACATCTGATTCATTGAGTAGTTGTTTTACTAGAGACTTGAGTGTGAGTGGGAATACATATGTTGAGCTCCATCCTGCAAAGTGTCAGGCACTGTCTTCAGGATATATCTAAGTTCTTGGTGATTCACGAACAGAATTTCTGTGTTTTACGAGGTTGAGCCGAAGTTCCTTTATTTTTTTCATTCACTGAAGTTAACAGAAGCCATCGTGGATGGGTATTGCAGCATAAATTAACTTCAGTTGAAAAAACAAGATGGTTGCAAAGAAAGAAGATGGTAAATTCCTACTGCATCAATAAGAGAGGATGGATTCATTGCCTTTGAAAATTTGAAGGAAGAAGAGGATAAGAATTAATTCCCTTTCTGTCACTGCCTCAGCCCCATTCTGCCTCATTTTTCTGCAAATGTCTAAAGACTCAAGCAATGGGCAGTTCTTTAATATGCAGAGCTAACACATAGTCCTCTCTACTCAAATATAAAAAAGGCTTAGCAAATATCTAGTTTCTTTAAGGCCAGCTTATGGTGTATACGTGAGTAAAGAATTTTTTCCTCAAAAAAAAGTCCTTGTTTTAATGGGTAATTTCCCTTGAAAATAGTAAACTGCAAATTAAATGGCAAAAAGCAATTAATTATTGAAATTGTAACATCCTTGTAAAGGTTAAGAGGTAATATAAATGAAGTTCCTGTGAGCACATTAATGGAATTATTATCTTCCCCCTATAAGTGGTAACTGTAACGACCTTGCTAATTAGCGTTTTCATCAGGAAAAGGAATATAAAGGAAATATGTAGTTATATTGCAAAAGCACAACCTATGAGTAGGTTATTTTGTTACAACATAATATCGAGAGAACACTCTTGGTGCTGAACCTTCCTAGAGCGGGTTAAGAAGTCTTCCCAGAGCATGTATGGGAGATGAGTGAAGCCCCCATAAACCCAGAGGAGATGGTTGGTGACCTGCTATGGCAATTACACATGTCCAAGTTTATGAGCCCTGATGATCCACCCCAGAGTAGTGAGGGAACCCGTGAAAAGAACTTGCCAAACAACTCTCAGTTGGCCAGCAGTCCTGGTTAACTGTAGAAGTTCCAGCTGACTGAAAATTAGCAAATGTTACACCCATCTACAAGAAGGGTTGGAAGGACGATCTGGGGAACTGCAGGCCTGTCAGCCTGACCTCAGCACCAGGCAAGGTTAGGGGAAGAGATATCCTGAGTGCCATTGCATGGCCCATGCAGGAAAACCAGGGGATCAAGCCCAGCCTACGTGAATTTACAAAAGGCAGGTCCTGCTTGAGCAGCCTGCTCTCCTGTGTCTATACCTATATATGTATTATAGAGATATGTATATAATCCATATATCTGTATTATAAATACACATATATCACTGCCATGTAGGTATATGAATGTTATATACATACTGGATTTACTAATGACAAGCCATTTGGAGAGCTGTAAAGAAAGTAGCTTGGTTCTTCCCCCACTGAGAACGTTTCAGACATTGATACACCTGGAAGTGAGTTCTGTTTGGGTTTCAGCTGACAAGAGCTGGCATTACAATTCTTCTGTGAATGAATCTCTGTGAGATTTCAGAAGTTCCAGCTTCGTGGAGTCTCTGAGCTCTGTACAAGCCTCAGGGTGTGATGGGGAGGGGAGGAAATCAGCTTCCACTTGGAAAATGAATTGGCCATTGTCCCCAACTAGAGGATTTTCAGCTTTTTTTTTTCTAAGAGCCCCAGAAGTCATTAGCCATATCCTTGGGAATGTGATCTAATAGGGTGACCTAGATGTAAGTGATTTCTGGGACTCATGGGGAGACGCAGCTCTGCTCCAGTTCTGTGGAAAAAGGCTGGGGGAGGAACAGGACGCTATCTTGAGTCCCCTTCTCAGATACACCCAGTTTAACCAAACCGTGACGCTAAAAGTCACCTTCGGATTTTGCAAAGACACCTTAGAATCCTCGAGACAGAGGCCCAGGGCGGTTACAAATCCCAGAGGTTTTATGGAGAACAGAAGCGCGCTCCGCTCTCTGCCCCCGCTTTTCACACACACACGCCCTTCCTCGTCTGCAGCCGCATCAAACGCTCCGGAGGGGCCGGGGCAGAGCCCGCCCCAGCCCCGCGGGGCCGGGAGGTGGGAAACCCCCCTGGCCCGGGCCCGCCCGTGGCGGCCGCCCCAGCCCTGCTCCGGCTCCGGCCCCGGCGCCCACCGAGTGTCACTGTCGAGCAGCGCAGCGCAGCGCCCGCCCCGCGCACCCCATCGCCGGGGCACTCCGGGCCGGCCGCGGAAACTCTGACCTCCTGCTGAGAGCTGATCCCGGAATGAGGCTTTAAAGGGAAAAGAAAAATCTTCTTTCTATTGCACGTGTCGTTGAACAAACCCGTGTCTCCAAACGCGCCCGCCGCTGAGTGCGAGAAAGCACCGCGGCGAGACCTGCTCTTGGTAGGTTCCCACATCTTTCTTTACCAGCATCTGGGGAAGATAGACAGGTGTCCCACTCGTAAGTAAGATGACACTATTAAATTATTTGTATTGGGTCTACATGTACAGAAAGCAGGCTGCCAGGAGATGAGCATTTCTTACTGGGAAATCACTTCATCATCCAGATATTCCTTATTTTAAAAAGTCCAGTTAAGAATAGTGTAAACTTAGGATTGAAACCAACCATGTTTTTTGTGAGTTTGTGCAGGGCTAAGACAATTCCCCAGTAAAGGAGGACGGGTCTGGGACTGTAATCTCAGAGCTCAGTCACTTTGCCCGTGTTTGCAAGGGCAGAACAGGCATTCCTCTCTTCAGCTGAGAGGCTGGTGCAGAATAAACCTCGGTGGCCTCCCCCACAGCCACCAGGCTTGTCAACAACAGGACACAAAAGAGAAAATCAATAGCTGCAGCTACTATTTTAGAGCCTTGCAAAATGTAGAGCACGTGGTGGCTTCTATATAATAGATGATAAGTAAAAACTTCATAAAGATGAAACAACATACAGAGGGTTTATGGCAAATAATAAAGGTTGTTTTCCTCTTTTGTTTTGCATTGCCATGTTATTTTTATGTGCACCCAGAGATTAAAAGACTGATATTAGCAACAACAGCATTGTGTAACACAACTGTCCTTCAGAAATGCAACAAGTTTTGTTATAAATTGTTCGTAATAGAATTCACAAAATTTACCACCATTAGAACCACCAGAAAAAGAAGTATTAATGATAGGATAGTATTAAAATAGAAGTGGAGAGAGGATCTTCTGGTTAGAGCTAAGTTGATAGGCCAAGATTCAGGTCTGTATAGGACAGCTCAAAACACCAGGTGTCTAGTTCCACCCACAGTAGAAAACATGCAATTTGTTTGACTTGGAAGGACACCATACAGATGAACAGGATCTGGTCACTTGAATTTATTTTCTTAACTTCCTCTGAGAAATTTTCAGGTGTTAGAGTTGAGTTTCTGTCTGTTTAGTTGATTTTTTTCCCTAGCTGCTGCAAAATTGGACATAATTCCAAGCAAATATACTAATTATCAGGTTATTTCTCTAACAGTACTTGTCTGTTTGGGTTTTAGTGACTGTATTTGAATAATTGGGTTGACTTTCTGTTGCTCCCAGTACATAGCCTCAAGTCTATTTTGTACATCTACTTTCCTTTTTGATTTAAAATCGAGTACAGACATGACCTGAAGATCCAGTTTTGTGAGATGCTCGGAACCATGTTGGTGTGATCACTTTCCTGCAGACCACACAACTGAAAACAGATGGTGTCCTGAGAGATAAAACTCTTTTGGTTTGTTTTCTGGTCAAAGACTGAAGAATGAGATGGAGGTTTGGTAGCTGCTTTATTTTCTTTGGGGTTCAGGAACATACATATTCCCCTATGGCATTTTATATTGTCTTACAAGTCATACTGTAGTGAAAGAGTCTGTGGTTGAGCCTGTGATGTGTATATTAGCCAGGATTGATTTAGGTACAGTGACAGGGTTTTCTGTCTTTATTCTGCTGTGCTGATTAGCTCCATCAAGTCTGTAGTGCCCCAGCTGTAACAGCAGCTTAGTCAATGGATTGAGGAGAAGCAAAATGGTAAAATCCATAAGCATATTTTTCCATCTCCCTGCTAGGGTAGTTTTCTCACGGTGTATTCATGGGTGTTTGATTCAGTCTGACTTCAGTGGTTGTAGCAGAGGGTAATCCGTGGCTCAAGTTCCCTCGATCAACTATGAAGATTTCTAACAAGTTGATCCTTTTAAAATTCAAAACATCAGGACCAAATTTAAAACCAGCTACTACTTCAGTATAGACGAGACCCTGGGTACCATGTGTTTTGTTATTGCTGTATTCTGAGGAGGTATCTGCTTTTGCTGTTGCAAGAAAGATTGTGGATCCTAAAGCACAGTGTAATAACTCCCCTTTTCTTTTGAACAGGTTAGACTGGCATAGAAATATTTCATCTAAATTTCAAGTAAAATACTTCCAAGCACAATGACCCTGAAAGGCGAATCAAATGTTGTCACGGTTGAACCATGATGAGTTTTAAACATTAGGAAAAAATTGAATGAGAATTTGGATGTTACCTTATATACACAAAGTGTTTAATTTGTTTCTAATCAAAACAAAACTCCTTGGACAGAAAATGAATTGTGAAATAAAGCTTATTTCCCTGCAAGCGACTAAGTCATGCAGCCAGCTTGTGGGGGCATTCAGAGACAGTTGGCAAAATGAGATGGTCCAGGAGAGATGCAGAATTCAATGTACAGTTTCCATGAGGGAAAGCAGAATGGCAGCAGCTCAGGGAGTGAATGTACAGGCCATATAAGGCAAATAAATGAACTGCTGTAGAGATGACATTAGCAAAGCAAACACTGACTTGGGGACCTTGGCATACACCATGGAAGAGATAAATTGCATGAATAAATGCATGCTTGTTTGCTTCTCCCTAGGCTTCCAATGCCAATTTTAACTGAGAAACAGTTTCCATGTGTGAAACAGAAGTTTTTCCACAGTCATTTTAATGCCAGGCAATTTCTACCCATGTCTGATCCCAACACATGCCTAATTTAGACATATTTATCACAGTTTCATTATAACCCAGGCCTTTGGATAAGAAAAGAATGACAGACCTCAGTCTTTAAACAACTAAACAACTTTTTAGTAGCAGTACTCAATTCTTCTCTTTCTTTACACCCAGAGCAGAGTTCCACTGACACAGTGGAAGCTTAGTATCTCTGCCATTTCAGGTATCGGTAAAATGAATAGCAGGGGGTAAAACACCACACTGAGCCAAGTGAAGGCATGACAAGGAATGTCTACGCTCTCCACAAAGGGCCTAGCTCCTTGCAGGAGTGGAGACCTGAGAGCTCGTGCGTGCTTTGTGTGGAAGCACAGCACCAGGCAGAAAGGTGACTTGAGGGGAGGATGCTGGAATGGTATGCTGTGGAGCAGGCTCCAGCTCTCAGCCTTGGGAAAGTCATAGCAGCTCCCTTGCTGTCAGACACCCCGTGGGCACATTCACTTTCATGTTTTGGTGTGGATCAAGGGTGTGCTTTTGAAGTGAATCTCCAGATGATCCTCACTTACCACATTTTATTTTACCCAGCAGAGGTGAGTACACAGAGTGGATCCAGATAGCAATTTAGCAGAAGACAGGTGCCAGGAGTGTGTCAGATGTGTTCTGAGTTCTCATGGGGCCCTCAGTTCACAGACCCAGCCTGGAGTGAAACTAAAGGAAAAACTATTGAAAAGTGTGAACATCATTTAGGCCCTCAACACCACGAGATGCAACACCAGATTGATCCACATTACTTGCTAATATAGATGTATACTAGGTGAACCAAGCCTAGGGGTAATCAGCTGTGGGTATGGCTGCTTTGGGGTTATGCCTTCATTGTTTCCCTTGTGGAGTATTTTATTGCATATATTCTAGCATTCAGCCTATATTTAACCCACTTCTTTGATTTTTTTGAACCACGTTTCCTTAAATACACTTGAAATGTTAGGGTGGAAAACTTGATCATGCTAGATACTTTCCAATCCATTTCTTATTCCTTGAGAAAATATGCATTTTCAGTAATATTCTGATTTTAAGACTTTGCATTACAGGGAAAAGAAAATGGAAGTCTATTTTTAAAAATACAATAAAGCGTCTTTGTAATTTAATTCTGAAAATAGCTGCTGTTACTATTAAATGGTGTAAATGCAGACTGAGTGCAATAAACCTCTCCTCTCCTGCTTCCATTTGGCATTAATAATATTAATGAATGGTGTTTCAATTACACACCAGGACTGTAAAAGAAACATTACCAAAGAGACTTTGCATGTCTGGTGCTGACATAACTTAAACCTGTCATAAAATTGTCTTGTATCTGAGAAATATATTCACGTTTCTGGGCATAGAGGAAAAAACAGAATGGGAAATTACTTTTTCTCCCAGCGGCTCTCTGTGCAGAAGGCAACCCCTCCTCAAAACTTTTCCACGTAAGACACTCTGGGAAGGGGCTGAAGTTCCTGTCTCTCCGCTTGACCTAATCCATCCGGGTTGAGCTGCTTGGTACTGTGATCACATTTACTCTCGCTGTCGACCAACTCGAGAACTGTTGCGATCAAAATGCTGGATCAGCAGCTCGCATGCAGAGACAGACACAGTTCTTATCACACGCACACCATCAGGAGATTAGCCCATATTTTCCCATGTAAGGACTGCAGCCTTCCCCCTTTCCTTCAAATACTCCTTCTTCCCTGTTTTTCCCCCCTCTCCTCTCCTGCTCTTTCCCCCTCTCCGTCCCCGGCTTCACCGCCCCTTGCACCCCGCACTGAGCCGCCGAGCCCGGCGACGCCGCAGCGCTCCCCGCCGCCCCCGCCCCGCCCCGGCCCCGGGACCCACCGCTCTGGGACCCGAGACCCCCCCGGCGCAGTCCAGGGCGGGGACACACCCGGGTCCCTCGGGCAGCCGGGACCCACCCCCGCAGCCTCCCCGCGGGGCCGGGACCACCGCCCCGCCCCCGAGGGCTCGGGGACGCGCCCCCGTTCTCCCGTTCGCCGCTCCCCCGCCGCCGCCCGGCCCCTCGCCCCCGGCCCCGTTCGCGGCCCCGCAACTGCGCCGAGCGCGGCGGGTCCCGCCCGGGGAGGCGGTGGCGGGGAAGGGGGAGGAGAGGCGGCGGAGGGCGCTGCCTCCCGAGGAATCAAACGGAGGGAGAGAGGAACGCGCGGAGGAAAGGACGGGCCGGGCTGGGGAGGGTCCCGGTCCCGGTCCCGCCCGCCTCGGAGCACCCGCGTCGCCTCCGCGCCGGGACCGCGGGTAGAGTGGCTTGGAGCGGGCGCCGCCCGCCGGCCCCGCGCCCATGTGCTCCCGGCAGCCGCGGCGGGCAGGCTCCACGCCCGGCGTGTCCGTAAGTAGCCCTTCGCTCCCCGGCACCGCGCCTACCCCCATCCTGGCACTCCTGGACCCCTCGGTGCTCCTGCTCCTTCCAGACACCGGCTCTCCCGCACTCCCTGCGCGGCGGAATCCCCTGCCCCTCACGGACCTCCTGCACCCCCCTCCTTTCTGGAACCCCTGCCCTCCCTCGCTCCCGGTACGTTGCATTCCCTGCATGACTCCGGATCCCCGAGCCCTCAGAACGTCCTTTCCTTCCCCGTTCCCTGCACGGCCACATCCCCTGCATCCCCGGACACTCTTCCCCTCCTGCGTTCCCTTTCCCCACTCTGCCACCCAGCCTGGCCGCATCCCTTTCCCATTGCACCGGACCCTTTAGACTCCCTTCTCTGCTCACATTCGCAGCTCTCTCATCCTCTTGTCTTCCCGAATCCTTCCTCTCCCGGGCCCCCGTCCTTCCCGTATCTCCCTGCCACCCCGGACCACTCTCCCTTCCCGGCCCCGCAGTTTCCCGGCTCTCCGTCCTCTTGGCCACTGGGATTCCCCACACTCTCGGCACCTCTGCTTTTCCAGCCCGTCCCCGCCCGCATTCTCCTTTCCCTCCCATTCTGCTCCTCTTGGAACCCCTGTCCCCACAACCCCTTCTCCTCCCACATCTCCTGCCCCTCTCGGATCCCCTGCCCCTCCTAGGTCCCCTGCACCCCGCCCCGCCCGGCACCCCGCACCCTGCCGGCTCCGCGGGCGCTGCGCCCGCTCGCCCGCAGTTTTTCCCTGGCATCACCCCGGCGAGTTTTGGTTCGCGGCCGCCGCCTTCCCTCGGGGGAAGCCGTATCTCTCCGCCGCCCCCACCTACCCCTGGAGGGCGGGGAGCGGGGTTTCGGGGCCGGAGGGGCGAGTCCGCCTCCCGGTAGAGCGCCCAGACTGTGAGCTGGCAGGCTCCAGGGAGCCAAAGGATTTGCAGGGATCTACCCTGGGACACTCTGTGTTGTCCCCTATTTCAGCCGTACCTCCTCCTGCGATTCAGGGAATGAGCTCCCCTAACTGCTGTGACCCACTTTGGCATAGACTTTTGGTGCCACGCCAAGACACAGACAGATCCTTCTCTAGATGATGCTTCTGAATAAATGGTGCCCCCCCCATGTCTCTGGCAAGTTTTTATCCCCAGGGGTTTGGCGTTTTGCAGGTTGGTGGATAAGTTACAGGTAGATAAGTGTACTCTTCTTCAGTGGCAGTATAAGCCTTTCCAGTATTGTAGAAGAGACTTCCTTTCCTTAGTGTTTTAAAAGTAAACAAAACTTTTGTGTGGTGCACATGGCTAATTTCACTTACGGACTTTCTCTACACTCCCTCCTTGTGCTGAAGTAGTATTCATTTTATTGCCTTTCCATGAATTGGATTCACTGATTGGTGTCTAATCATGCTTAGAAGAAAAAAGCCCCTGTAAATAGCTATCAGAATTAATTTGGCAGCAACTGTGAGAAATGATCATAGATTTATAAATGCAGTTAGAATAATGATCCAACGTGAATTTAACGAGAAATACACCCCCAGTCTCTGGGAGCAGCATGTAGATTTCTGTGACAGTCAAATGCACTTGGGCACATTGATACTGAGCTGAGAGCCTGGGAGTTGTCTGAGAAGGATACAAGGGAGTTATGGCTCCTGGGTTTGAGGTGGGAGGAGGCAAAGATGAGCTGAGCTGAATGCAAGCAGGAATATTAAGAGAGACCTCAGTGTTTTAATTGTGTGCTCCTTGAGGTTGTGTAAAGGTGATTCCAAAAGATGTGGCAATGTCTTCACTTACCAGAAGCCCCCCTGGAGTTCGGGTTCCTGGCACTTTGGGACACCAAGTGATAAAAGGCTCCTTTTGCACAGGGATGCCAAACAACTTGGAGTGCTGGAAAAAATGTCATCTCACATCACTTCCTTTGGGGGTGTGTTAATAAGTTTTACCTGTGTCACAAGAGTCTGATCTTGAAGTGCCTTAGCCGCTGTGGGTGGTTTTGCACTGCAGGACCATCTATAAAGTGAAGTATGCTCTCCAGGCATTGCAGGAGGAAGGTCTAGGTAACTAAGGATAAGCAAGACCTCATCTATTTTTTCTACTGGTACTGGAAAGATCAGGACTTACAGTGGAGAAAAGTGAGGCAAGTACACAGGGGACTCCTGAAGGTGGCTGCAGAGCATTCCTGGATGTTCACAGCAGCCTAGTCCAGCTGGGCTGCTGGCCACCACCATCCCACTGACCATAGAAGCTGGTGTCACTGAGAGCAATTGCAGGGTCTGCTTGCAAGGGTGGGACAGGAGAGTGACATGTCTTATTCAGAAGTCTTCTAAGGAGGAAAAACACTCTGGCAGACAGATTTTTTTTTTCTAATGTCAGTGTTACTGAACTTGTATTTTTCTCCTTTTTTGTCTTTCCTTATTTAATTAGGGACCTTTGACTTCATGATGAGAGGAAATATCCCCCCAGCTTTTAGGATCCGAGCTTCTCCCAGTGTGAGGATTTGTCAAGGCTGAGAGATTCCGGATTATCCATAAAGCTCCTCTAAAATACACGGTTACTTTTGTGTCTTCCCGTCGCGAGGGGTCTTGGAGCAGATACGAAGATGGCATCCAGCCTCACCTGTGCCGGCATCGTCTGGGCCTTCCTCTCCTTCCTCTGTGCTGCCACCTCCTGTGTTGGCTTCTTCATGCCCTACTGGCTCTTGGGGTCTCAGCTGGAGAAGTCTGTTTCCTTTGGCACTTTCCGGAGGTGCTCCTACCCGGTGCGGGATGAGAGCCGCCAGATGACCGTGATGGTGGAGCAGTGTGGCCGCTATGCCTCCTTCCAGGCCATCCCGAGCGCCGAGTGGAGGATCTGCACCGTGGTGACGGGCCTGGGCTGCGGGCTGCTTCTCTTGGTGGCCCTGACAGCGCTCATGGGCTGCTGTGTGTCCGAGCTCATCTCCAGGACTGTGGGCAGGGTGGCAGGAGGCATCCAGTTTCTGGGGGGTAAGTGCTCTTGCCGTGATGGAATGAGGATGTCTAGGCTATCAGTTTGCTTGTGTGGAGACTCTCCTGGTGCTTTGGGAAGAGGAGGGGGTGATTCAAACTTTCTTCTAGCTAGGGAGACCACTTGGCTCCCTCAATGACTGAGCTGCTTGTGTGGCTGCTTGAATGTGGCCCAAAGACACAGTGGGCTGTGCTCTCCTGTGCTCAAGTCCCAGTTTGGTCATTATGTGACCTGTGAGATCTGCGTGGCAAGTTGACTTCTGTGGGCCAGCATCTTCTCAGCAGTTTTGTGGGTTGTAGTTTCCAGCACAGCATAGCTGAGTTGGAGATACCTTGAGAAGCGTGTGGGCTACAGATCCACATGAAGCATTGTGGTTTGGCAGAGGAGAGGCTGTATTGTGTGGGAACAACCTCTCTTTCTCCTTGTTATCCTTATTACTGGCAGAGCTCCCTCCAACTCTGCTCTTGCAGCTGCATGGATCTGGCAACAAGCTTTTGACCCGAGTTTGAAGTGTGGATTGTTTATCCCTGGTGGAGGTGGCCCACTATCTCCTGGGAGGAGCCCTGCTGGGCTGGCTGACCCATGCTGCCTGCTGGTGGTGCCACAGGTTTGTTGGCTCCATGGGCTAGACAGTGTGTGGGAGAATTACCTCCACTCCTTTTTTCTAACTTGTCTAACTTTCTAATTGTGTGGCGTCTTTGTAACTGTACGAGTATTTGAAGGGTATGAGACAATAAATAAGGATCCACAAGCACGCTTTTTACAGGGCAGGTTTCCCAGTAAATCATCACCCTCTTGTCATCGGTGACATGCGGATCAGTGGCACTCACTTCTGCCTGATGCAAGTGCACACGCACTTGCCCCCATAAGGTAACGTGTTTCTCTGAGCTTTGGGTGCTGAGGCAGTGCAGGTGCCAGCTTTTTGGGTGCCCTGCAGTCTGGTCCCAGCCAGGCACCCTGGCTTATGCCCCAGAGGAGTGGACTCTAGTGGAGCCCTTGTTTCTCTCCCCTCCAAACAGGCACTTGCCCTGCAAGGGCAGTCTGGTTACATGCCGCTACTGCAGCTTATAAGGAAGCACAAGACAAAAACTCCACTGACTGTCCAGCTTGGTGAGGACAGCTGAGGCTGGGAAAGGGCCCTGTGCCAAGCCTTCAGCCAGACGATACCACTGTAACTCTCTCCTGGCCACAGGGAGTCCTGTCTCCAACTTTTTTAGTAGTTTCTGCACTTTAGAACAAGTTGACCCAACCACTTCACCCTTCCCTCAGCTTTGTGACCCATAGGCATTCCTGTGTTTAATCTGTCTGACAATTTGAAAGTGCAGCAGCTGCTGGAGAGTTAACTCTGCTGGGAGCTGCAGTTTCTTGAAACGTGCTCCATTATGCAGTTCCAGCCAGGCGGCTGGGGGTGGAGGAGGTTCTCAGTTCGGTGACAATCTGCAAGCCCGCTTTGTCTGACTATTTTCACTTAGAGCTGTCACAGGCTTTAACCACCCCCTCTTTCCAACTGCTGTCTTGGCTCATCTGGTTTTAATCTGCATTTGGCCCCTTTCTCGTGACCGTGCTCCCCCGTGTGCCTGTGGAGCAGGGCTGGCAGGGGAGCTTCCAGCTGTTTGCTTACAGCCACCCCCGCAAACACGGCAGCTCCAGCAGTGGGCACATGGCCGGGGGACACAGGAGGAATCCTGCTCCCCATGACACTGGTGGGCTGAAGGTGTGCACCCTTCTCTGAGGCAGGATGGTGGCTCCTGGACAAGGAAGTGAGAGGTTCCTTCAGAGCATGGCAACCCCTGAAGCTTGTCCAAGCTGACCAGGCAGCATCCCATCCTGCCTGGAAGGGCATGAGCAGGGAGTGCTTGTTCTTAGTAGGTGGCAGTTCAAGGAAACATGAACCTGTGATATGAAAGGAAAATTGCCAACAACTTTGCTTACAGTTCAGAAATTAGTTATGAAGCATGTCTAATTTTCCCCTCTACTGGCTTTTATGGCTGTCTCGCATTTCATTCAGCACTGGTGGAAATATGTAAGAAAAGACCAAAGTGAGCACTGTCATTTCTTAACCTGCTTAAAACCTAACTGTGGGGGCACAAGGGAGAGGCCAGGTAGTGAAAGACAGCAATTTGGATAAACTGAAGGGACATATTAGGGTAAAGAGGAGTTTGTTACATCCCTCATCAGATCCTTAGCTGCTATAAATTAGTGTAGGTTAATTGTTTAAATGACATTACTACATTTACTCCGATGTCTAACTTAGGCACTATAATTATTATCTTGTTTTATGTCAAGATAGCTGTGAGCTGTTCACCTTATTTACAAACAAGGAATGCCAGCTCTTTGTTCCCTGTAATGCAGTTGTAGGTGTGGCTGTATACCACGATGTGGGCTTTGAATGTGGCTTGGTGGCAGTGTAGTCATTGTCATTTTAGTTGGTCTCCACTTAGAGATCTAATCAAATAAAACCCTTATGAATGTTTTCTTTTTAATTGTGAAGGAGAACTCCCACCTGACTTTATATGAGGAAAAGCCTAGGAAAATAAGCAGCCACTGAGTGATGCTGTTAATTCATCCTTTGCGTTAGGACAGGGAGATGGCTAAATGGTTTCACTTTCTTTTTGTCTGAGGCATCTGCACCCATACCGTGCTGGGGCTCCTGCTCCAGTGGCAGAGGATGAGTGTTGGAATAAAACATATTTCTCTTGAAGTTAGAAACCAGCATAAAGACAGGTTCAGTGTAGCTAGTTTATGGCTTTACTTGTGTTCCTTTTGTTTAGGATCCAACTAAGTTTCTCAACATGATTTAAAAACACAGACTTGAGGAGGAAGTAAGCCAACAGATAATGGATTATTATGGGAGGCCCAAGAGCAGGGGAGATGTACAAGCCACTGGAGCTGTGGTGAGCCAAAGCTAGAACTTGGTCCAACACTAGAAGCGTTTTTACTTCTATGAAGATGTGGCAGAGGGGTTTGCTTACCAGAGGTGGTAAGCAAACAGCCTGATCCTTTTCTTCTAGCACTGTGAAGGAGGAATAACTCCAAGTAGGTCAGTGGAATAACACCTGTAAAAAAGTAGTGCAGCTTGTGCTAGTTAAATGGTGCCAAGGTTTTATAGCTGGGATTTCCCCAAGTTGCATGTGGCAACTCAAGGGAGTGAATTATTCATGAGTGCTTTTACCATAAATCTGCTCTTCTGATAAAAATTGAATGGCAGAACCTGCAAGAAATTGCAGATCTAGGCAGAGTCAGAAGGGCTCTTTGGATATTTCTTGTTCCTATGTACTTAGTCTGTATTTGCTATTTCAGATGATCCTGGCTACAGAGTAGACATGTATTTTAAGGTGCCTCTGTTCCTACTGGAAAGATTGTATCGTAGACTTTTCCTCCCATTTGTAATTGTGGGAGCTGCTTCCTTTCCAATACATGATCACGTGGCAGCTCTGTAGCCATTGCAGCAATTGCTTGCATGAAAAACAACGCTTTTAGCTTTTTCTCAGGCAGTTTGGTGGCGGGTGACAAGAAGTGTCCAACTCCCCAAAGCCACCCTTTTCTGCACTGGACATCAGTGATCTGCACTCCACAGCTAGCAAACTCCTGCTGTGGTCTCTCAGACCACGCTTCCTGGACATCTGTCTTGGACTGTGTCAAAGAAATGACAACTGAGGGGAAAGTTATGCTGTCTGTAACCTCTTGAGGGCACAGTCATGTAGATGGATACAGTCCTCACTGACAACATTAAGTGCAGTGTTTCCAGCTGGTTTCCTTTGTGTGTTTGGAAGACAGAGGCATATATAATGTAGCGAGAACAGATTGCGAGGATGTAGCTTTGACCATAACTATTGAGGATATGACAGCAGGGAGTGAAGTTTAACAAATCTATGGCAAATTGGAGTCTGTAATTATTGATCTTCTTTTCATTGTGCCATGGCAAGTCAATTCCACTTAAATGGAGAAACTAGAAATTTAAAGGTAGGTAGCTCAGATATGACATATTAATTTGGTGAATAGTTTCACTCCCTAAATGCAGAGCAATGATTTTAAGAACACAGCAATATTTTTAAGAACATAATGAACTTAAAGGTTAGCCAGTTTTATGAGAGGCAGTGGATCAAAAGGCACACGTACTGCAAGGATGGTCAATTTAAAGAGCATTACGCTGGCAAGGTGAAGCTTTTCATTAAAGTGGTCAGCATGCAGGAATGAAATCTTCGCTAGCTCAGAACTCCCGTTTTGCTGTGTAGCACAGCTGAGCCAAGCTCAGAGTACGGATCTGAGGGAACAAAGCATGGAACAATCTGCTGGCTGAGACACCTCTCTGAACCTGACACTGTGGCTCTGATTCTGCATGCCACGTGAGAGGTGAACCCTTTCCATGATTATGGGGTAGCCATGTGGCTGTCAGCAGCTGGCATGTTTACTGTCATCTTTAGTATTCATTGATTGCACTGTAGTGAAGTACAAGTTTTGCTACTCCCTTCATTAAATGAACAAAGTTTTCAGCAGCATCTACTCTTCCTCTCCTTATTTCTCTGCCTTGTTTCCATTGTGTCTCATGGAAGTGCTGAAACTCCCAAAACTATGGTCCTTGAAATTGTTGGTTAGAAAATCTGGAGAGCTCTTGGAACAGGGGGTGGTGAAAGGAGCATTTTATTTGAGAAAAAGGGTACACAGTTCCTAAGAACTTTTGATTTTTTCTCAGAAAATAAAATGTGGCCTTATGAAAAATGCTTTCAGGACTACATGAAATTGCTGGAGAATCCTTCTCCAAGTATTAGGTGCCAATAGAGGCCATCATAGTTTCCATCACCCATAAGGTGCTCAGGGCAAGTGTTTGCTGGATGCAGAGGGCAGAAAAATATGGACTGATCCCTCAAGATGAGGAGAATGTTGAGTGTGAGGTGATGTTTTGGTTCCGTGTTGTCTGTGATGAAATCTCAGAGAAAGCCTTTGTGATTTTGGGCTAAAGATTTTAAGGAGACAGGTCCAAACAAAATCTGCAAGTTAATGGCATATTAATGGCTGAATCTGACTTTGTGGGTGAGATGATTCTGAAATGTAAGGGACAGAGGAGGAAAGAACACCACTAGGTCATGGCCTTGTGGGCTGATGTAGAGAAGCTCTCCCTCAAAGGATTTGCTTGGGGAAAGAGTTAAAAAAGTAAGAAGAGGCTTGGGAGACATGAAGTCACCGAAACAAAGTTGTATTTCAGAAAATGTGGCTGGCAGTTAAAGACAACTCCGGGGTTCAAGTGGAACAAAACAGTCTTTGTTCTGAGGCTGGCTAAGAAAGGGGCTTTGGGGAGAGTAGCTCCAGTTGACTACAGGAACTAGAAACTTCTGGGAAAGGTTTTTGTGCAGCTGGAGGAAAAGGCATTGACCAGTAACCATTATTTTGTCTGACAGCTCAAGTGAGGCTTTCTGCTTTCTGCCTCAAAGACTAAGATCAGCATAATTTGCTGCCTATAGGGAGAAAATGTAACTGAGAAAAGTCTTGCGGGAACAGGGAATATCTGAGATGGTCAGGAGACTTCTATCAAGAAAACAGTGACCCCAGACTCTTTTGTGGTTGTCCCAAGCAATTTCATCCTTTCCCCCATATGTACATACTCTTGCCATCTCTTCCTGAAATTTGTACCTGAAATAAAACAGACATTAAAAAACAAACAAACAAGAAACCATTAATGGCCTTTTAGTACTTTCATTCTCTTCAGCCTAAAAATGTTTTTTGAAAGGCTAACTTTTGGGGAGAGGCAAGGCAGGGTCATTGCTTCTGTCAAACACCAAGGCCTCTTCTTCACCTGCAAGTTAGCTGTTCAGGGCTGTTTTGTCACACCTGCCTCTTGTCAGATGCAAAACTTCAGTGACTTTGCTGTGCTCCTGTAAACACATGATGGGGCAATCTTCATCCTAGACAAAGACAAGCTGCAGGCTGGGTACCAATCCAGAATATGTGTGCACATACAGACACTACAGGAGAGGCAAATGAGAGGACAAGAAGCCTCACCAAGGTAACAGAAGAAGAGAAAACAATAAAAGTGACAGTTAAGTGTTGCTACTGTGCGATTGTGTGTCATGTCATAGGCTCATTGATTCAGCAATAATAAAGTCAGCAGAGAAGACTGTGACTGCTTAGTCTGAGGTCTGCTGTAGCATGGGTCATAGGACAGCCTTCATATAATTTCGGGTTGAACTAGAGTGTATCTCTGAGAAAAAAAACTTCTAGTCTGAATTTAATTAAGTTCGAGGAAAGCCTGATCTCCATAAGTTGTTCCAGTTATGAATTACTCTGACTGCTTTTCTTCCAGATCATTAATGCAAATGTTAAAAATGTAGCACCAAGAATATGTAATTGTGAAATTTTGCTTTCTCAAGGAATATTTTGTCTTTTTTTTTTCTTTTAAGATCCAACACTTAGGTTGTTTTTAATAATTTAAGATGTGCTTTGTTGTGGTTTCTTTACCAGAACTACCTGTATAGAAACTGCATTGTAGCTGGTGTATTTCACACTAGTTCTTTCTCCAGTTTTCTCTAGACATCTACCAAAGGATTAAATGCAATGTATAGTTTTGCAACTTCATTCCTTTTCAGCTAGACTTTGACTTGCTAAACTGAGTCCTCTGACTGCGTGTGCCTGTGTTCAATCTTTGCTTCTCAGCACTACAAGGTACCTTCCCATGGTGTGGCACAGCACAGAGTCAAATTCTTGGATTTAGATTTGGAGTGCAGAATAAGTAAGGTAGGGAAGTATAACTGTTCGGGAAGATGTTCAGGACAAGGGAATTTAGACAGTGAAAGTATCTTAAAGATTCTGTAGCATATATTTTATTGAAGATAAGCCAGCTCTCTCTCCGCTCTATTCAGATAGGAATTAAAATAGAAGACAAATTCAGGATTGAAGCCTGAATGTAATATATGAACCAATGCAATGTATGTCCTCTGTCAGTTTATAAAGAACATTACTTAGATTTCTACTCTCTTAATTAGACAGAGACTAGTATTACTTGAATCTTTCCTGAATGCATGGGCCATCAGTTCTGACTGATTCGGAATCCAAGCTAGCAGATACTTACCTGAAAGAGGCAAAGAAAGGTGCAGACTTAGATTCTTTAGTATATTTTCAAGACATGGTGCTGTTTTGCATTGTTGCCTTCACCTTGGTCACAGAAGTTCCCACTGTAGCCTTGCTAAAAGCTGCTTCCCCGACAGATCTAACAGCACAGGTTTTTGGGAGGTATTCCTTAAGAGTCCCACTGAGTAAAACCTGGTTAATGAAGTCTGCTATTTGAGCTAACACTGACCATTTTAACAAAACAGGCTAGCAAGGAAGGATCAGTATTTAACATTACTGGTCCTAAGGTGCAGAATCAGTAGCTCTGAGGAGGCCATCTGTGCCAGCAAGGTCACAAGCAGTACAGAGCAGGCAAGGGTCTGTAGTGCTGCTGAAACAGAGGAGATGGAACTTGAAGAAGACAAATGATGGGGAGAGTAGCCTGCATACTTAGCTGTCTTAGTTTTATAATTCTGTCCTCAACCACTTCAGATAACTCTTCTGCTGTCTCAAAATCTTGTTTAAAAAGCATCAGGGCTCTTACAGGCTACAAATTTTTGTGTGCCTTTTGAAGTCAGTGACACTTACTACAAATTCCATCACTATTTCTATTCTAGGATTATTGGATTTGACATTAGTCTGAAACAGGTGTGGTTCTCATGATGACTTTCTTCTTGTAGAGCTACCCCAGTGAATTAACTTGTTTATACTGAATTGTTTTGAATACATATTCATTTTGGTTTTTTGAAAAATTATATTTAATCCTAATATAAATCTTGACTAAATACAGAGGAAGAAAAAGCCCCATGCAGAGTTTCAGCCTGGAGCAAATTTTGCAAGTAAGATTTTAGGTGCTTTGGAAGCACATTTAAAATGGAAATTCTGATGTATGAAAAAAAAAATGTTGCTAAAATACTGGGAAGAATCTCTTTACTTCTCTTGTTGTCCTATTAATGTTGAATATAAAAGTGATGTTTTGAATATTGCTGCAGCTGTGTTGCGTTTAAGCAGAATTTTGCATTAAGAACAGAATTTTTGATCTAAAGAAGTCCTGGAGTGCTGTTTTATCTGTCTTCGGATGAAGTTCAGTCTTCCTGCTTTTTTATCCCTTCTTTTATTAGAAAGAAACAATGGTGCTCAGCACTTCTGTGACACTTTTCATTTCAGAAGGTTTTGCTTGCATAACCTAATGAAACTTCAGAAAATGTGAAGCAGGGGACCAAATAATTTATTTTGCTGGTGTGGAGTCAGAGTAAATTCAGAGGTACTTCATTTCAGATCCTTTACATTTGTGTTGATCAGAGAAGAATCTGGGTTGAAGTCAGCAATTTTGTTTCTGCATTGAAAGATCTGGCTTGTTTTGCTTCCTGAGACATTTCAATGGAAATTTGAATATTGCTGAGATCTGCAGTTAGGCATCAAAATGTTTCAATATTTTCCAGTGTGAGTGAAGTCATATGCCCTACAGACAGGACAGAATTGTTCCCAATGGTGTATTTTCCAGGATTTTGTCCCGTCTGGTGTTAAATAGCTATGTAATTTGTATTTTTTTCTCATTTCTCTTAGGAAACTCAGCTTACTATGCATTCCACATGGAATTTTTTTTACAGTATTCAACCTGTATTTTCCTTTCCTTGCTCACATCCTTTTACTTCTCCAATACACATTTTTGCCTTCTAAGGACTTTACTTGTGCTTCACAAAGTAAAATGAGGCAGTTTTCAAACTCCATCATTTCAAGGAAGTGAGGTGTGGAACTCGAGAGCAGCCAATGTATTGATTCCATGCAGCCAGCAGTCAGGAAGAAGTGTGGTGTAATTAATAAATGCAGGATGTATTTGTACAACCAAAACTCCAACCACATTTGCTTAGCTTGTGGTGACCATCATGTTGGCTGGCTTCCTGCTCAAGTGTTTCCTTTGGCTCTGTGGAGCACCTTTGTTGACTTCAGTGATGTTAAGCTTTTTATGCTGCACAAGTGCGAGGTCCTAAGTGGCATTCAGATCATATGAAGAGGGCCTTAAGTCACAGAGAACCAAGAAAGGATCCTCCCCTTGTTTTTGGGATGACTCTGCCACCACAAGACATCACAGGTCAGAGGGGCAATATTGCATTTGACAGATCCCTTCTAGAAGCTGTCCTATATCTTCTCAGGCATGAAAAATTGGGCATGGTCACTGCACTCTGACAATGCTGGTGATAAGGCCGATTCACTAGGCCTGATTAGATCTCCTTTACATTGCTTGTTCCACTGTCAGTCCCCCTGATGTCACAGGTACATCTGTGAACAGAGGCAGACCTTTTTCCTCCCCAGACTGGCTTTTCCTTAGAGCCTGACCTGTTGAAATCAGCAGCAGTATTCTGTAATGGAACCCAGGGGAAGAGAGGATCTGGAGCTCAGCGCCGTTGCTGCTTACTGGGACTAGAGGGATTTACAGGAGGTTGCTGGCAGTGCAGAGACCTTCATGGGGTACCAGATTCTACCTAATTCCCCAGGTATGGAATATTATTGCATCACTTCTAACACCTTAGAACAAAGCTTTTTCTTGAGAGGATTGCTGTACCGTGAGCTGAGTTCACATTTTCTTGCATAAGCCTGATAAGCCCCAGTCTTTCATGAGGACTGGCCACTTTGAATTGATTTGCAGGTGCAGTTCTTTACTAGGAGAACAGACTTTTATGTGAGCTTGGCAGTAGTTTGTAGGAATATGAAGAAAAATTATAATGAAAAAAACCCTAAACAATTACTTGTTAGAAATCATTGTTATTTTATCTTGTAGCAGAATCCAAAGAGCTTCAGAGAGAATTAAGCATAAAATACAGAATTCTGATAAGCACAATATAGATTCTATAGTAATGTAAAGATTTGATCCTTTCTTTTGCAAGCTGATAATTCAGTTGTCTTGCATTGTTTCCCAATAAAGATGCCTTTGTAATATAAATTGGTATTGTTAATTTGAGAAGAACGGTTTTATAATAAATGCAAAGTGATGCGGAGTTGGAGAAAGTATTGAGATAAAGCCATGAATGGTCAATCTGGAATAACAGAAGCTGCTTCTGAAATAAAGCACCCTGTGAAAGGATATGAAACCTGCTAACATAGTGATGTATAAGAAATGGCCTTACAACTTCTGAGGAGTGCACCGCCTGACTTCTTCACAAGTTCAGGTTTTTGACAAAGTCAGCAGCCAAATGAAAGCCAATTTATGAATACTTTAATTTTTTTTTTTTAATTGAGAATGAACTTGACATTTAGAGCATTACAAGTTATTCAGGTCAGGCACAATACAGCTGAATGCCAATCACTGGGAATGGTTACTAGGATGTACTAAAAAGTGCTTTGTTTGAGGAATGTATAGAAACCAGGGTAGAGTGATGCTGAGGGATCTTTGTGAGTGTATCTGTGAGAGTAAATTTATTTGTTTCAAAACCTGCTCTGACTCGACCCAGGTGCTGCTAAATGACTATGAGCTTTGAATGTCATTTGGAGATTAGTACAATCTGTCTGGCAAATTTGTACAAACATTCCCAGGTGTACCATATTGCTTCTGTTATGGTTGTTGTTATAATCTATGAAACTCTTGGAATCCATTGTGATAAGGGAAAAGGCAGAGGCAGTCACTGCTCCAAAGAAGTCCTAACTGAAACAAAGTCAAATGGGGAAATTGAGGGAGGTTTGGGTTAATTTCATTTTTAATATTATAAGAACTGATGCTGATTCCTTTCTTGTGTGCTTTGTAGAGAAGTAAGTAAAGGAAGACCTCTAAATGTTGGCTTAGTAACAAATGACAAATGTATTACTTTCAGGGGTAAAGTTCAGATGACCTTTATTCTCCTAAAAGCTCTTTTACTTCAACTGCATCTCAGAAAGGTATGAGCAGAGAAGGGAGCAGCCAGAGGCAGGGGGATGTGTGGGTAGGGAAGCAGGGGAAGTGGGAGTGGAGGGGGCTATGAGACGAGAGCAGCGTCATCTCCTCGTAAAGTTCCCTTTGCCATACCTGCAGACAGATGGATTCTTCAAGTAGTGCTGACTTCCAGAGGGTGTTTGAGATGTGGCATGGCTTATGCACAAGAAAGTAAGAAACTTAAGGCTTCTCTGCTATAGTGTGTTTTAGATTTCAAGGAATTCTGTTAGTTTTCAAGTTCCTTTTCTGGCACAGCAGTGAAAACATGACAAATGGCACTAAATACTGGCATAAAACTCTTTACAGCCAAGACAAGCCCTGAAACTATTACAGACACATTCTGCAAAATCGAGAGGTCATGATAAAAGTCAGGGCATTTTTATGAGAAATCCTTTTATAAGAAGCACAGTAGCTGGCTTTGGAGAGCTTTGTTCAGTACTGGAAATCTCCTCTCTTGCTAGAAACTTTCTCTCCAGAAGGTATTCTAGCTTCACCAGCAGATCATTAAAAGGAGAATCTGGCCATTTGGGCCAGGCTACAAGTTCAAGTAGGTTGTAATGTTGAAACTCATCACCTTTACCTCAAGTGAGGTAAAGGTGCAGGCTCTGAGCCTCTCTGTGTTGTCCAGAGCTGAGACTACTGATAAGCCCCTGAACAACTGGAGTAATGAACGCACCGAAGCTGTTTGCCACAAAGAGGGGCTGCACTGCTTTTTTGTCCCATGTCCTTAACCAGAGTTGGAGGCATTACTCCCACAAAGAATGTGAGCAGTTCTGTTTGGGAGATCAGGCTTTTCTTAGCGCAATTTCAAAATAATGCTGTTATAATAATTAAGGAGCAAAAGGATTCGTTAGCAGGCTGCAGTGGAGTGATGCTTTGGCAGCTGTTCTCTGTGTGAGCACTGTTGACCAGAGTCCTTCTCCTATGCTGGCATCATCTTCTATTTCCTGTTCTCCTCTATTGACTTCAATTCATTGCCCAGGCTGTGGAAGGGGACACCATGGCTAAAGATAGTTTATGCTGAGCCATTAACAATTCTGGTTAGCTTGTTCCTCTTTTCCATAACAATTTGCAATAAAAACTGTCAGGAAAGAACCGTGAGAGGGCTGGGACAAGCGATACACTGGAGATGGCAAATTCCATTTCATGCCGCTAAGCCAGAGATCCGGTGCTAAGAACACAGGAAGCTGGGAAGATAAATACTGTAACTTTTCATCTCATGCATAAGAATTGCAGTCTGTTTTGATCCAGTGATAGAAAAAAGTCATTCTGCTTATCTCATCTAACATAGTGGCTAGTCTGATTACAAGCTTCTCTGCTTGGCACTTTTTTAAATTCAATTTGGCTGCCTGTGCCCTTGGCACACAGTGGGTTTCATTAAATTTCACAGCAGTTAGTTTTCATTCCCTCTGTGACACCTTTTTATCAACATTTGACTCTAGTGTAATTTCAAGCAATTGTGCTTTTTTTTCTCCGAAGTGCTTGTACCATAATAATTTGGCAGAGCAGGTGGGGGAAGACAATTCAGACACTGTTGCAAATCTCAGTACAAAAGTAATATATGAGAAGCCAAGTCAGCTTACAAGTGTTTTTCACGTATGACAGCAAAAAGGAGCTCCTTTCCTTTCTGTATCATTGAAGACTGTCAAAAGTGCAGTTAAACAGCTTGCTGTAAGAGGCAAATTTTATTTCCTTCAAGCTAATCATTTTAAAAGCAGGTTCATTTTAAAAGCAGACCTAGTGGACTGCTGCTGGATTGATGACCCAAGGCTGTTGGATAAGCCTGCAACCCAGACTGCTTAGCAAGTCTGTGTGAGTTTCCTTATCAAAAACAGATGAGGAGATTGGTTTGGTAGGAAAGTGTGTATATAAGCACAAGAATACAGACAGCAAATGCAGCTGTTTTCCTTTTAGTGTTGGATGCTCAGCCTTTGGTAGGTGGGGTGAGGCAAAATGACCACCCAAGCATGGGCCTGGCATCTCTTGTCCCCAGTTCAGAGCAACACTTTCTCCAGGTGGATACTGGGAAAATTTGTACAACTATAAGTGGTTTTGCCAAAGTATAAGTGGTTTTCAGGTGCACTCTAAAAGGTCTTTATTTGCAGAGTGCATGGCTAGCATGGCTCCCTTGTTCATTCTGCCACCTTCAACTTCCAAAAATAATGTGTTATGGTTTCTCAGTAAATTTTTAAAAAGTACCTAATTAAAAATTAATTTAAAGTGAAGCTTAAAAGTTCTTATAAGTGAGCTCTGCATTCTGAGGTGCCTCAGAGACCAACAGACCTGTGCCTCACTGCCGAGACAAGGGCAGCCAAGTTTGGGAAACTATAAATTAGTTTTGGAATGAGACTTTCAATTGATGAAACTTTTCCTTACGCCCTTTAGAAGGTGTTGGTTCTTGTCCTTTCAGTTTTACTAGTGGAACATCTTGCTTTCCTCTACCCTGAGATCTCCACAGTGCCCTTGTAGGCAAAGGGCTTGCAAATGTACACAGTCTTGAGCATCCTGAAACAAGTCAGGTTTTTCTTAAACACCTCAGGAAAGCAGGAGATTATGGACAGTTCCCCATCTTCTTTGCAGGAGAGACCTTTGTGATCTGTAGTTCCTGGTGGGAGAATATCTGCTGGGAATTGTCCTCAAGGCACTCCCCTTCCTTGGAGATTCCCCATGTGATGAGACTGGTCAATCCCATGCATGCACTGGCACAACACTTTTTGGTGGATAGGCTGACTGTAGTTTACATCTCAGTCAGTGTCTTGAGTTCCCTGAGAAGGAGAAGGCTTAGCTGTGCCAGGAAAGCAAGGGGGTCTTGCTAGCAGTGCCTGCAAGCATCCACCATGTCTCTGAGGGGCAGTGGCTGCTGCAAGATCTGTGTGCTCCAGCTGCCACTTCCGAGCAGTGAGCTGGGTACCCAGCCAGTGCAAATTGTCACAGTGCCATTGAAATCAGCCCTGACCTGGATCTGGCTGGAAAAGATGGCCTCACCCTTTCTTCTGGGAATGGTCTTTCCAGAGCACAGTTTTCAGTGCATGAACCTCTGGCTATAGACTGAAAGCTCATTTTGTTTTTTCCAGGTTGGCTGCGTACATTGGTTGGCTGGTTTATGGATGAAGGCATAACTCATAGTTTCTGTGAGCTTTTTTTTCCTACTAAGCTGAATATAAGAATACAGATTATTCTCTGTCTTAGCATGAGGGCTTGAAGTACAGAATCTTGGTGTTTCCTGCACAAAATCTCCAGTGTAAGTAGCAGACCTAATACAGTGTAGCAGACTGTTCAGCAATAAAATTGCTCTGGGGGAAGTTTCTTCCTCTTCCACAAAATTAATGAGCATTTTATATCCTGAAGTCTGGAGATTCCTATAAATTTTATACCTAGCATAATGGTAGAGGTTTAAACCACAGAAATCACATTATGATTATGACCCAATTATGCAGAGATCCAAGACAGTGGATTTTTGATCCCCGTACTGGCCATTCACTTAAGAGGGGACACAATGATCCTTGTGGCTCCCTTCCAACTCAGGAAAGGGTTGTTATTCTGTGATTTTTTTTTCTTTGGACATCAATATTTAGAGAGAAATTTGTTTACCAATGTGGTTAGTGGCAGCTCTGAAAGAGTAAATAATCAAAATACTATTTGAGAATGCAAATTAATGTATATCTTAGAAGAGTTATATCTTCATATTTTTTTATCTTAGAGGATTTTAATAGAGGGCCACATCCTTTTGTTTCAAGATGATATATTTTGTTTTCAGTGCTGATGATCATCTGACCCTGTGGGCCTAGAGAGAAACAAGACTGCCAGTGCCATTTGGATCCTGACAGATGTCTCTGAGTACTTAGAGACCTTGATATGTATGCAATCTATGGATATTTCAAAACTGATTAACATTTCAGAACCTAAGTTAAAGTTATACTTGGCATTTCAATAGTGTCAAGGCAAAATTAATCAGAGCTCAAAAGATATGCACTCTTACTGACATGCTAGTGACAGGGAAAATATAAACCACTGGGAAATATCCTGCTGAAAGACAAACTCTAAACTGGATTTTGGAAGAGGATCTGCAAAACTGTCTTACTCTCATGGACAGACTCTGAGGTGGTGTCCAATAGTGTAGCTGGCATTTAGTCACTAAGGTACCAGCTTAAATGACTCAGGGCTCTGCCAAGTTATATGTCCTGTAATAAGTCACTGCAAATCTTCTTACTTGTGAAACATTAGCATATTAAATATGCAAACTAATCTCTTGAAACAGTTCAGATAAGCAGCATTTTTAAATGTACCCAGTCAAGTGCTTTTCAGCCAATGAAGCTCAGCAAGCAAATGCTTTCATCTCAGTGGCCCTCCTGAGAATGGTCAAAATTTATACCTGGTTGTAATTTTAGGCTGTGTGACTGTCTGTCTTTGTAGTAAAAATAAGAGAGCAGAATGAATTTTTTTCCCCATTTGTTTTGTTTGTCTTTGTTTTAAATAGGTCAGCAATAATCTTTATGAATTTCAAAAGATGTTAATTCAGCCTCAGTGAAAGCTGTTAGGATCCAGAAAAGCATCAGATCGAATAGCATGCTTTTTCTGGCATGCTTTTTATTTATTCCATGAAATAGAACCCTAAATGAGGGATTAGCAGTAGTTTTGCTACTAGCATCTAGTGCCTGTAGGGAGATATGACAGACTCTGTGTCTGTAGATGGGTGTCCCTGTTTCCCAACAGAAGGATGGTGTAGCCCGTCTGTCTGTGGTGGAGCTGGCCATCATTTTTAGGAGGAGAGGAAGCATGAGCCAATTGTTTAATTAGTTTTGAAAATACAAATCTTTTGCCATTCTTTCTGGGAAAAAAACACCTAGTGAACAGGGCAAAAGTAATTAATAAAGAGAATCCACATAGAATCAGCTGCCACTGCAAACACTAAAGCCAAAGCTAGAGAAGACCCAAGAGGGGATGAAGTCTGGGGTGAAAAGGGGTCGGACTTTATTAGTTTCTTCCCCCCAGACTTTTTATATTTTTCTGCTTGTTGGTTGTGAAAATTACCTTAATTTAGACTTTGGCAAGAGCATGACAGCCTCCTCTACTTCCACTTACCTCTGAATTCAGTACATGGTGACCTGTGTACTGATCCATTGACACAGTGACCTGGATTTGATCTAACGTCTGGAAACCATTCATGTCTCCCAGATGAAATCTCTTTGATTCCTTTTCACATTTTCCCCCTCTCCTCCCAAGACACTCTTTGAAGTACTTTATGCCATATCCAGCAAGCATTCCTTAGTCCTCATGGTAGTGGTTGTTCCCATTTAAATCCAGACTACTTAGATTCTCTTTAAAACATCAGAGATTTTTCTTAATCTCTAAAGACACAAGGACACAAGGACAATGGAGAGTCTTCTGTCATTCAAACATGGTGAGAAGTTCTGTTTCCAGACTGGGAATGTAAGTCCACTTTGAAAATAGACTGGGATTGCTGTAAACCAGAGGAACTGGTGATGTGGTTTTCAGAGATCTTGAACAGTGAATAAATGAGAATGGGAAGCAACTGTTGCCACAGTACTACGGTTTCAGCAGTTTTGAATGTGAATTCACAAGTTGCAATCAGATTTTTCATTGCAGCCTATCTTCAAGTGCTCACAAGTAAAACTGAGAAGACAGGTGCATCTCTAATGGAGCTAATCAGTCTGTGAGATGGGTGAGATGGGCAAAACAGGATGGAAAAATAGAAAAGATCTGAGGGAGATTAAGACTGCATAATTTTTTTTCCCTTCACTATTTGAGTACACAGTTTGATGTCATCTCTGGCAAAGCTGATTGACAGAATTCCATATTGTAAGTTATAAAAGTATCTTTCTGGAAAATCTTTAGCTTCAGATCCTAAGCACAGATGCAAGGAATATTTTTCCCTTTTATAGTTAGGAGACTAGAAACTTATTGAAGGTTATATTTACAGAATTGTTGAATAGATGCCTTCCAAGTCTTAGGTTCAAGCATAGCCACTGACCCAGCTGTCATGTGCTGCTTCCTTACAGTAGTTTATGACTAAAGGATTATCTGCCTGGCATTTTTTTGAGGCAGAGGGGAATTTATACTGTGTGCAGCCCGAGCTCATGGTGACTGTGCAGTGTTGGTCACAAGCTAACACAGACTGTTTCTCAAGGCAATTTACCCTGTTGAGCTCCTTGCTGCCATAATTGAATGGCTTTGTGTTGTCCAGCTGTGCAGAAGGCATGTCCTAACTGAAAGACACAGCTAATTTTCTATCCCATGGTTCAAAAGAGGTCATAGCTTCTTTTATGTGCAAAGATTATATATGCTTGTTTAGATGACTGTTTTTCAACCTTTCCTGTCTGGTTGACTCCCTAGATTGTTGAAAAGCATGGCTGAGCTTTCTGTGCTTAGTTACCTTTCGTGGATGATGGAACAAGGGTCTGTGACACCTTCTGCAGTCTTGGGTCACACCCACTGAGAGACCATTTTAGAAAATAAAACATTTTTCATTGATATATTTGTAGGTTAGAGCTGCTTTGTTATGTGTGGGTTTTTTAAGGACATTTTATTTTCCCTGTGTCCAAAGAACAATAGTCCTGTAAACTTCTGGCCAGAAAAGCAAGCAAACACGCAAGCAGGGAATAGATCTGCCACACAGATCAGAAAGGAGATTTTGGATCAAAGCTGTCATAGAGCCATTAAGTGGTCATCTTATGTATCTGTAAAATATACAATACCTGCACTTTTATTCTGTTCTGCAGATACGTATTTAGAGGGTTAAGGCAATGTGGATTATATATTCTTTCAAAAGTTTTGTTCGGGTCAGGATTTTGTCCCACTTTCTAACTGGATCTTTCACAGCAATTAATAGCTCTGCAGATTACTTGGCACTGAACAAATAATACTTTGCAGCAGGCTACACAACACCACATTTATAAAGAAAGAAACATTTAAGACCAGTGGTGGACTGAACATGCTTTTTAGGCTGGTAGTGCACTTACTTCAAAACTTCATATCCTTAACTACTTTTTACATATAGCTGTGTTAGAAAACACAGCTGCAAACACATAGCACAAAAACTCCCCTTGTACACACTGTCTTCCTGCATTTTAACCTTCAGGCTGCAGGAATCTGAGAAGTTCTTTCTTTTTTATCTTTTGATTCCAGAAGGGATGCTCAGCTGGGCACCTCAGCCAGGAGTGACCAGTCTTATTGATATATGCCCCTGTATCTCACTGTGAGTGTAAAAAGAAACAGATTTTCTCCCTTTCATCTTTTTGGGGGTGGGCAGGAAAGCACAGGTGCCCATAGCCAGGTTGGCAGCCCCTGCACCATGCATGAGTTCCTTGTGTGAAGAGCGTGGCAGGAGAGCCATCGACTGTTGTGCCTTGGTATCTGTACCTGGGGCACCTGGTGGGAAATCTGTGCTTGGAAGTTGATGGAAAACTTACCATTTGTAGGAGTGGGACGTTGATACACTGAGCAGTATGGTGACTTGGGGTCTACATCTGATAGCTGAAGAAGGACCAAGGCATTGATACATCTCACTGCAAAAACTACAGGAAATCCTGTGTAGCTGGGCCTGCCAGGCAGGATCTAGCACAGCTAAAGTGACCTTCTGGCATATCCCAGTGATTGGATCTCTATGGAGCTGTGGCTGTAAAGAACAGGGGAAGTTGTTTTATGTTCTGTGAAATAAGAAGAAGTGCCAAACAACACAGTTTTGTGATAATGTGATTGCAAGATTAATTGGCACATGCATTAGCAAAGGACACAGAAAATTTGCATTTGCCTGTGGGAAGAGTGAGTCACAATGACTTTGTACCTGTTTCCTATTATGTGTGTGTCACACATATTTAATATTTTTAGTTTAATACTTCACTTCATTGCTTTCTTGATTGTTTTAATTTTCTAAACTACCTCAGTGTGAAAACATATCACGGAAGATGCTGATACTTTTTATTTATGTAAGATGCTTAAATTATACTTCTGAAGTTACTTACCCTGTGTTTTATTTATCTTGCAGTCATAATTATTTAGTGCCTCCTCCATCTGCTTTTATTTAATTACGACTGTATAGACAGCAGCCACAAAGATAAGCCTCTTCAGGTTGATCTGTTGCACAGAGAGCTTTCTGTACACTGTAATGAGCCTGTTTGACACCTGGCAATTAAACAGAATAGGCTTTTTTTGCTATTCAGGAGAGTTGGCAAGATATCAGGCATGCAGTGATGTGACTTGGTTCTCACATGTGGGGCAGACTCTCCCTGGCAGTATGAAAAAGACAGGTGAAATGAATTAGAGAGTTGCCAGCTGCTTTAAACAGCTCTGTTCAGTTCCCTAACCCAGTCTTGTCAAATTTCTGGAATTTGATACATTTTTGTTTGAATGTCTTCTGGAGCCTTTTCAACTGTTGCCAGAGACAACCTCCTACTGAAGTTCTTGCTGCTTAAAATTCAAGAGTGCTTTCAACTCCCCCTCTAAGGCAGGGTTTGTTACAGAATAAAGATATTCCTTATCATGCTACTTATTTAATATATCCTTTTTGATGCTGTAAAGAGTGGTGGAGAGGCTGGAGTTCGTGTATGCCTGTTGGCTAAAATTACACTCTTATACACCTGTTTATTTCTGGGACAGTAACACTGATTCCCATGGGATTTCTCCAGGTTCGCTCCACATGTAACCAAAATCCAGATATGCACCTGCCTGTTTTCACAACCCCAGTTCCCTTTACAAAGAAATATTTTGACCAGTGTGGGCTATTTGTCTTTAGCCTTGAGTGTATCTTACCTCTTCATGGGTGTGACTTGGATCTACTAGTTACTAAGGTCAATGAAAATAAAATGTTAAATTAAAAGTTTATCCATAGTTTTATCACTAAAAATATATGCATTGTGTGTCCACAAAGGTAATAGTTTGCCTTTTCTTTTCATCATTATACCTTTCTTTTTGTGAGCAATGTCCTTTAAATTAGTGTTGTGACTTTGAGCTGCTAACTATTTCCAAAAGTGTGTTTATTTTGTCATTTAGAGAAGCAAACATTGTAATTAATTTAACAGTAGGATAAAATCTGTTTATTTTGATCCAAACATTGGAAAAACTCCTTGAACTTAACCTTAAAACAATGATGAACCAGCCTTATTTCTCAGTGGTTTCTAATGTGACTTGGATCTGCTCTGCCTTAATCCTCATCATGCCACTCAGCTACCCACTGTGAAATAAAAAAGGCAGCTCCCAGAGGGAAAGACTGTAAAAATTGCTTTCAAAACTTGCTTTTTAAAAATAATTTGTAAGAAATTACAACTTCTTTTGAAAGGCTTTTTCTAAGGCTCCTTTCTTCTAGGTCACATTTTTCTGGTGTTTTTATTAGCAAACTAATGCTGCCTCACTCATCCCAATAATAAGAGTATTTCAGCCCAGATCCATAGCTACAAATACACACTGGCCACTACTCATGGACCTTGTGCAGCTGCCTGGATGCATGAGGGGAGAGCAGTGGACATAGTCTACCTCGATTTTAGCAAGGTTTTTGGCATTGCCTCTCACAACATCCTCATAGGCAAACTCAGGAAGTGTGGACTGGATGATTGGACAGTGAGGTGGATTCTAAATGGCAGATCCCTGACGCTCAGATCTAGTTGGAGACCTGTCACTTGTGGTGTCCCCCCAGTTCTGGGCCCAGTATTGTTTCACTGACTCATCAATAACTGGGGAGAATGTGTAGGTGCCTTTTCAGAAAGTTTGCTGACACAAAGCCAGGAGGAGTGGCCCTTCCAAAGGGCCTCCACAGACTGGAGAGATGGGCAGAGGTGAACTATCTGGAGTTCAGCAAAGAAAATGCAGGGTCCTGCACCTGGGGAGGAATAACCCCATGCACCAGGACAGGCTGGGGGCTGACCTGCTGGAAAGCAGCTCTGTGGAGAATGACAACAAGCTGTCCATGAGCAGCATGTTCTTGTGGCCAAAAAGGTTGATTGGATCTTGGGGTACATTAAAAAGAGCAAGGCCAGCAGGTCAAAGGAGGTGAATCTTGCTGCTCTACACAGCCCTGCTGAGATCACATCTGGAGAGCTGTGTCCAGTTCTGGGCTCCTCAGCACGAGAGAGACAGAGAGCTCCTGGAGCTACAAAGATGTTTAAGGAACTGGAGCATCTCTCCGATGAGGAAACTGAGGGAGCTGGGCCTGTTCAGTCTTGAGAAGAGACAGCTGAGAGGGGACCTCATCAATATATATAAGAATCCAAAGAAAAGATGAGGATGGAACCAGGCTCTTCTCAGTGGTGCCCTACAATGGGACAAGAGGCAACAGGCAGAAACCAATGAACAGGAAGTTCAACCTGAGTATAAGGAAGAATTTCATTAATTTGCTGCTGTCTGAGCACTGGAACAGATTGTCCGGAGAGGTTGTGGAGTCTCCCTCACTGGAGATATTCACGAACTACCTGGACACAATTCAGTACAATTTGCTCAAGGATGGTCGTGATTGAGCTTGGAGCTTACACCAGATGACCCACTGTAGTCCCTTCCAACCTTCCCGATTCTGTGAGATGAAGGGAGCTGTTGGAAAGTAACTGAAGCCTGGATACCCCAGTGACACCATGTTGGTCAGCCTGGAACTTCTGCTGTTTCTCCTCAGTCTTTCCCAAAGTGGTTAAAGACATCTTTTCTTGGACGTAATTTCTATCCCTTTCTTTGCACTGATCAACGATGTCACCTGCTGGTTTTGTACCTGTGTGCCTCAGATAATAATGTATGTTTTAGTATTTTCTGTCTTCTTCAAGAGGTAAGCACCTTGAGCCATGCCTGTGCTTCCTAGTACACTTTGGAAAAATATAATGGGTATCTAGTTCTCATGTTCTTTTCTTTTTCAAGCCATTGATTACTTGAAAGACCAGTGAAATAAATAGCAAGCTCTATAGTCAGACAGGAAATTTTTGAAAACTTGTACCTTATGTTCTGATCAGCTTGAGTCAGCATAACCAGATGCCAGGGGACATCCTGCTCTCCCAGCCTCACATCCTAATCCTGGTGCCCACCAGCTTTCCACCACCCTGCCACATCAGGAACTGCTCTGCCTGAAAATTGAGTTGGAAAAAGAAGAGTTGTTTTTAGCTGGATCAATTCCCCTGTTTAATTCCCAGCATGGCCTCATAAATGTTTGCGCTGGCACAATCGAAAGGACGCAGTGGGAGTGGGAATGAGCAGTTCCCGATCTGAGGAGGAGGAAGCCAGGAACTGTATGCATTACCAAAACAGTGTCTGTGCACTTGGAACCTTAAGGCCTGACCCTTAGTTGGAGCATCTGTGGAGTCCTAAAAGGGCTAGTGTGTAACACTACATGTAAGTGCAGGTGATGATGAATGTGGGATGTTTTCAGCCAGAGCACTTGAGAAGCAGTGGTTGGAGTTACAGAGCAAGAAGTTTTAACAGATCCTTGCTGAACCTGGGGCTTTTTTTTTTTTTTTTACATGATCATCGCAGAAACAGCAGGGTTGTCTCTCATAGCAGATTTTCCTAAGTGCACACTGCAAGTGAGAAGTACATGTGATAAACAAGGTTAGGTGCTTAATTGCTTAGAAAAGAAATAACATCTATTACAATATATTTCTTCAATGGCAGTTTTTAGGTTCCCTACTCTGTAGCCTCTGTGACCAAATCCCTAGTCACAGCTCAAGGCTCAAGGCTGCAGAACATTGTCATTATTCAGTGGTTAATGCAGAGATTTCAGTAATCCTCAGGGGGCACATAAAAAAAAAAAAAAAAGAAGAAGGGAAGAAAGAAGCTTCATGCTGATGAGATTTCCAAAACCAGAGTTTATGCACTGTATATTTAATGAGCAGCACAGGTGAAGCAATTTTATTGTTTCTTTCCAGGATTGTATGAGCCTCATATTCAGGAGTTCTTTTCAGTGGGATTCCTGTACCCAACATTTAAATAGTGCTTTCTGGAGGGAAGAAAATAGATCTGAAATTTCAAGTCATGGGTATTTCTAATGCAGTTTTTCAGGATTAATTTTGCATGTAATCACTATACAGTTTGTCTTCCCCAGCAAGACCAAATGCTGTAATACATCACTGAGCTTTTCTCTGAGAGCTGATTGTTACTTAATGCCTGCAGCCAGGTTGTGAAAATTTGAGGCTTTTCCTCTGCAAAGTATGCTCTCATAAAAAAGGCATTTTTCAGAGCTGCGTCAGCTGAAGTGTTTTTGTTATTATGCTTGGGTACTTTATGCTGTTAGCATCCTCCTAACATACTACACCAAAATGATCCATTATGCCATGTTAGTAGCTTCACTATTTAATCTGCCTTGCATTTGTTGTCTTGTATTTTAAACTTAAGACATGGTCTTCTAAATGTAACCATCTTCTCTTTGTGGGCGTAAAACCCACAAAGAACATGTTCACTGTGGATTGCAATATCTAACATTTTTTGTTTACAAAAGGGAGAATGGCAGGGGTATCTGCGTTCCCAGGGACTTTGATCCTCTGGAATCTTTCTGTTTGCAAATAATGGAGCAGGAGGTGTCAGCAGTTCCAGAAATCTTACCAACTTACAAAGAATTGCATTGGTTTCCCAGAGTGAATGGAATCCATGCAGTATGTTATTAAGCAACACCAATTAGGATGACTGTTCCGCGTGTTTGCAAACATAAGACCCTCTTCCAGAGACCCAGTGGATTTCAAATCTCTCCCTTAAAATGCCTTGCAGTGTCATTTCTTTACACATCTCTTCTTTAGTCTGCTGTGTATTTGCTTGCTTGAAGTCCAGTCTGATGTCTGACACTGGCAGGTAACTATGTAATTTTCAGAAGAGCAAAAATATCAAAGCCACAATACCAAAATGACAGCTGAAGTTCAGTGTGCTCTATTTTAGCCTTCTCCTCCCATTTCTAATTTGCAGTGGGCTGCTGAAGTTAGCCTTTACCGCATGGCTGCCCATTGTGAAGCTGGTGCCCACAGTCACTTGCTTTTTCTATGGAACCAGTGGGGCACAAGGGGAATTTCATGATCTTGGTGACAGTGGTAACAATGCAGAGTCAGATCCTGACATTCAGGAAAGCTGGTGTTGAAACTTGGCAGTCAAACAAAAAGAGCCCAGTTTTAAACCTCTGTGACAAATCATCCTAACACTTAAAATTAAATGTGGAATTGTTTTTGACACGTGCATGGTCTCTCACATTGGAGTGGGTCTTTCTGAAATATTCTATTTCTGAATAGTGATGATATTTGCATATCCTGTACTTCAACAAGGGTTGCACAAGCAGTTTTAAATGCTTCATGATAATGTCTTAAAGCATGCCATAAACATAGCAGAGCAGCTTCTTCACAGGCAATGACGTTCCAAAAATAGTATCTCACTACTCCAAAAGGCTGTTCCAGACCCTTGGTCGTTTGGTGGTTAGAAGTCTTCTCCTAATCTTCAGGATGAATTTATGTATTCTTAGTACATACTTATTTGCTCTTGGGCCAATGTTGAACCTTGGTTAAATAACTGTTTTCCACCTCTGCTCTAAGCTGTTCTGATGTATTTATATAAACAGTAATTTCAGCTCAGACTTAACTTCCATTGTTTACTTCTGTTCTTTTTTGTTTAAAATCATGAGTAGTTTTACCTCCTCTTTTAAGATGGAGTTTGCAGCCATCTGTCTTACTCTGTTAGTCCTTGACAATCTTGCACAAGTTTGTTGCTCCTGTTTTTAATTTTTTCTTCCCTCAGTTTTTAAGGTGAATGGTTTCAGCCATCGGTTGGGGTGCTCTATGTAGTGAAGGGAGATAGGCCTCTCCAGTAGGAGCTTGGTCCCACCTGTGTCACATCCCATCTATATTAAGAGAAAATATGTGTTTGGAGGTGCATCTGGTCAGTGCAGAGGGAGCCTGGACAATTAGCTCATGTGAGATGCTTCAGTTTTAGCTAAAATGCAGCGAGATGGATCCTGCTGCTTCTGGACAACCTTATTTGGTAGCAGTCAGTCTCTTGTAAGACCGGGGGTGATCTATGAGTATATCATGTCACACATTGATATGAGTCTCCTCCTCCAAGTTGGCTTCATAGGGCATGAAAACACCTTGCAATCTTTTTAAGAATCAGTTCAATGACACCATGGCATAATGCTTTATCATCTGTTATGCTCCACTGCACTGAGTACATCCCATAGGACAACTCTAGACAGAGGTGGTTGCGTGCTGTCCATGTGGAAGGTCTGTTCCCCTGATTGATTATCCTTCTGAGTTTCACACTTCAGATCATCCCTGCATAAGAGAGCTCTGCCTGATGAATGCTAATATTGGCACTACAAGCTGTGCCTTATTTAACATCAGGCTCACATTACTAATTTTCTTACTTTGGTTTCAAGATCTTCACTGGATGACCCCACATCTGTACATTTAAATTATAGGAGACTGTGAATTTGCTTTCATGGATAGTGACAACATCCTTTGTTTGCTAATAAGGCTTGGCAATTAATTATGAAACTTGTGTCTGCACAACAAATCATTCAGCATACGTGTGGCATGCAAGCCCCATATTCTGGATTCAGGAGACCTTTCTTTGAGTCTCACTCCATAGGCATAAAATTATGCCATGAATGAAAAAACGTGCTTGAAAAAAGGACTCAAGTGTGATGCCTTGCCAATGTAGTTTGTTAATGTCTGAACAAGTGTAGTCGAGTTTCAATTATTTATGATAATATCTTCTAGCCTGCCAATAAAATAATGTGATAGGTTTTTTAAAAGTAATGAATTCCTAGAAATATGAGATCTTGTTACTAACATAAATTAAAACTCTGCTGAGAAGTGGGATGAGTACCCTTGGGGGTAAAGGGGTTGTTGAGTTCTTTAAATGTGTGGAATAGCAAAATGAGAATTAATGAGCTGTTATTATTTATAGAAGCAACATCTGATCAGTGTTTCCTCATAATTCATACCTCCAAAAACCTGGATTTACTTCATTTTTTTCTCAGATAAAGGCTTTAGACTCAGTAATATTTCTTCTACGGAACCAAGACTCAGCAGTATTTTAAACAGGTTCTCCATTTTATGCTAGAATAATTATTCCTGATTTATGTTCTGTTTTGGATACAATGGGTCAAAGCCCTACTTAAAATTCATGTAGCCCCATTCATGTGAAAGAGTCTTTTAACAGTTCAGAGATAGAATAAGGCAGCTGAGGAGATGCCTGAGAACAGGACTCAGACCAGACACTTCCTTTGTGATCCTGACCAAGACTCTCAGGATGCATTCATCCACCTGCAAGACAAGATAGCTGCAAGATACCTGATCTGTCTCTACACTCAAAGGAGAGAACAGTTCATCAATCAGAAGCTATTATTTATATCCTAAATAGTTGTCCTAGATGATGAAGGCTTTGTCATTTGTCTGTGCTCTGGTATTTGGTGCTCTGCTTCATGGTGCTCTTTCATGAGTGTCAGAAACTTGCCTGAAAGCCACCCTACTTTGGGGGTGATTCCTCACTGAGAATTATTTCTCAAATAATAGAGCCATTTTTAAATGCATTTTTTGTGTAAGTATATTTGATTATATTTGGCTTATGGTAACTCCTAGCACAGCTGCAATTGAATCTTACCTGTATTGCTGTATCTGTCATGCTTATCTATACTGCTATTCCTGTGTAAAGGAGCAATGCCAGTGAGTTTGGCACCAGGAAGAAGTGAAAGGCGGTACACCATGACATACACTTCCATATGCTATGTCTGTCTGCAACATCAGTGCTATCCCAGCACCTCTGGCTATGTTTTATACTGTCTGAGCCAGTGAAGTATCTGAATCACAAAGATCCACCACTTAGGAGTCCTCCTTTAGTGCTGATTTGTAAGCTTTAGCCTCTGTGATTATTTCTGGTCTATAATCTCATTACCTAAAAACTCCTATATTGAACAGTCTGAGTCAATTCTCATGCTGTAAACTAATTTATTCCAGACTCTTCTGAATGTGTTTGCTTTTGTGTTCTGATGGATGGAAATATCTCTGTGCTTTCTGCCTCTTGCTGCTGGCATCCCATCTATTTCTGCCACTTCCCAGGCCGGCTGGTATTCTCAGAGAGCTGCTATTTCCTTTAGTGAAAACACCCCATATTTCTCCACTGCATTTGCTGGCTTGTTCCTAGTTCTACTTTTGCTCCTCTTTTAATTTTCTCCTTAGTCTTAAGTATATTTTATTTCTGTATCCTCAAGATGATATTTAGTGGTTTCCTTGATGGTTTAGTTCTCTGTTCGTATGCCATATTACAATAACCCTAACTCAGATATGTAGGTGTCTTTTCCTATGATTACCATTATTATGTCTGCCACATTCATTACCAACTGGCAGCCACAAGCTTTACATACTAAATAGTTTTCCCCTCAAATACCCTTTACTTCTCCTCTCTCAAGTTTATTTTCCTCTCAGTGTATGGGACAAATTATGTCTATAACTACATTAATGACAACGGGAGCTATGGGTGTAAATCTCCTTTGTGATGAAAAGAGAATGGGCCTCCAAGTTTCTTGTCATCTAAGATGAATCCTGGTGGGCTTTCTCAGTGCTTCCCTTTTGGGGTTTCCCCCTGCCCTCTCCCCCTGGCACAGAATATGTAGCTTGCGGGGAAAAATGTGGCACAAGTCACGGTGAATTAAACAGATACCAAAATCCCTACTGAAGAATGGGTAAGCTACGGTGGAGAAGTGCAGAAAACAGACAGGCACTAAGGAGGATGAATGTAAGCTGTGCCTTGAATAATTAGATGAAGCATAAATAAAAAAGTGACATGATTTGTTTCCCCACTTACCTTGTGAATAGGAGACACCAGTCCTGATTCTTCCTTACTGGAAGGGAAACATTGAGTTCAGTGATGTTATTCCTGATTTGCAGTGATGGAAGTGAAAAAAAAAAGGCTTTATTATATTGAGGGAGTTGTTGGAGAATAATGAAACAACTGGAGTGACTGAAGTCTCCTATTACAGCCTGGTATATGTCAGGGCAGAACTCACACTTTGCCTTTATGATAAAATAGTATTTATTCCGGAGCAAATATGTATATTATGGTACTAATATGTCTCATGAGTGAGATGGGAGACTGAACCATGACAGAAAGAAAACTGCAAGGGAGTTAATTTATTTGGCATGGTAAAGGAGGCTATTCTGTGAGGTACAGCAGATTATAATATAAGAAATAGTTTCATGTGGCAATGTTAGTAGAGTGCTTTAATATATTCAACAAAGCAACCTAACCGAAACAAAAAAACTGACCACACTTAAGTATATATTGAAGGGGTTTTTTATTTGGTTTTCTTCAGAGGTCATAAACAAACCATAGGGAAGGCACTAAGTTGTCCCATTGGTTTCAGTAGAATGAGATGGCTTTTCGTGGAGGCGCCACTGTTATTATTCTTTATTAATTTGCTTGGCATCCAAAGAGGACTTTGCAGACAGACACAGTAAGGTTTTTACCCTGAGGAGCATAAGAGTGTAATTAATCCCAGCAGTGATTTTAAGAGGACATTTCAGGCACTGAAAATTACATCTTGATTTTAGAATCAGATATAGAGGAGAGGTATGGACCGGTTCTGCAAAGTTGTGGTGTCTGCCCCACAAAGCTCAAACTTTTCCCCTCCCCTGTCAGCACCTTTCTTACTCTATGGTCTGTTGACCCTTTGCATTTGGGCTTTGACATGCGGGAAGGGAGAAGTGCTGGAGCTGTACAGCTGCAGTTAGGCACTCCAAATGTCCCTCTAGGAAATACACAGGAGTCACCAGCTCATGGAAGAGCTGTTCCCTCCTGATGCTTGGCTTGACTGAGATGTAGCTGCTGTGTAGGTTGTGTGCTCAAACACAATCTCCATGCTCAGCAGCAGATTGGAGAAAGCTGCCTAATGCCACATCCGGACACTTGAGCAGAACACTCAAGTTCTTAAATATTTTCAGTGAGACCTAGTGGAATATTACTGTCATGTATGAGTTATTTTCAATAGTGCCGTGGCTCTGATTTTTATTTATTCAAGACAAATTCAGTCCTGGAATAAGCAACTGCAGCTCCAAGGCAAACCTTAGGGTCAAATATGAAATAAAGTCTCAAGATACAGATTTGGCAAGAGAATGGATATTGGTATGTGAGAAGAGGGCATGACAGAGCTTTTAAACCATTTTCTGGGTTTGTTGTAATTCTCTTCATACCTGTGCTTATATATCTGTGTAAGGATTCACGGCCATTTTAAATGGATAGATACTTGAGCCTAGAAAGTACCATTTATGAGTCAATGGCATTTCACAGGTGATGCACTTAATATTTTACTTTTTTTTCTAAATTTTGAACATTGAATCAGAGAAATTAAAACTTTACTCAATCTAAAACTAGTTTAACTGGCTTTTTTTTTGTTGAAATTTTTCTAATTGAAAATGTAACATTACAATCTGCATTAAAATTATAATAATCATAATAATGATACCCAGCTTTTATGTAGCATTAGTATTTCTTATTAGTGGTTATTTCCAGTTATGATGATAATGTGTGAAATAATTTCCATGGGCTCATGTGCTTGCTATAAAAATATAAGTTCAACCTATAGTCTTTAGTGAAGAATCTATAAAAAAATGGCCACTTGGGAAGCAATTACTAATAATTACAGAATCCTTCATCACTGCTTTTGATCTTTTGCATGCATGGATGTAAGCCCCTAATATTCACATTGCTGACAGTACAGCACAGTTCAACAATAGCTTTGATGCCAATAGGAACAAAAGGGCTTTTTAAAAATATTCAATTCAGCAATTACTGTCACAGCTCTACTCCTTAAATGCAACTGTGTGTGTTCTTTGCAGATAATGAATTCACACTACCTTTTAGAATTCACAGTCCTTTTCACAGCACTTTTACTTTTCAGGTGTGAATTTTATCAGTAGTGATATCCATCATCACTGGGTGTTTGCACTGTGGGTGGATGGTGCTCTGTGTGCAATGTGTACAATTACTTTTGAACTGTAGACAAGATAATAGTTAGGCCATTTCATGCCTTAGGCAAGGGACATCTGCCAGGCATTTATTGTACTCTATCAATAGGTCTTCAATCTTTTGCATTGCATGAAATTAATTTTTCCTGGGGCTATAGATAATTTGTCTTGTCTAATGAAAGTACAGCTATTTCACAAACAACACAGAATAATTCTGGAAGCTTGTATTGTAGAAAAGACTTGCTTTCTTTTTAAATGTGAAAAGCTGATTTGTTCACTGAAAATAGTTTAATTTTCTTGGGAATTATGAAAATAAAACATAGGATGTGTCAGACACAGATTATTGTGCCAAGACAAAGATATTTAGGTCTGGAATGCAAAGTGTGTCCGTAAAGTATATGGGATATACTTCTATATGAGTCCTGTCACACATATCTCATATAAACCATGTAAGGTGAAATACAGCCGACATCGTTCAGTCATTTATAAGTTACAACCCACTGTTTTTTGTTACTTGAGACTGTGCACTCTCCAGGACAAGGGACCATCCTGCCATTTGGCATCTCAGCAGCATCTCGGCACACTGCTGTCTGTGTTAGAGGTTGCTGCTGCCTGGTGCCCCGCTGCTGAAAACTACAAAATCCTGGATATGGAGAAGGTGAATAAAGGCTAAACACTCACTGTTTCATCCTGGGCAAGGCTAAATGTCCCTCATATGGGAAACATGTCCAAAACTTGGGAAAAAAAATCCAAAAGCTTGGGAAACATGTCCAAAACTACCAGAAGATGGTGGTTCTCTGTGTAACAGGCAATGAACCCATGGGTTTCCCTGCCAAAAGCTGTTATGAATGCAAAAGTTGAAGGGGAGACTGAAAATGAGTACTTGATAGAGAGATTCACAAAGGGATCATTAAGCAGGTGAAGCACATGAGGTTTAGAAAACCTGCTCAGTTGAAAAGAGAAGGAAGCTGAGATAGTGTGTGTGAGGATATGTTGTAAATGTTCACTCATTTCTTAATTTGCAACAGATATGGCTTATGGTTCTGCTGGAGGCTGGAACTGGGCTAGGCAGAGCCTTTGTTTGAACCAAGTACATCCTCATGTAAACCACAGCGCTGGGGTAAAGGTAGCAATTGCAGCCAACCCCCTGAACAAAGGCAGGCATCTCCTAATGCCTGTCCTGGAAAGATGACAGTATTGGAAATTAGTTGAAGTCATGCATGTCTGGGGCCTTCATGAGCAGGCCCTGAGATCTGTCTGGCTTGGCAGTCCTTTCTTATCCTTTTAAAGCCTTTAAGTAATTTATTTCCAGAGGATTTTGCATGCCTGCTACGGCAGCTGGAAGTTTGCCACTGTTGTTCTGCATCTGTATCTCTGGGGATTTGCTGGATGTTTTGGTTGAGTCAATTCCACTTTAAATACACTTCAAATTTTAAACAGTGATGCCAGCAGCAGATTCAGCCAGCAACAGCACAAACAAATAGGGCTCCTTCATCTCTGTGTGGACTCTTGTACCACAATTCCCAATATGGTTCAAGAGCATGAAGTGGCTGTAGAGTTTCAATGACCTCACTTATCTCCTTCTGTCAACTTAAACATGAAAAACTCCTTCATAAATCATGTAATTACAAGTTACACAGAGATAGGAGTCTGAAACTTGCAGTCTTAAGGTTCTATCTGTAATTTGCTTCCCTTGCAGCCAAAAAATTATGCCCTGTGTGCCCACTGCTCCCTCACCTTGTCTTTTGCACTCCCAACCCTTGTTGACTTTACAGAGGACTTGTGGGCTTCCTTCTATATTAATCAGTGCAGTTTTCAGTCTCCAATGAATCAGCTCTTTATCATATAGTGTTTCCACTGCTGGGCTAACCACTTTGCTTCTCTTTCAAAATTTCTTGAAGAAAAGCTGGGATATTAAAAAGCCTGCCTATATTCAGAACTGAATCAGCTGGTCTAACAAAAGACATTGTATCTTCCTGAATACTTTGTCTTTTTGAGATCCTTCAATGATCTCTATTATAGCAGAACTATGTTGAGACATGGCCAGTGCAGCAGGATAGGTGTCAATGGTTTATTAAAAAACACTTTCATTAACTATTTTGATCACAGAATGAGTTCCCATTTTTATGAAGTTTGTGTCATTTGGAAATAAATTTAAGTGACCTTTACAGTAAAAGATAGATATCTACATTTTGCATTTTCCTTCTTGTACAGAATACTGATAGATAGTCTTGTCTAAAAAAATAATTTGAGATAATAACATATCTGTGAGCAGACATGTCTAAGAGCAAAGGTGTTTACAGATAAGCCAACACCTCCATATTTCTTGTTTTTATTTAATATATATATTTTAGAACTGACCCCCTGTGCTTTGCAGAAGAGAGCTCTAATTTTGCAGGGAGACAAGGCCACATCCTGACTTGATGGATAAGTATGGGACCAGGTCCTGCCACATGACCTGCAAGGCAACACAGAGTTAGTGCAGCCCTGAGTGAGACCCATGCTACAGAACACCCTGGTGAGAGACTTCCTGGACTGTGAAAATCTGAGACCTCCTTTGCCTTCTTCACCCTGCTACTATGCTAGTGTGTGATACCCGACTGCTTTTGCCATGCTCATCACCGTACTGAGTGCCTACAGCAATCATACTTACCTTTATTCCCCCCACAAACTCGGCAAAGAGTAGATTAATGCGCTTTCTGTTCCTCCTACTTTTCCTCCTACTCACTCATTTGCTTCGGGCAGCAATAAACTCCGCAACTGTAGGAGCAGCCGCCAGCTCCCAAACAACGGATTTGGCCAAGAAGAAAGGCGTTCTTCAAACCTGCACTCTGCTGCTCAGCCCACAGTCAGAGCAAAGCCTGCACCTCCCAGCAGCAGGGAAGGCAAATGTGCTAAGACAGAGGCTTGCAAACACTCTTCCCTTCCTCCCTTGCCAAAGGTAAATACTGAACTGGTTTGCAAACGCAGCTGAGGGTGAGGAATTGTTTTCCCCAATGTGTTTAAAAAAGGAGCTTCACCTTCCTTTGCATGGGACAGCACCTCCAGATAAATCATTTTGAAGCAAAAATCTTGGAAAAAGTTCATAAGAAATGAAAACTGGGATGGAGAGTCACTTGATTGGGAACACTACCTGCCCACACAGGGGCTCTGTATTGCACTGAGGGTGTTTCATCCCCAGCCTCATATTTCAGAGTGTCACTCTTGGTAACATTTCATTAGCTACAGCGGAGAGAATGTTGCAAGAAGTGACAAATTAGGCTAAGCCAAAGCTTTCTTAATTTGCCTATGTGAATAAATTAGGGACTTCACTGGCTTACATTTTATTATGAGGTACAAACTCTTTGAATAGTTGTTGCCTTTCTCAGGTGAGTCAGTGTCAGAAGACAGCAAAATTGAGGTCCATTATTGCAGACCTCAACAAAGTCTGCTGGATCTCACCATCAGGGGCAAAAGGATCTGCAGTGGTCACCAGCCCTTATTCCTTTCTCAAAGCTGGGGAAAATTGAGTTTTTCTTTTATAATAAATTATGTGCCAGCTTAGAACCTATTGAGATTTCCCCAATACGTCCGGATGGAGTTTGTCGTGCTGCCCTGGGATCTTGGCTGCGTCCTGCAGCTCCAGCTGAGGGGCTCGTCCCCAGAGGAGCCACTGCCAGCCAGCAGCTGTTCCTGCAGGGTCCCAGACAGGCTCACGGGGCTCCGGGAGGCCGAGGGATGGAGTTTTTCCCTCGCCCAGGGCCAGTNATAAGGGAGAACCAGACCCAGACAGGTCCTGTGTATTGAGATGGTTTCTAGGAGGGGGGAGGGGGGTAGGGAAGAAATTGATATAGTGAAACCCAGGGAAAAATCTAGGGTTCAGAAAAAACCCCAAAAGCACATTGCTACAGAACCTACCAAGATTTATAAGGCCAGATATTGGCCTTGGTTGGCTTCAATGTGGCAGCACTTAATATACATCTAAGGACAGAGCATAGTTCACCTTTCAATGAGTCTCCTTGCCTGTCTGCTGACAGGCAGTGTTTTGGATTTAAAATGAAGTTGCAAAGCCAGAATGGAGACTTTAATGAACTTCTGTCTTTTTTGTTTTGTTTTGTTCCCCTTAATCAGAACCAACACCAATTAATATCACTCACAGTAAACATTTATATATTTCTGCCTCCTGGATGGGAACCTGTGGGACCTGTTGCTTTGATAGTCACTCTGCATCTGAGTCATATTTTGAGTTTCTCAGCCAGCAGGTTGGTTCATTTACTATGGCTTTTTCTGAAGGACCAGTTTGGGGTGTCCCTGTTGGCACTCTTTTACAGAGGTGGACTGGATTTCCTTTGTGTCTGCAAAAATGCCACAGGGCAGATAAGAGGTGTGCCTTCTGCAGTTAAAAAAAAATTAATTAAAATAGTATTGCCAATTGAGAAAGTCAGTGAGGACTTTGACCTTAGAATAAACGCTGCCAGAAATAAAATAAAGTGTCGGGGTGTTGTAAGAATTAAGTGTATTACCGAGTCTAGTGGGAAGGTATCCAGCATCTTAAATAGAGGGCACCAGAGTCTCTTGTTGGTTGCAAATGACACTGCAATGCAAATCATAAGTGTTGTTTCAGGCTATTCTCTTCCCCTCTTCCCACTCTAGTGATCTCTGTGTGCTCACTTAATCACAGAAGGAGTTATATCTCCCAGAGATGCACAGTGACCCACACAAAGCCAAGCCAAATGTGAACCCACAAAATCCTGAATAGCTGAAATCTGCTGTTGAGCGATAGGAGGAGAGAAAATCCCAGGAATCTAATATTTGATCAATGTAAGCCATTGCTTGTTAAGGCAACTGTCTGTAGGCTGGTGGGGGGAGGGAAGCAGAATAATAATTGAAAAAGGAGTATATCAGGACTGTTTTTCTTAATATTTCCCTCCTTCTGCCTCTCAGAAGTCTTTGGAGGTGATGCAGTGCCTCTGCTCTATTCCTTGTATAGACAGGATGAAGGATTTGTTATTTTAAAAGTGTGGACTTTGCCAACCCCGTCTAAGTCACATTATACAGGGTGAGCTATCTTCCTCTGTGTTTATACCAGGCCCTGAAATGCAACACTGGCTGATGTATGCTCCCTAGCCGTCCTAAGGCTGATAGCTGATGTTCCAAGAGTACATAAAGAACAAAATAGGATACAAATCCCTTCCTCTGAAACAAAAGTAAGAGGAAATGTAACTCTTCTTCAGGAAGGGAGTTTTCATTTCACCCATGTGTGACAGAAGGTCTGTTAAGTAACCAACATGCTTAGAGCTTTGGAAAGGAGTGTAACATGGTCTCTGTGGACAATTATATTGCACTTTAAACACATGAATTACCAGCAGAATAGGAAAGAGGATATATCTGAGGCCAAATGTCTCCATAAACCATCGTAATAACGAGGACACTGATCCTCCCTGTCTCTCATTTGGACTTTCTGCTGCTTCCCGTTCTGCATTGCAATGCTCATTATAAGCTGAAAAGTGGTTCTGAATTTTACTTTTAAACCACCAGCAACCGTTTTGCTATAAAGTTGAGCCATTTATATTTTCTAAGCCTGTCCTCACGGGTGTCAGAACAATACTGTGAAGAATAAAAAGAGCAATTGCTATGGCTCTTCTTTGAGAGGGGTGAGTATTAACAACCCATTTGCCCCAGGGGCTCAATCACAATTGGAACTAAGGGGCTTTTGGTTGGGTTGTCCTCTGATCTGCACAAGGCTGTGTGGCAAAGACAGAGGCAGAGGCAAGGGCTGAGATCAGGAATTTGTGGCTCTCCAGACAGACATCCTTCCACCCTGACCTTGAAAATTCAGAATTCCAAATCCCTCTCCTCATATGCATTATTTAATAAAGAAGAACCATTTCTTAAATATTCAAAAAGCCAGACACCTTGCATTTCTTCCCTCTTTTCTACTGTCTTTGTGATTCTCACTCAAGAGCTAAGCCTATTTAAGTTTCCTATAATGATGAATATTGTAAAAGTTTATTACAACAGAATTTAACGGCTGGGAAGCAGAAGTCTGCAGGCTGAAACATTATATCAAAGGTAACCTTTTGATAGAAAATTTTGCAGAAATGGTAAATTTAATCCGACTCAACTATTTAACTCTTCACAGTGTATTTCTCATATCTCTCTGAGGTGGGGAGAAAAGAGGCTTGATTTCCCTCCCGTCTTGCGTAATTATTTATCCACTTCTGCAAAGTGAATACCAAGTTCTTCAGAATCTCAGTGGCAGGATTTTCCATGCAATTTCTGGAGAAGCTGAGAGGTGCAGAAGGGATTAAGCAACAGAGAACTGGGGGGTAAAAAAATCTCCATTCTGTTGCCTTAACACAGGTCAATGTTTAGCATTTGAGATGTCCTAAGGAACCTTATTTGGCCTCCAGCTGCCACTCCAGAACTGCATAACCTTTTTGAAGGTACTTCAAACCATTTTGCATCATGCCATGAGATTGACATCAGTCTCAGGGCAGGGAGATTATTAAAAAATCCCCAGGAAAATATTGTTCTTTTCTACTACTTTGTCTGATGTTTCTGGTAGTATATTTAGGAGGTGAATGAAGCAACACTCTGTAGGTTTCATTAGTCCAGCTCCCCAGTGGATTTTTTTTTCTGAGTTCAAGACTCAGAAGAAGAAAATCTGTTTCTGACTAAACAATTTCCCTTTTTAGTCTTCTAAAATGTTTTCAAGTGTAGAGTTCCCTGGACTCTTGGTTCTCTTGGTGTGTTGGTGGTAGATAACTTTCACAGCTAATTCTCCTTTAAGTGGAAAGAAGGCCATTTCCAGGCTCAAGGGCAGCTCCTACTTATATGTTTAATTTGGTCAAATGACTTCAATTTCAATGTTAAATTTATTGTATTTGTATTAATATTCTTAATTCCTTCATGTGATTAGGACTCTTGTCCTTATATGGATTCACCTATGTTTAATGCCAGAAAAAGTCTGCACAAAGCCTTGTTCAGACTTAGCAGCATGCCTCTTTGTAGCATGAAGTTGAAGGAGAGACTGGATCAGGTTAAATGGCAGGAGAGAAAGGGAATGGTGGGAGGCATACACCAGCAAAGCCTACTCCAGCATGTGCACGTTGTATATGGACACATGTTCTGGGCTTGCACAGCACCCTTCCTGGGTGCTGCTCACATCAGTAATTGATGTCAGCATTGTGATGGGGGCTGTGAAGGATATCTGATGAAGCTTTCCTAGGGGATAACCCATTTTTCACAAAAAAAGGGTATAAAAACATATTACTTTGTTACAGGAAATTCATTATACAAGACAGGGACTGATAGCCACCTCCTGCAGAGCAGTAATCCTTTGCCTTTAGGATATATAGATGTGCCATTATCATAGCCTCTTGTATCAGGGATGATATTCAGGAAGTGAACAGGGCTCCACTGAGCTACTGGAAAGCTTCATTTGATGTGCAAATGAACGGTCCTGTTCAATAGGGTACACATGTCCCAAGTGTGTGTACATGAAACTCCACTTAATGTCTGCCAGAGCCCGCAAATAACACAGTGTATCAGATAAGGACTGGGACCCCTTGAGGGATTGCTTATCTTAATGTCACTAGCAGGAGTAAATTGAGTTTTCAGCCTGGAATAGCCTTTCATTCAAAGTGAACAGCTTTGACGTGCTGTAGCTCTGATTAGGGAATAAACTCATGAACCAAAGGTTGAAAATTGTCATACCTAACCAGAATCAGCAGGGAGAAGCTTTCTGGTATATCCTAAATGCCCGTGTCCCTGAAAACAAAGATTTTAGCAAAAAAATCCAACAAAATATTCCCATGTAATCTTTTCCTCACAAAGATACATTAAAAATATCTTTGCACTTGCCCAGCATTGTGGAGGGAAGAGAAAGAAGTGAGATCTCATCCCACTAAAAGACACACAAATGTCCTGTATGTGTCTATTTCTTGCCAAACTGTGAAACTCAGACAAGCTGTTCTGTTTCCAAAGAGGCCTTGTACCTGCCAAAAATCTACTCAGAACATCCTAAAATTAGGCCAGGGTGACAGATCATGTCTATACAAAGAGCATGAAACTTTAGATGACATGCCTTGAGCTCCAGTACAACATAAACAGGCCTAAGTGAAGTGGCTTAGTACAATGGGAAAAATCTGATTATGCCATTAGAAGGAACAGCTGTATGTGAAACCAAAATAATTCAGATTATGTAGTCTGCTTCTGCTTAAGACAGAGTAAAGACAACAACCTTGATTTTAACAGAACTAAAAATAAAGGACTATGCAGTCTGAATAGAAGTGAAGAAGTCTGGTCCTACAACATGAAACTAAATAAAATCAATCTTTCTCGCCTGAATACAGGAACTGAAAGAGTCTGTTCTTGAAAACATCTCTTTTTCTGTACTCAGAGGCTGTGTCAAATCATTTCCTAGTGGTAGGCAGATCAAATTCCAGCTATGTTAAGGAGTACTTGAAAGAGTAGAAACATTTGAAGTGAAATATTTAGAGTTAGATCCAGGAGGGTCAGGACTAATTTGTGAATCATCAAAAGGCCCAAAGGCAACCTGCATATAAGTGCTCAATTTTGTGCTTTAGTTTGTCATCATCATAAAAATTGATTCTTCTGTGCTGCATGACTAATGTTTATAGGCAAGACTTACTGGTGGAATGGGGGTTATAATGAAAGCTTTTGTCTGCCCAGGTAAGATAAGGCTCGTGCACAAATTTATTGTGCTCTCACTGCTCTGTGGTAACTCTCCACAGTCTCTCTCTACTGGTTGGATGTATTGCACATATAAAAGTATATATCTTGCTTAAGCTTGCTGGTGTAGACTCACTTGAGAATCAATCTGCATCTAAGAAAACTATTTCACATCAAAGCATTTTCAGAGTTGCCCACTTTAGGTGCTAAGTTTTGCTTATTGGTGGATTATTTTGGGTTTGCATAGGAGTGACTGGAAAGAGATTTTTGGCCTGTAATGGCCAAAGGTTACTTATTATAAAGATAAAATTTTGTCAACCACAGAGATACAAAAGATACAACCTGAAAATTAGGGAATTAGATTTATATAAAAGCATCCAATTAAATAAAAGGTAAAATGCAATGTAATTTACTAGGATAGTGACAGAAAAAAAATAGAGAAGTAGTAAAAGGGAATAAAAGTGAGACATACAGGAATTCTGGCAAAAAAACTTTTATTTTATGGATGCAATCACCTTACATAATTAAATGTGGCTTCCTAGGCAGGGGTCAGTCTTCATTCATGCCACCATCACAGAGGTGAGGAAATGATTTCCCTAGGGAAGGCACTGCAAATGACAGCAGAAAAAAAACCTGTGAAAAATCATTATAAAATGTGCAACCACTGCACTATCTTGCACTGTGATTTAACCCATTCCTGTACACCCAGCAATAAGCCATGCTGCTTTGAAGTATTCTTGCTCTCTTTTGTCTTTATGATACAAACCATACCAAAAGCCAGCAGGTACAGTGGGCCAAGGGGATTTTCTTTGAGCCACATCTCATGATGTTGCGGTTAAATGCGATGATTGTACAGAATCCTGATGCTGCAAGGCTGGCTGCCACTAATTTCTTATTCCCCTTTTTTCCCTCCAGCCCTGCTGTGAGCACTAGTGGAAGAGGCAGAAAGCAGGGCAGTGCAGAAAGGCCTCACTGTGCTCCTTGTTCTGGAGACATGTGTTAGCTCTCCAGTGAGTATTCTGGAGCTGGCTGTTTCAAAGTCAGGCTTCTCTGAGGCATGCTGAGTGCTCTTATCCACTACCCAGGACATGCCTTGAGTCAGCTGGAATGCAAGATGTGCTCGTTGGGAGTTACAAGAAGACTCTGTCAACATTGTGGGGCTTATAATTTAGCTCTTTGGTTAATGTACTTTTATAGAAATTCTTCAGTTCTCTTCTACTATGATTTGGTGCTGATTGCTAGGAAAATAATTATTTGAGTGCTGATCCTCTGTGCTAGGCTGATAGCACCTAAGACACAGATTCAAAGCCTCTTAGATGTAACTCTTTTACTGGACTGCCTGAACTTCTGGAGGATGAAAGTGCTATGATTTCATGTTCAGGTTTGAAGAGATTTGCCTTCCTCTCATGTTATTCCTGTCTGCTTCTTGCCTGTCCTCATAATTACGTCTGGCACTTGATTGAGATGGAAGAAGATGAGCAGCCAGATGTTGCAGTCTCCCTCATGCCTTGTGGGCTATTTAAAACCTCACTCACATTTTAAGCCCTCCTGCACTCATTTTACACTGCAAAAATTCACCGCAGACAGCGTGATGGGAATCTGGTCCCTGAGGTCTTTATGCTGGTGGGGTGGTTCAGGAAGGTACAAAGCCCGTGTGACAGCCTCTGCAGATAGAGGGACTTTGAGTACTTGCTGCCCCTCTCAAGGGTGAGGTTGTCCCCACCAGTGGCCATGCATTTCCTTACCTTTCCCCTCCTCACCTTTCCTTTGTGTCCAGAGACATGACCACCTACGTAGTGGTGTGGGGCTTGGTGAGAAGAGGGAGATGCAGTTCTTAGGGGCACATTTGGGAAGCAGGTCTGCAGAGCTGCCCCCTTAGGGTTGTGTGGTGGTTGGACAGCTGAAAGCTCTGCCTCAAAGGCTCTGCCTCAAAGGCTTCTGCCTTAAAAATGCCATTAACTAGCATTGACTTGTGCTAAGGTTATGGCTGTACTCTCATAAGCATTATGGTCCTGTACCCCAGTTTTCAAAGGCACTGAATGTGCTCAGGTAACCAATTCATTCTCACAAGTCATGGGACATGTTTTCTCACACTCTTCCAGCCTGTGTTTGCACCTGTCAGTAGATCTAAATTGTGATACAGTGTTTGGGAAAATGCTTTCCGCAGAGCAGAAGTTATTTACCCAGCACTGGAATATTTTCCTTGACTGAGGCAGTCTTTGATCTTTTGTTCTGGGGCTTTAAGAGCTGTGCATCCAGTCTCCACCAGAATGGTAGCTGGAGCCTTCTGTAGGTAATCTCCTTTAAAAGCCAAGTCACTTTGGCTACCTCAGGGTCTGAAGATTTCTCATTTATAAATTACATGATTTTCTGGGAATTGGATTCACATTTTAATCTGCATTTGAGCATCTACCTTGCAAATCCATGTAAGCAGCTTAAATTATTTGGCAAGGCAGTGGAACCCCAAAGTGTGAGTTAGCTTTCCAAGGAAGATTTTTCACTCATGCAAATTTGGGTTTAAAATACCTCCAGCAGAAAAGCAGAACAAAGAAGAAGGAATTTAACCACCTAAACAGAGATTTCTCATTACACCTGGTTGGCTTTGTTTTTCAGATTGTGAATGAACAACCGAATGAATGCACAGAAACACTTCCACACTGGTAGTCAGCTATTGTATAATGAATATACCATAATTCATTTAGAAAAATGAAAATACTGGAGGGCCCCAGGCAGCCAATTAAAAATTTTTCCTAGGTTCAGATAATGCCTCAAGATCTATTTTTATACCTGCTGACAAATTAGCTCTATACTTTTTTCCTTCCTGAATATAATTCTTGCACAGTTAAGCACACAGTAACTTTCCATTGCTTTGCTCTGATGTTTTTCTGTTTCATGAGTTAAAATACAGCAATTCACAAAGAAATGGACCAAAGACAGGTAGCCAGGTAGGTGCATTATTCTTCTGCAGTCAGATGCCTCATGAATCACTGCCCTTGTAACAATTTTAATTAACTCAGTATATTTCCCATCAGGAATTTAAAACAAACAACCATTTCAGAGGGATTTACTGACTTTGTGCACCTCTCACAAACAGCAATATGTGCACAAGACAAGGAAGCGTTTAGAGAAACTGCTTTAAGAAGTGTTGTGTCTCTAGAGCTGCCTCTTTCACAGCTCCCTTTCTACCTCTAGCTCCTGCTTATGCAGCATTACTAATTTACCTTGACAATTGACACTCGTTGTGTTTCCAGCAACAAAATCTGTAGTGACACAGTGACTTAGCATTTCTGTGTCTGCTAGGAGCGCAAAGGGAATTGTGCCGTGTGCTGCTGCCTGACCCTCATTCTGTATTGCATCTGTTCTGGCTGGGTGCTGCAAGAAGTGCTAATTCCTATCTTGCCATCTGCCTGAAATTGTCATGGTCCTTCAAAGCCATAGGCGCATTTTGTGTTGTTCCATACAATTTATGCATTTAATTGGGACTCTGAGAACCTTTTGGGTCGCGTGTCCTGACTGTGAGGTAGAAGGTAATGCAGGAGGGTGTGGAGCCTCTCATGTGCCCTGTGGGTGGCTGGGTGCCAAGTCCTTCTGATGTCTCTTGGGTGGGAGTGAGGCTCTGGGTTGGTGCTGTACACGGCATGGGGTCCTGCTCATGGAGAGGCGCAGAGGGACAGCAAGTGCTGGAGTCCTGAAGCCATCCCATGTCACCTGGCAGCTCAGCAACACCACCAGTCCTGTCTTGCCACCTTTGCATTTTCTTTAATAAACTCAGGGAAAGGAAGCTCTGCTCTGGGAACATTGTCCAAGGGCTTAGGCTTGAGGAAAGGGTGAGAGAAAGACAAGGAGAAATCTCTCTGTGTGGATATTCTCACAGTCTCTGGTAACAGAGAGACACAGCTTCTCCCAGGCTTGGCCTGGGAAAGCTCAGAGAAAGAATTAAAACAATTACTATCTTATCCCCTGTACCTGGTGTTTGTGAAAGATGTTTACAAGAAGGAGCTTCCTAAAGACCAATCAACTCTTAGTTTCACTATGCTCTCTATAAGAAGTGTGTATTTCTATTAACAAATGCCTTTTTATGCCTTCTGAATCATGGAGTCAATATGTCGCTTTCTTCTGTCCCCTATATCACTCATGTAACACCTCTGCTTCATAATTCAGCTTTAATTACTGCCTGTCCCCTGCATGACTTCCACCCCCATGGCTGGCACGGGCTTCAAACAACAGCTGTGGGTGAAGTCTCCAAAGTTAAATCTACATCACCAGGAAATGGGAAGCCCTGGTGAGAGCAGCTCCCATGCTGATGGCGATGGAGGGGTATATGAGCCAGCAGCCCACCCACCCATCCATCCATCCATCCATCCATCCATCCATCCATCCATCCATCCATCCATCCATCCATCCATCATCACTACCTTTGGGAACTCACTGCTTCTAGCCCAGCCTTTCAGTGGAGGCACCATGGAGGAACAGCCAGCAGCAAACAGAGAGTATTTTTTATTTTACATAATCTCAGGAGAATCTACTTCAACACTGGACACCACGGCAGGGCCAAGTTGTCAGCAGCTCAGGGAGACACAGACATGGCACAGGGAGGCCTGATCTGCCTTAGTCTGTCCTGGGAAAAATCCCATTTATCTTCTCTCTAACCTGCTGTGGCACACAGGGTCTGACCTTACCTGGCACCTGCTTATCTTGGCAGCTGCCACCAGCGTGGGAGTGCCCTGAGGCCACAGCACCTGGTCAGGGGTGGGGGAAAGGAGATGCTGCACACAGTGACTGTAAACCTTTATGTGGACACTCTCTCTGACTTGGGAAATCCCTGAGCTACAAACTCCTGTTACAGGATAAAGCTATGTTTTCTGCACAAATACCTCAGTATGTTTTGTCTAGAGTCAAACTAGTCTGCCAGCACTGTCCTTTGGCCCATCAGAGTCCTGGGCTGGATGATCTTGCCATCCTGACTTGGCCAGGGATAGCAATCTGCTCTGTACCTGGCATTTCCTAGCAAAGCAAATAATAGCTAATGAGCTCACTGCTGACATTAACTATTTCAGAAGGTATTTTTAAAAATAATTATATTTGTTTATAATTATATATATAAAAAATGACAATTCTTTTTGCTTCCAAAGGAAATAAAGCTATGAAAGCAACTGCACAGACTTTTCACAGGGACCTCTGAGAGAACGAATTTGTAGGTTGCAAATTTGTAGATGGGTTTTTATTGGTTTTATCAGTTAGGTTACAAATAAAAGCTTTGACATGGGTAAATGCAGTCATGCATGTGTAAAATTAGTGAGAAAATTCTCAAAGACCCAATAACTGACAAATGCACTAGGTCACACATGTATAGCTGAGTTACTAGAGTATATGTTATATTAAACATATTGAATTACCTTATTTTGAAAAGATCAACAGACACATGAGGTTGTCTGGGTTTTTCCTGATGGGGAATAAGTGGGAGGTGTCAGGATGTGCTCCTCTGAAGGATGTGAGGGTGAGAGGTGTCCTCCATGGAGAGTGGCTCCCTGCCACCAGGAGTGTGTTATTTACTGTCACAGGGACCACTGGGCACGGAGAGAGGCATGGACAGCTCCCTGCCCATCATGCTGGCATGGACACCCCTGGCACAGCCAGCACAGCTGCTGATGGTGCCCCTGCCAAGATGTCCAGTTGAACATCAGGAGGCTTTTCCCCCTTCCCTCTGGGAATAGTCAAGATTTTTCCTAAAGCAGGCCTGGTGAGGAAGTGGGTTTGCCACAGATCATTTGGAAACATTTGCTAATGATCTCCTTGGTTCCAGTGCTGCATACTAATTTACATTATGAATTTCACTCGATGGCTGTGCTTTCTGCCAGAAATGCTGACTCAAGATGCCATGAGGTGAAGCTGCTGGAGCTAGCAGAGATATTGAGTAAATCTGTTAAAGGCTGCACTAGTCAGGAAAGAAAGGGCTAAAAATTCTAATTAGAGGTGACATCATTTTACTTAATGTAATTTTTTTAATGCTTTTAAGGACGGCATCACATTGAAGCTTCATATAGTATCGGCATCTTAAAGCTGAGCTGTTAAAAAAACCCTTGCATATAATATCCAGATCTGATCTTACCCTGCCAGCCAGCAAGTTTCCAGGAAAAGGAGTGGGGATCTGTAATTTAATAGCATTCAGTATAATGTGCAAGTGATGCCAAGAGATGAAAATGTAGAATTAGTTGTACTAACTTTGAAGGGCCTGAAACAAAGGGGGAATATGTGTGAATAGCTGGAGATTCCTCAGATAATAGTAATGTCATAAATTTAGAATACTATAACATACTTTCTAAAGAGAAGTAATTTCATATTCCAAGTAGAGAGCAAATACAAAGAGCTTTCCTAAAGCATGCTGTAGATTAATGAATTTCAAACAGCAACATCAAAGTAAATCTAACAATAACACTGCCACAAATAAAAAATATGATGGGAAGCAGTTAAAATATAAAGACAAAGGGCCAGTTTTCCTCACATTATCCTGGTGTAAATCCAGCGTAACTTGGTAAATCTCCTCTGCGACTCTGGGTCTAGAGATGGGAGTGACAAAGAACAGAATTTGATTCATGCTTACATTAAAAGAATATAGAGGCATGAAAGAAAAAAGCCTGAGGGTTTTTAGGAGATGAGAGATCTTGAAAGCAGGGAGAGGAATGCTCTGGAGGAAATGCTCGGAAAGGCAGAGCTGTCTTTTGCTGTAGTGTGTTGTTATCCCAGTGTGTTGTAGCATCCCCATCCACATTCCAGTGAATGCTGATCTGCAAAGCACAGGAGGAGTCGCTCCAGAAACCCAGCGGATCAAAAGGGACCTGAAGAGACAGACAACTTGTGTGGGGCTGGGGAACATACGGAGCAGGGGGGATGTAAAGCACCCTTATGAGCATGGCTTTGCTCCTAGAGCAGGAAGAGGAGACCCCCCAGGACAGCTGTCACCTGGGTCATCTCTGTGCGTGCTGCCTGTGCCCGTGTGCAGAGCTGGAGGTGGAGGGGCTCGGGCTGGCCGTGGTGCACAGCCATGTGGGGCAGCCGTGGTGCACAGCCCCTGTGACTGGGGCAGCCCCACGGGTGACCGAACTGTGGCCACGTCAGGGGTGAGCGCGGAGACCTCCAGGTTGGGACCTACACACCGAGGGAAGCAGACAGGGGAGGTTACCTGACCCATCGTGACCAGGGCACCTCCTGTTTCCAGTGTCAGGCACTTTGAACCAGCTGCAGCTTTGCCCTCAGGTGGCTGAGCAAATGGGTGATGTCCCTCTGCTGCGAGGCTGATTGGAGGAGAATCACTGGGTCATATGCCACCTCTGCTGCCTCCAAGACTCTTACCTCTCCCCAGGCAGCGGAAAGGAAATGAAGGAAGTGACTTTTGCATCCCCAGAGTCATCAGTAATGCATAAGACACCTGAACATTTCAGCTGCAATGAATAAATATGCACATGCATCCACTTAGTGGGGTGACTTAGCAAATGCATTCAGACAGTAAGATACTGAAGCCTGCACACAATGAACATAACGAAATATTTTTGCTGGAAGCTGTTCAATTGTTACCATCAGGGAAAGCACGGTTAAGGCTGACATGTCCTCTCCCTTCTGTTAGCTTAATTCTCCCTTCTAGTGCCTCTGCCATAACAAACACTTACACACGTACATAAAAAAGAAGGCTGGGTAATGATAGGACTTGGCAGGACGTGTTATTTGGGTTCTGCAGCAACCTACTGAAGTGCCACTTGCCAGGTTGCTATTCAGCCTGAAGAGATCAGGCAGTCAGTGTATCACATAGCAAAAGATTGCTAAAAAAATAGAGAGGACTTGTGTCAAACTCAGAGGAAGTATTGACTGAAGCCAGAAGAGGAGTTAGTCCTTCCTTCAGTGTTTCTAATCTGTCTAAATGACCTGCACAAAGAAGCCAGCTGCAGTCTTCTTACATTTGCTCTTACCTGTAAGTGAAGAGAAGGCAGCAAAAAAAAAATCAAAGAGATGTCAGATGTGCTATGAAACTGGGTCACTGCACAGCAAATGGAATTTTATGTGAAAATATGAAGGAAATGGTGGGTAAAAACATGAAACACATGAAGCTAATGAGAACAGCTGACAAAGCAAAGCCTTTGGAGCAGCAGTTGCCTGGTTTACCAAAAGAACTGAACATTCGAGAAATCAGTTTCCAGGAAATAAATCAAAACCTGAGACACCGCTAAGATATGTGGCTAGTCTTCATTGCAGGAGCATCGTTTTCATCATATGGGCTACGGTCAGGGAGCAGATAGGCAGGATATGGCACCTACTCGGATTTCCTTGGATTTCCTCAGATTTCCTCATTTTCAGCTGTTGTAGCCAGTCTTCCAAAGCTGAAGAAAACTGAATTTAGTCCTTTTTCTGGGGAGAGCTGCAGAAGCTTGTGTCCATTAAGGCAAAGGGAGAGGACCCTGTGAGGCCTTGGGAGAAATCCCGTTACAAAGGCAGTGGGGAATTTTAAAACATCCGTTTTAGAAGTTTTGGTAATATCCAGTGTAGCATTTGATCGAACAAAGAGCTTCTTGTTAAAAGCTGTCAGCTGCTCCAGGGGACTGGGAGGAGGAAGTATGGCAGATCTGGAGCAGGCGGATTTCCCTGGTACACAGTGGGAGGTTTGGGGATCCTGCATGCACTCCTTGGTATGAATAGGCAGTTGCAGGTCAAGAAGTTCTTTGGGATTTGACTGAGGAATGTCAGATGGAAAACTCGGGGAATTAATTTTAAATGTAAAACTGAAAACTTTTTTTTTCTCCTTGCTATTTCCAGATCATTGCATTTAAGTTCAGGAGTAACTCCAGGACATTTCTTCCAAGTGGGTGGGACACTGCATGCCAAGTTTCAGCAGTAATGGGGAGGATGAGTTTGGAACACACCTGCACATTCCTCTTCTTTAGTCCAGTGCCAGAGGACTTCTGGGGTGGGATGTAGTTTTGGGCTAGAGGGTGGTGAGGGTGGTAAAAGTAAGAATCTGTATGACCTAAAGTGGTAGTAGCCCCCAGTGGGTAGGGAATGGAGGGAGAGGCGGTGTGTGCTGGGTGTCTTCACCATAAAACTGGGTCTGTATGCACATACAAACAGAATAAAACATATTTTCAGTTGGCATTCCAAGCTAAAGCCATCGAGGTAGAAACACACTGGTGTTACTTGCTAAATCATAAGTTGCCTTCTTGGAGGAAATAGAGCGTTAAATAGAAAAGCTAAGTGAACTCTGATGAACCAAATGGCCTAGGCTTGTTCCATCATTTCTTATTAATTGCACCAGGTGGCTCATTTTGTGTCTCTGAGAGCAGACCTGAATGCTCTGCTCTTTCTCTGAATTGTCACTTGGGCTCTGATTACTGGAAGCCTAAAGTTATGGTGACAAGCAATCTTCTTCAGGTGTTCTCTGGTAGAGAGGTGTAGGAGAAGAAGGACCACGACATGGATACAGAATATGCAGAAGCCACCAGAATGATGAACAAATAGAGGCTTGAGGGGACATGGGGTTTACTGCCCTGCAGGAACTGAGTGAGGCTGTTGGGGTGAAAACCAGCTCTTCTGATAAACCACCGTGCCAGAAATTGCTCTACACTGCTGCCATTTTCTGTATTGCTTCCTCCTGAGGGCAAGATGGCTTTCAGATAGATTCTTACTCAGACAAGGGGCTAAGTGAGTGGGGGACAGACAGCAAATGCCTTTCTGCAGCAAGGCTGAGCTCAGAACTCCCCTTGTTTTCATTTTAAAAAAGGCTTTTAGGCATCAATTTTAGGTGAGCAAGTTTTTCTTCAGCCTTCAGCTTCTGTTTTGCACTCACCTCAGATGCCACTGAGCCACCACAGCGATGACAGTTCATCCTTTAGATGGAGGGTGTCAGTTTCCAATGCAGGGTATTGATTTCTGCTGATTGCTAATGAGTAGGTGGAACTGTAACTTTGCATGAAGAAATTGAGCTGATTCAGGCAATTGGAAGTGTTACTCAGGCCGGTGGAAATTTCCTAGCTAGCACTTAGCTCTGAGCTTATTTGGTACAGGCAATTCCCTAGGGAAAATGTCTCTCCCTGTCTTTGCCTTGGTCTCTGAAGCAGGTTTGCATGAGGTTGGTACCTCACCCTAGCCTAGGGCAGGGAAATCAAAGGAGGGGATCAACCCTCGCATCAGAATATGAAACTACGTGACATATTCCTATTTTTAAAGCAGCTGCTTCTGATCTGTTGGAAGTTCATCTGCCTTCAGAATAGTATTTACATGGATAATGTAGCACACCTCCAAGGGTAGGCAAGCAGCCACCTCCCATTCAAACTGATTTTCATGGATATTATATCTGCACCAACAGTTAGCTTTAAATCCCAACTCCTGATCTGTGTGGGGTAATTTCTGGCTGGTCTGTCTGGAAAAAAAGGAAAAAAAAGAAAAGACTACTTAACGCAAGATGCAAGCAGGACAAGAAATCCCTCTATATGAGTTCTAAGCAATGTCATCCCTTGAGATTTATTCAGCTAAATTTTTCTATTTTGATGTATCTCCTCTGTGCTTTGATATATTTTTCTCCCTGTCAGCAAGTCACATCTTAAGCAATACAGATACTTTGCAATTAAACAGCATTTTGAAGAGTCAGTTCCCCCCCTCCCCTCTCTCTCTCCAGTCTTCATCTGGTATTATGCTTGCAAAGTCAGTGGCAACTGGAAAACTAATCCTGTTAACCTCACTGTAGGATTTCTGAAATTAACTTTATAGAGAGGAGAAGAATCTTACTTCTTACTGCATGTTGAGACTTCAGAATTACTCCTTTCCCGCAAGCCATACTACTTTCATATCTCCATAATGGATGCTGTATAAAACTTAAGACAGTTATTCATATTAATAATGTTAATCAAAAATCATATTAGGATGTCAGTATGGTCATATGGGATAAGATTAGTGCTCCATCTGATTAGGATACACCTTCACCTGCTCTAAAGGGACTTTTAAATTGATTATCTGTGCAACCTGATCTAGTGGGAGGTGTCCCTGCCCATGACAGTGGGTGTTGGGACCAAATCAAATGATCTTTAAGGTTCAATTTCTTAACATTCTATGATAACCATAAAATTTTTCTCATCTTTGACTTGATAACAAAAATGAAGTGTAGTTTAGCACCCAGTTGATTTTCCTAGTGTCTTCTAAAGGGGTGGACAGCTCAAAAATGGTGTCCTCTGTTTAGTCTAGGGATTTTTCCACACAGCTGTTATTCAGTGTCTTGTGTGAAAAAAAAAGTAAAGCTACATAAGAAAGCTTGTTTGGATTAATTTAGAAATCGTGTATATATTTATAAAGGACCTTCTTTCAGCTCATTTTGTGGCTTGGTTTACTAAGTTTTAAGGAAGTAAGGTGACTTTGCCAAGAGCATACAGGGCCCTGATGTGTCAGCTTTGATGAGCTCTCTGGTCCTGGTGGGTGTAGAGGTGTTATGGATGCTTCAGGCTGCGAAAGAGCAGCTGAGCTGCCTCTCTGTGCTGAGAAGGCAGGGTTGGCTGTAGAAAAACTGTCTCAACATGCTGTAGCTTTCTCCTTTATTTCATCCAAAGGTGAGAAATATTTCTGAGTCACATGGCTCAGAACATGGCAGATGTAGCCAAGGTCTGTGTGACCTGGTGCTGGTGGGGAGCCCTTGCAGCAAGCACGTTGTTGCTGGGCTGACACCTCTGTGTCTCTGCAGCCTGGCATCCGTGGCAGGAGTGCAGGAAGGTGGCTTGTAAATAAATTACATCATTTGGATGGTATGGGAGCTGGCTGAAAATGTTTTGTATTCCTTTCCTGGAGGCTCCTAGATGTGCAGGATAGCTGTGCAGGGGCCTGGTTGTTGTTGTTGTAGTTGTTGCTGCAGGGCCTTAAGTTTGCTGATAACATATGTTAAGTTCGACTTACAAGGAGATGCACCAAAGGGGGTTGGCAGTGTGAAACTGTAATTAAGCCTCCACAGAATTTGGGCTTCTGGGGCATGTGAGTTAACACAGGGAAAACTTGGTTTGACTTTCATGGAAAAATACCTACGGCGAACAAAGAAAAACTTGTAATTGGTTCATCAGAAACCTCTGCATTGTGGAGGTTTATTTATGTGTTTTGAAATCAAACGTTTGTCAGGTGAGATGGGTTTCTCAGTCAGTGACAGCATTCAGCATTCACGGAGAAGATGGCTTTGCTCTTGAACATCTTCCATACCTAAATACCATTCATCTCTTATATGAAGGACAAGGGACACCTGGATCACCAAATCCAGCCCTCTGAGATCAAAAGCAGCCATATGGTTGGTGGCACTGGTACCAGTGGACCCTGTTCTCTTACCATCCCTCCAGTATTCCTTGGCAGCACTGGTTCCTCAGCATGGCAAAGGAGGGAAAAGCACCCAGCGTGCAGATGGCTTTCTGGGGCAGGGCAGCTGCTCACTGGGACCCAGATGCATCCCTGCTGCCCTCTCTAGCTCACTTACCTGGCCAGGTAGTGCAGGAGTCTGGGGCACAGCCCTGGAGCATGGTAGCCACCCACAGCTGGAGGAGGAAAAGAGTTTAAACTGCTGAATCACACCCCATGCTCCAATTTCTGTGCAAGGGAGATGTGGGGAAAGAGCTTGCTCTTGCCATCAGATATGCCGTCTGCCCTTAATAACCTATGATCAACTCGTTTTTTATCCTCTTTTGCATGTAGCATGGCACTGGGAAATGGTCACAGATCTGATGTTAATACACAGAGAGTCAGCAAGCTAGTTAATCACAGCATTCAGATGGCTCTGGGCCTGCCTTGCTGTTTGGCAGAGATAAATTAGGGCATGTAAGTGATACAAAACAATATTTTAACATAATTAAAACCCGATCCCACATTTCAGAAGTTATTCTACCACTTACAACTCCAATAGAAGGTGGAAGTCTGTTTTCCATTCTTTGTATTGAATGTGCATACATATGTGTATGAGTAATTGACACTGCTGACAGTTTTTCTATTAATAAAGCTGCTGTATATCAATAGAAGTGATTAATAGCTGCTTTGTCCTCAGATTACATTAGATCATTCAGTGCAGGGCATATAGATCCTTCCCCTGTGTCTCCAGGAAAGCAAAACAGCCCTGGTCTCTTTAAAAGAGGATGCAGCAGTGCAGGGGGATGCAGCTTGTGGGGCTGCTGGGCACCTGAACCTGCAGGAGAGGTTGCAGCAGATCTTGTGTCTGCAGCTCTGTCATTGATGTCTTCACAAACTTCTCTGCAAAGTTTTCTGGGAAAGGTCTCTATGTCCCCCAGATCTTGTGGGTACAGTGGAGGAATGAGCTTGTATGGAAGCTTAGTGGAGTTTGAATTGTAATTTTTAAGGAAAACCACTGCTACATGGTGCAAAGTCTCCTGCACAACCCCTTGCAAACTGCTTTGCCTAGAGGGCTTTGTGACAAAGGTCACAAAAGGAAGCCCTTTTCATGACCCTTTTATGTAATGATGATGTATGCATTAGCAAGGAAATCTTCCAGGAGATCTTTGGCTTCTTTCAATAGCAACCATCCTAAATGTTCATCTTTTGGACATTGAGAAAGGGTTCCTCACTGCAAGTAATTCAGTATGCAAGCCAGCACAAAACCAGCATATCTTTAAAGTACCATAAACACACCTTAAATTCCAAACACATGGCCAGGACCCAGATAGACATCAGGTAAGGACCATTCAATGTCTTTATTGCATTTAGGCTTTGAGCTGGCCTTCTGTGTGACATGAGTTGACTGGAGAGTGTATAGGAATTCAAAGGATGCAACTGCATATCTGTATTAAATCATTTTCTTATCAGAATACCAGTACAAAAGCTACCATATCTCATTCTTTGCTTTCCTGATTCTCAAAGCATTTGCTCTGAAAAGGGCTTGTTTGTTGCAGCAGAGTTGGTGGAAGGCATTGTGGTCTAATCCCACTGGATGAAGGGACTTACTTCTTCCTCGACTAAGAAGCAAGGGGGCCTAGTGGTGAAAGAGCTTTTATGAGCTTTTGGATGATGCTGGGATGAATTAGCTTTTGCCTTTAGTAGCATACACCTTGTCACGCAGTTGTGAAGAGATTTGCATATCTGCAAGAGCCACTGGTTTGAAAGGTAAAGCTCTTCTGAGTGGGAGCCAGGGGCACTGGCAGAGTCACTTCCACAACAGTCCTGTCCTGCCTTCTCATCTCCATGGTCCCTCAGCCAGAAAGGAAAGCTGGTCCCAGCTGCAGCTGTGTTTACTTCTGTATCTGCTCATGGCATTCAGGTACCTTTTCTGTTCCCTGAGGACCACGAGATTCTGATGCACCCCAGGGCACTGCCAGGGAGAGAAAAGCACGTGCAGAGCTGGCTGGAGTGGGAGAGGTGGCTTGGGAGCTGCAGAACCTTGTTACTTAATCGACACCCCAGGCAGCCATTATAAACTCTGAGCTATGTTCTAAGGCTAGCAAGCATCAGGCCTTTTTTACTGCAGCATTTAAAAATACCTAAGCATAAACTCATGACCTCTGAGAGGGTTTTTTTTAAACCCTGTGCTTACCACATTGCAGTTTTGGGAGTTGGCCCAAAAATCTCTCTGAGGCAAGACCAGAATAGCATCCTTATAAACACATGTGAATTGGAAGGGATTATAAGGATTAATGAATGCTCATAGCTCTCCTTAGGTAGACACTGACTTGCAAACCTGAACCAAACCACGGTTTTTAAAGTGAGTAATTCTGAAAACTTAATGTTACCTTCCAAGGTATCCCTTGCAGTTGATCACCAACAGCATCCCCTCCAGTGCTGTTGTTCATTAGTTGATAATCTTCTGTAAAGCTTTATGCTTGAGAACACTTCTCTGTGAGAGCCCAAACCACAGTCCTTCCTAGTTTTAATAGCAGTCGTGCCACTGATGTCAGCTGGCTTTGGGTCAGGCCCTAAATGCATACAATATTGAACTATGTGGCAACTGTGCATTTTCCATTGAACTCAGCAACAACAAAGTGGTCTCCCACTGTGTATTGGAGAATGGTGGGCTCCAGAGAAAAGTAAGCAAGGAAAAGCCTCCCAACAGTATTTGTGTAATTGTTGGCCACCACTGCTGCTACTTTCATTATAGGAAATGTTTCCTTAAAATTGCCATGCTGCTGGTGTTGCCCATCTTCCGGTCACTGCCTGACAATATTAATAAGGCAGTGACAAAGTTGTGTCAGAAAGTTCCAGCTCTGACTTTATTTACCCTTGAGGGCAGATACAATCTCAGGATCTGAATCCTATTATGGCAAACCGTGGCTGCAGTGGCAGGCTGATGAGATAAAGAAACCCACACTTCCTTGTCTGGAAGCATTATTAATAATGTTTCTGAGGGTTGTTCAGTTATTTTCTAGTTTTTCCTCAAATGTAAGGCCACCTACTATATGCATTTAATATAAATACTCTGCTTGGGATGTCCTTCATAGTGGGTAACAGAGATTACTGTAAATGTTTGGAAGGGGTTACTTCTGTCCCCGGGCCCAAACAAAGCTTGTGACTCCAAGGATCACAGGCCAGGAATGCAGCAGATTTGTTACCTATGGTCACTCCAACATGTGGCAGAGAATGCTGACTCTGCTCCTCTTTTGATGTGAGTGGAAGCTGCTTGCACCAAACTGCAACAATGGATGCTGGGACCTTGGTGGGGCCACAGCAGCCCAGTGCTGGACAATGATGCTTTTGACAAACTGGCAGCAAGGCAATTGTTTCCAGCAACAGCAGCCCCCACAAAACTGGATAATGAGATTTTTTTTCCATGCAGTCCCCACAAGAGAGTTGTTTGCTCAGGAAACAAAGATGCCTAGCAGGACTTTTAAGTCTATAAATGAGACCGTGTCGCTCCTCCTCATATTTACAACATGGCTAGCCCTGTCATCTTTGATAACAACACCAAAAGGACTGTTTGCTTAGAAAACAAGCCCTCATTGTTTGGGAAATTACCATTGAATTGTATTTTATTAAGTCTCTTCTGTTTGGCTGACCATGGTGTGGGAGCACTGAAACGTGTACAAAGCAGAAAGACTGCTGAAGTCTAAATCAGACTTTAATAAGGGAGTGCCATGTTTCATTTAAAAGATTCTCATCACTTTCCTTTTTGTGCCATCAAGTGAAAATAAAAGTAGGGCTATAACTACATCACTGCCTCCGTTCCATAATAGCTGTGAGATCTGTCACATTTCTTTCCACACCTTTTCCACTCCTCCCTAGCTCTGCTGCTTGCTTAGCAGGCTGTCAGGATCCCAGCGCCCTCTCAAATAAGCAGATGACTAGCTGTGGTCCTTGTTCATTATGGAGTGACACGCTCAAGGAATAAATACCTACAACATGGAAAGTTTCATGCCTCAGGGTGTCAGCCTGATGTGGTTGGGTGGAAAATGAGGTGGCCTGAGCTTCCCCACTCTCTCTGGAGCATGAAATTGGACAGAGACTGACTCTGACAGATGCTCACCCTCTTTAGGATCTTATTGCTGTTCTCGACCCATCCTGTCACATTGCTGCATTATGCTCTTACAAACTAATGTCAAGTCTTGCTTCTCCTTAGAGTGCTTGACAAACATTTTGGCCCAAATCCTTCTTTTTATTACCCCTAAGCATTTTCTTTTTTTTCATTCTTTTATCCTATGCCCTTGCTTCCTAACTCTTCATTTTTTGCTTTAGGCAGTTCTTCCACATATATTCTTTCCCATACTCTTTAATTCCTTTTTTCTTTATATCTTCCTTGGGATCAAACCAGTTGATCCCCAAAGATTTATAGGACATTCCTTTCCTTGGCTTTCCCTGAATTCCTAATTACAGTTTTGGTCCAAACCAAACTTTATAGGACCCCCACAGGGTTCCCAGGACTTCAGAGGCTCTGTGCACCCATTGGTAGGACTTTGGATAATGGGGACCTCAGACTATAGTTTCTTCAGGCAGGGTTTTTTGGTCTTTAAATTCTTGTGTTTGCTAAATCCCTGGACCCCAGGCTAAATGGTGTTGCGTGGTTGCATTGGTGATACTTAGGACCTCTGGAGTAGGCCCTAGGGTAATTTTTGAGAAAGCTTATTTTTGGAGCTGTGAAAAATAGAGCAGTATGGACAACTGGTGGCTCAGAGCTTCAGTTCCATCCCTACCCCTTAGAAGTTTGCCTTCTTAAACTGGGAAACTACATCACTGATAATGTTGCATTCATGCCAGGACTTTGCCTTTTGAACATGAAACTGTGATTGTAAAGGATCTCTAATCTCAGACACATCACAGCTACCTCTGAGAGTGGTGGGCCCACGTTCTTCTTTGCCTCAGTGGGCTCATTTTTGGCACCTCTGTTGGGCACCATAAGCTTTCACAGACTTGCATTGCTAGGCATCCTAGGTACGTCATGCAGCTGGAAGTTAACTTGGACAGAAAAAAAAAAAAAAANATATTATCTGAATTGATGAGATGAGCCCCACTATGCAGCAATACGAATTCTAGAGCCAGAACCTTGACACAGCAGGAAAATTCCAGAATACCTCTTCTAAGCAGTCTAGATTTATGCCAGGTTAAAGTGACTCTTTGCTGCAGCCTTAAAATTGCCTCTTTTGCTCGCCTTCACAAGAATGAACCAGCTGCACTTCACTATGCTTTATCTGATGAAGCCTTTTTCAAGCTTTTCATAAAAGCAGGCAGCATTGTTCTGAGTGAAAGAGAGGCACAGTTTAATGGGAAAAATAAAGGCTGAGCACTTGATAATTAAAGTGACAGCTCTTGGTGTGGGCAGGCACTCTCTGGATTGCTGCACATTTGTCTTTGGCCCAGGCAGCAGATAGGAGTGCAGAAGTTATGTGACACAACTGGCTGTTCTCTGAAGTTTTCTGATTATAAAGATCTCTTCATCTGGAATAGCTGTGAATATATCACCGTAACAAGAAGCCATATTCTGCTTAAACTCCTTTAAGTTAGTACACTTAGCAATTTGCCATGCTCCAGCTTTTAATAAACACTTATCAGAAATATTTCATGGTAATTTTTGATCAGATACATGCAAACATTCAGTAGCAGCATTCAATGGAAATTCAGAAGCTTTACCACCAGCCTCTCGGTGGGTCTGAATTCATCTGTAGGCAGACTGATCAAAAGTTGGCATCTAAATATAAAATATTCAGTTTGTAAATGATCACAGTCCTTTGTAAAGCCAGATTAATGAGAATTATTTTAAAGGCTTTAAATATATTTTTATTTCTTATCTTGTTTATTAATATTATCTGTGGTAAGATGCTCAAACAAAGCACAGGATTAATCTGACCAGTTTATCACTTTCTGCTATCATGTTAATTTATTGTATGTGGAAGTCCATGGATGTGCCAAACATATTTTTTAGTGAATATAAACTCCACTATTAGTCTCCTGGCGTGCACAGCCAAAGGGCTGGTCAGGAAACAGTATAAACCAACAAAAACACTGCTTCATCAGCACAAAGTACACAGCAGCTAATGCAGCTTCATAATAACAGACCATAACAATCTTTGAAATGGAATGATCCCAGTAAGTACTGACGTCTGTTATGATTATTTGTACTTAAGTAAAAGCACATATTGGACCCACTATACTTAAAAGGATGAAATCAAAGTTCAGTCTAGAAGTTACTTGGCAATACAAAGTTTCCTGGAATTAGCACAAATTGTAAAATATGTTTGATCCTACCTCAGAACAAGGTCTGGTCATTGCATCTTTGATACCTTCCAACCCAGTATGTTATGAATCTGTGGAGTCAGTGAAAAAATATAATGGAGCAGATGAGTATTTCACCTGGCATATCAAAAGGGCAGAAAGATAAAGTGACACCAGGCAGTGCTATTAACAAAACTCGAGATACAGGCAAAAGCACTTTCCATTTCATTGTCTTTTGTCTCCTGCTGGAAATTTTTCCTGCTTTGTAGTTCTCTCCTCTTCTGTATTTCACACATGCTATACTGATTTGCTGATTTGTAGTCGTGGCACTTAACATGACCCTTGAGTGTAACTCATACAGTCATCACTTTCCAAACAAACACAGTAGTGGAAATGGAATAACGCAGTGGACAAGTGCTTATTCTTGACCTTGAAGAGCTATGGCTGTTGCATGCCACCTTCATGGTTTTGAGTTATTCTTTCTTGCCTTTTTCTTGTGTTCCATGCAATGTCTTCTGCTTTTTTTCTTTTCCAGGTAATGTCTGGGCTTTATGCTTCTTAATTGCAAAACACCATATATTTGTTGGTTTCTCACAGGCAAACAGATGGAAAGTCAAAACACATTCACCTGGTGGTGCCAAGCACAGAACTTATCACTGGTGGATTTAAATGTAATGCTCTGTACAGAAGGAAAATGCTGCTACCAGTGCAGCTGATGCATGCAAGGAAAATCAGCTTGTAAACATAAAATTAAAAGAACTATGACACATTTCCCTTTCTCCCTTCTTCTCTCTATTAATATATACCTTTTGTATTTAATGTCTTTACCAATAGCAAGAGTGTTTCTTGTTGTTTTTCTTCCTCATCACATCCTTGAATAATGAATACAAGTTGTATTAATGTAAACCCTATTTGCTGGCTTTGTAAAACAACAGCTTTTCTCATGCACTGTCCTTATGTTGACAGACCTTTGAGTGTTAAAATTCTGTTCTTTCATTTCAAAGTTTTTTTTTTTTTTCTGGCTGCTTTGTGTTGGTGTTGCAGCCCTGTGCCTGTGGCTGCAGTAGGTGCTTTTGTGTCTGCTGTGAGTTGTTAGTGCTGGTGCTTACTCTGCTGCCTCCTGTTTCTGGTGAAATCGATGGCTTCAGGTCCTCTTTGATCTGCGTTAATTACAGAGAGGCATGAAAACAATGTTAATTGTTTAGCTTCTGACTCCAGTTCTTGTCCTCAGATATACATTTCTCCTCCCATATTGACTCTGTGAATGCAAACACATGGGTTTTATCCACTGCTGGACCGTGCCCTTGCCAGTTCCCTGTGCCCAGATTTGAGCAGCAGCTCATTCTGCTCAGTCATGTGCTGACAGGTGCAAAACCAGGCTCCTTATTTCAGAATTGCTTCCTGTTAGGTGTGAAACCTGAGCAAATAACTCTCCTTCAAAAGGAAAAGCTTATATTGTTTTCTGGATGTTTATACCCCACTGTGTAGCTTTTAATCTCTCTGTTATGGGCAATATTAATAATTGACAGAGGGCAGGAAATGCAAACAGACTTAATCTTAGCATCATACATTTATTTAACAACAACGTATTCATTTTTAATGGCAGTATGGATTTTTAAGTAGAGGAAAAAATGTGCATTCTCTCACTGAGGTGTGGTTGAGGTCTTACATTCCTGTGTGAGAGAAAAAGGTCAGATCTGACCTTGAGGCATTTAAACACAATCTTAAATAGCTATGATAGTATTGAAACCTACTAATTCTTTTAAAAGTATCTTCAAAGACTGTGATAGGGTGCAATCACTGGAATATATATCTTGTAGGTTTCTGAATTGCTATCTAAACACATAACAAGCAAGATAGCACCTCAGACAATCTTTATTAAGCACCCTATTATTTGAGGGGCAGGTCATAGACTGTACTACCATTTACTAGATTTGATAGATTTTGGGAAAGTATGCTAGCAAAAACCTCCAAGCTAACTCCCAAAGCCAAACATGACTCTGTTATAGACTCTACCCTGCTATTCAGAAATAATCAATCTCGAATCTCTAAGTGCTTCAACTACATTTAAAAATACAGGCCATAGAGAGTTTTTCTCATCAGGTTTGAACATGCCCTTCTTGGGCTAAGTGCTCTCCAGCCCAAACTGTTTCACACCTGTCTTTTTCACTGGATTCAGGGAGTCCCCATCCACAGCTCTTGGTGGCCCCAGCCTTGTTCTGGTGCAGGTGTTTTTGAAACTACATAGCAAAATGAGCCAGGGAACTGGCCTGGCTGAACGCCCCCCCCCCCCCACAAAAAAAAAAAACCCAAAAAAACCCCCAACAAAACCAAAGGAGGAGGAAAAAATAAAGGTCATGGGATTCCCTGCATTCACCCTCTATGTGGAACATGAATCACTGAAGGTAGAGGAGAGGAACTGTGGCTTAAATGACAATTGCTGCAAGCTGTCTAACCCCAGCCTCAGGGTGCAGCCCTTCAATGATGGCACAGTTTCATTGGTGATCTTAGAACATAAATTCCCTGATCTGGGTTTGCTAAAATGGCCTGGAGCAGAGCTTCTTTGCTCATGGAGACCTGGTCAAACTGTGCTCGATGGCAGGTCAGCTGGTGGCCACTGTTGCAGTGCTCACCAGCAGCAATTGTCTCTAAAAGGGTCACAAAGTCACGTTTAACATCTTTCTAGCTAAGAAGACACCTTACCATTATCTTCAAGATGACCCTAGAGAAGTTCAGCCCTTTATCTTGCATTTTAGCTAATTTGTTCGTAAAACAGATGTAGAAACATTTGCCTGCCTCCAAAGTGACAGGCATAGCAAGCAATGGTGTCTGAGGGCTTTCTGAGGAAACAAATCCATTTTATTAGAATCAGATGTGAGAAGCTTTGGCTCAGGTCTTTGATCTGAATCAGCTGACTTTGGGACAGCAGTTGCAGCCTTCTAACCAAGAGAGAAGCTCTAACCAAACTGTCTGCTGCCTGCTGTAGGGAAGGAGTGCTTAGAGGTTTGGTGTTGGCATTTCATGAGTTTTCAAGAGTCGATACTGAGATAATTCCAAAGGAGGACAAGAAACAATTTTGAAATCCCAAGAATTTTTTAGGATGGGCAAGCACGTTTCCAGATCATAATTCTGAGCAGTCAAAAGCTTGGGGAGGGATAGGAATTTTAAGTGCTGTGAGAGATGTGATAATAAGTGTTAACACACACACACATACGCTCACACACACAGAGGTTTTATTTCCCCCCTCTCAGATTATCTTTGGCCAGGAGATAGAACAAAAAACCCTACTGCATACTTTGGCATGGAAATATTTGTGTACATGTGGGCAGAAGCTGAAGTTGCCTGCAGCTGACTATGGGTGGTAGTTTGTGCTTATTTTGTGGTGGTTGTCTTAAAGTCCTTTGGGGATCAGGGGCTTTCCCAGCTGGAGGTAGACTGTCAGGAGTAAGATGGGAATTATTCCACTATGGCATGCAATACAGATGCTTCCAACTCAGTTTCACAGGGCCTGTTTCTGCCAAGCTTTCCTCCCACAGATAAGCCTTCCTTACACTAATTGTTCCACTGGTTTTCAAGGAAGAGCATTTTCATGCAGGTGAGAGCAGGCTAAGGTGAGGTCTTGTGCCTTCTCTCTGGTTTGGCCAGACACAGAATAGCCTTGTGGCTTCAGGACCTGTAGAACTGCTCTGGTGCCAGGTTGTGTTTGAGTTTAACACGCCTTCTCTCAGAGTGTGCTGACTCTAAGGCCTGCAGCAGGACTGAGCTTAAGGACATTACTTCAATAAGGTGCCTGTAAGGGCTTCCAGATCAGAGCAGACTGTAGGCTGCCCAGCCCATGCTACAGGCAGGAGAGCTCAGGGACATGCATGGTGCATGGCGGTCTGTTAGGTACGCATTAAACATCTCTCTCTGTTGCAAGATGGGATAAGACTGGATCTAACATCATTGTCTTGGAGGATTTGTGCCCCTGCAGTGACAAAATACTCCCACTCAGCCAGGTGAGATCCCACAGAGAATCCCCACAGAGCCCAAAACCAGAAATCCAATCCCCCTAAACTCCCAGCCACAACGGTCTCTGCCTAAGCAGGATTATCAGTATAACTTGAAAAACAAGATAAAGAACAAGCAGAGGCACCTTCTGAATTAGTGGAGAGCTGTCTAACAATAGAGAACTCTTTCTGAAGTCCTGCTATTGTTCCTGAGAAGAATGATTTTGTCCAGTCCCAGTTTTGCTTAAGGAGAGATATCAAAGGAAGGAGTGAAAGAAGGACAAGCTATTGTAAGCATGAACACTTTCATTTCCCTTCATCCAGAACACTGAAATCTGTAGGAATCTTGTATATGTATCTGGCAGCTGAATTGTACCTCATCATTTGTGGCTTCTCTGTTGTGTTATTTTTTTCTCACTTAGAACTCCTCCAGTCCTTTCAAGCTCTTGAATAGATGTGGTGACACAATGGCTTTTTGTGCCCCCTGCCACTGCCATGATCCCTCTGATAATTTTGTCTCCTGAACCCCCTCTGTACTCTCTGTCCAAAGTTTAAATCAGGTGCTGACTGCAACTCTTTCAGCTGTGTTTGGTGGAATTTTACTGCTTTGGAGTCATGTTAAATCTGATATATAGCTCAATTCTACACTGCCCACAAAAGGTAATTGTTCAATTTTATTTTTATGGCGCTTCAATTTACAGCAGGTAGTTAGATTTTGTATAGGTTTATGCATTTCAGATGGCAAAGCCCCATCATTTTAGTGCAAAAGTTTCATGTACCCACCTGCAGACTGTATTTTAAAAAGCCTGACAATTTTTTGTTCTGGGTTCTGGGACATTTGTTACTTCCTGTGGTTTAATATGATGTAGGATTAAATATACCCTATGGGTAACTGCAGCTTTTGTCTTTATGTCTGAAAAGAATGTTTTAGAGGTGTCCAACCACATGGAGCAGGGGGGAAACATTCTCTACATTATTGCTTTGCCATTCTTCAGCAGTGGACTGGCCTTTGCTATGTTGTGATGGTTCTGCAGCTTCAGGAATTGGATGTGAATTTCTCCTTGTGATGGGTTACTTTGTCTGTCAAAATTGTATTACATTTTATGTCATATATTACAGGTATATTACGAGCCTAAAGAGCAGCCCAGGCAGGGAACACCACCACATGCCACACTTAATTCAAGCAGGTTAACCTTATGAGACACTAAATGGAAAATAAGTTGCTGACTTTAGTGGGAGACTTGGATGACAATCACCTAGATTAGATGGCAAAGCAGCAGAAAGTGAAGCAGGTTGGCTTTCACAGGAGACTTCACAATGTTGTTTAATTTAATAGTATTCCATTAAGCAACAAATACTAGAATGAGAGTCTGTGGGGTGTTTCTTGTTGTCTTCTCCACGCCAAAGCCTTATATCTTGTGTAGTGGCCACTTCAACATTACACAGGAGCAAAGAACTGTCTGTTCTGATGCTGTAAGTGAATTTCATCTAATATCCTCTCACCATAATGGTCAGTGCATCTGAAAGTACTTCTGGATGCTTCATATTTGTACTGAAGGGAAGATCACTTTCAAAACCTTACCAGTTGGGGACATGTGTGTCATACAAAATACCTCATGCTTTTTCTTCCCATACCTTGGATGTTGCTGAAAAATTAGCATAAATAATTTCTTCAGTGCTAGCTGTTGCTCTTGCCTCTGTATCATTAATAAATTCAATAACCAACATCTCTAGCATGGAAATTGTGGGCATCCTGCTGTTAATCTTTTGCTACAGTAAAAGCAAGCTGACTATCTTTGATCTCGGTCTCTTAGCCACTTTCCAATGCGTGACGAAATTTTACCTCTCATCCCATGACTACTCATTTTTAATAAGTCTCTAGAGAGGGACTTGGTCAAAAGCTTTTGCAAATTTAAATAAATGGCCCCTGGTGGTTGCTAAGGGACAGGGTGTTTCAGCTCTCATTGTGAAAAGTGTGAAATGCAGGAGTATTTGCAGGCCAAGCTCTCTTAGTCCCCCCAACTGCAGGAGGGCAATTTATCTCAGCTGCCTTTACTGTCTATGTGCTAGCTGCCTAAGCTGAGTTAGTTACCTAGGCTATGTCTTTAGTCACTGTAGAGAGAAAAAAGAACCTCCAAAGGGCAATTCATTTCATCCTAAAGAGGTATATTTAGAGGTTTCATTTGCCAAGATGCTGACTTCAGTGACAGACCTGGTTTAAGTAGTTTCTGCTCCTGAATTTGCAATTCCCATCCCTTTGGATGTGCTGGTACAGCTGTTGCTGGGACTATGCTAGAAGAGGGAAATGGAATGGATTTTTTTCATCTTTAGCCTCACAAGAAATTCTTGTGGAAATGAAGGATATGGTTTTGCAAGTGTGATGAGCTGATTTAATGGCTGATTGACACTGAAAGGTGAAGATCTGGACCATCTTCCCTCTGCCTCTCTGACAGAATGATTTAGTCCTTCCTTACACGTCCAGCTGTGTGATTCCACCCTCTCTCTGTGTCAGCACAAAGCTCCTGTACTTGCATGATGAACTTGCCAGGGAAACTATCAAACAGGATATGGGCACTACCAGCATAATCATGTCTTTAGATACACTATGACCTTGATTTTGTTGTTGTTCCACCACCAGAATGACAGCACTGGTGGTCACAGAAGAGAGTGTGGAGGAGGTTGGGCCAGACCAGTTGGCAGTAGTGTGTGTTTTCATGGATACAAAATGATTCCTGGATCCAGATCCTTCATAGTCACTGGATGAAAGATAAGGTAATGTCATGCTTCAAAGCAGGCTGCCCAAGGCTGTAGCCAGGTATTCTGGCTGTAGCCAGAACCTGATTGGACACTGTCCTGGACAGCTTGGGCTAGCTGGCCCTTATTCAGCAGAGCATTTGGGCTAAATCATTTCAAGAGGTGCTTTCCAACACCGATTGTACAATTATTCCTTGATTAGGGACTGCTCCACAAAAAGGCTCTTTTTACACTTGTCACATCAGTTGTTTAAATCAGGATTAAAAGCATGGTCCCATAAACAGCTGCAATGGAAGGATTAAGTGGCAAACTGGACCACAAAAGCATGAAAAATTGACTTTAGAATGGTAGGAAATGGAAATCTTATAAACCATTTTTGCTGTTGCAGTCAGCACCTAGTTGAGCAACCTTTATAATAGTCTGGAGAAATTTTGTTCACTCCAGGCACCTATTTCACTTCACTGATTGAAGGGGGAGGCTTGATGAGTAGCTTAGATTAAGTGGCTAACTTTCAGATGACTAAAGTTTGTCAAGATCAATGTTACTATAAACTGCTACTTGTTAGTGCTGCTTGAGACCTGGAAGGCAGCAGTTGTGAAGAGTTGACTAGAATAGCCTCAGAGGGCTCAGGAAAAGCCTTTCATAATATGGTAAAATAATTTCACTCCTGGGCTTGTTTTTTTGATGGTAATGTAATGCTTGGAAAACTTGTCTGATGACTGCGCTTTCCTGATTTCCTGTCTCAAACTGACTTAAGTGGGGACTCCATTAGGATATCAGAAATGATGTGGTAATTTGGTGTGCTCAGAGCCTCTTTACTTATTTAAAGAGAATTAAGGCAATGAGTGAGCCATCCATTATTTATTGGTAGCTCTTAAGAAAGCACTGTGGTAGATGCTGTTGCAAACAGACATATCATGTGATTGAAAATTAAAGTCAGTGGGTGACAGTTTCTAAAAATTGTTTCAGTCTTTCTAAATGAAACCTTTCCAAGCTTTGACAGCTTTGAAAATATTGCTTTGGAAACTCTTTCTAAATTGTATGAAATGGTATTTTCAGATGGCATAAAAAAGCCACATAAATTCCTCTACATCCTAGGATGCCCCAGTGCTGTACATCCTTCTTGAATGAGGAAGGCCAGAAGGTAGGTAACCCCCCTGGTACATAACCTAGCTTTCATGCAGCCTTCAGGGATGAACTGTATCCCTGATCCAGTGGCTAGGTGAGAGCAGGACCTATAGCCTTACCTCCTACCACCTTTGTGACTTGCTGATCGCCAGGAACTTCCTAAAAGCAGAACCTCCTCAGAGAGGCTGCAGATGTGGTGAGTCACAGTGAAGAAGGGATCCAAGAAGAGGTACCCTTTCCTTATCTATATGCAGAAGTCTCAATCCCAACTTTTCTTGCCTTCTTGCCAAACCAGAGGCTTATTAGAATCTGACCCATGTGCTGCTGTCTAATGACAAAAACCTACTCACAAATCACCTTTCTTATCCTCAGTATACTTAATATCAGAGGGAGGTGGAACGTATCCTGTATCTATGAGACAGAGTCAAACTGATAACCAATGGCCCTAGAAACAGTGTAAGCAAGTTACAAAAATGCTTAGGCTAAAATATTAGGCTGGGGACACATTATCCTAGCTTTGAATGCTTGCAGCATTATGATTGTGTTTGAAATAGATGGTTATGTACACTCTAGAAGAAGAAGAAGGTGCTTCTGAGCTCTAATTCATCTGGCTGATTTTAATCTTCTTGCTTTGGTGCAGAAACTCCAGTTTGTGCACCAAAATGTTTCTGTCAGTTGACTGCAAAGGAAGACCAGGTGAGCACATCCACGTGGAACTGAGTCCTCTCCTGGTGTACAACAACTGCAGCATACATCTGTATGTAGTCTACCTCTGTGTGTATGTGTGAAAAGTCTTCCATAAAAATCAGATTGTTGCAGCACAGCATATGTAATAAAAACTTGAATTCAGCTGGACTTCAGGAAATGAGAAAAACAGTGTGTGACTAGGGGGAAAAACATGAAGGAGACTTTACTGGTTTAATTATACCAAGACTAAATATAACTGCTGGCCTGTTCTTTAGGCTCCTGGAAAACAGGCCCAGTCTGTTGTTCCTATGAGAATTTCACTAAAAAATGCAAACCCCTTGCCAGGTGAGATATTTGCTTTTATGTTTCTGCACAATATGGAGCCATTCAAACTCATTCTAGTCTGCTATTTGTATATGTTGAAATACTTCCCACTTTTTCTAAGTATCTTACCAATGTGCAGAAGGGTCAGTACGTGCAGCCTTTGAGCCAGCTGAAGATTCTCCATCTGTATTTGGAAATCACAAAACTGCTGTGTCTCTACATAATTAGTTCAAGCACTGTGCCAGACTAATAGGACTACATAGCTTCCAGATTGCATCTGGCTGGCTTGGAGAGGTGGAGACATCAGAAATTTAAGCATGTACTCTGTTGGACTGAGGAATGTCTGAGTGATATCAGACTTTTTTGGTGTTGTTGAGTGTTGTGCAAAAGAACTAATTGGAAACAGTCACTGGAGTGGATGAGGTCTACTTTGTAACTAGTTGTAGCCCAGCAGTGAAGAAGTCCTAATGAAGCACTGAAATCCTTAGAAGAGATTGGAATTTTGCTACTGGGTTCTTTCCTGCTGTAAATATCACTGACTCTATTTTGTGCAGGCAGTCTTCATTGTTATGCAGCATTGGTATCTGACTAAAACTGAAAGCTTGTACCAAACAGGAAATCAAAGGACGTAAACCCAACGTACCTTTTCAGTTTCTGTGTGTTTTTGAAGGACCAGTTGTTCTGCACCAGCACTGGAAATGCTTCAGTTTGTCTTCATGCATATCAATACAAAAAACAATCACTCTCAGAAAGTATCTGATTTCCATTGGCAGAAAAAAAATTAAATTAACTAACTGTTGTGGGATTTTTTAATATGATTTTGGCTTTTTTCTACTTTCACAAAACCTGGATATTTTTCACCCATAACAAACAAATGAATATGTTTAGCCTTTCTCCATATACTTTTACTGTTCATGGTAGAAGCCCAAGAGGATCTTTATATCCTAACTTTTCCTATGAAAGTGGAGCTGGTGACCAAACCCCCCCCCCCCCCCACCCCGAGTCTGAGACTCCTGTGAAGATTGCCTTGGACCTTCCTGAAGTTCTGCCTGTAAGAAACATTTTAAAAATGATGTGTCTGCAAATTCTGCAGAAAAGAGCAGTTAGTGAGTAGTCAGGAGGTCTCATGACCTGGTGCCTCTTTTCTCTTTTTGACCCTTTGAATGGACATAATCTCTAGTCTTGTGAGCATGGATCCATGGTCTTCAGCAGCACCCCCCAGAAAAAGTAATTATTATATTTAGGCACCTGGAAAGCAATTTGCTGCTACCCTGAATGAGCAGTAAAGAATCTCATGTTACTGGCCATTAGGTTTGAAGGCTTCTTCACCTGTTCCCATTCTTGACTTTCTACTGGATCTGTAAAGGGAGGTGGCATCTTTTATTCTGCATCTCCATAACCTACAGGAGGAAAAGAAGGATCAGGGGAGCTTGTGGTCCAGGCTGTAGTCTCAGCCAGAGACTACACATATATTTTAATTCATTTGTAAAAGGTCATTTCTACTAATGAACTTCCGCAGAAATTTCTCTCATGCTTTACAGTGTAGATCCATGAGATTAAAATCCTTGTGCATGGCATGAAGGATGAAACCTGCTTTAATTGTAATGTGTTGTTTGCTGACCATTAAATAAAGATGAAATAAATTGTCCATTTCCTGTCTCCAAGGCTGGTTGTTTGAGCATATTACTCATCTGGGGAGAGTGCATTGTATTGCCAAGGCTGAGAGCACATACATTTATCATTAGTAACAGCACAGGGATGAGTTGCTTTCCTGTAGCCTTGTCTTTTGTTTGTGAGATTAACTTGTTTTCAACATTGCGAATTCAATGTTACGGAAAAATTCCATACTCAGTCGTTTAAGAGCTGCATATGGTTTTCCCTCATGTAGAATGCAAGTTACTGTCCTGAGCAGTATACTTTTGAGATTTTACAGTTGTTATTTACTACTGAAATGGTGTATCAAGCCTAAGTATAAGGGGAGGCAAGATCTTTTCACTGTGGAAGTAGATGTATGCTCTCTTTGCTCTCTTCCATTGGCTGTATTTTGTTTGCAGTGAGAATATTTCCTCTGCATAGTTTATGAACTCAGGCACCTTTAATCCAAAATCTGACATTGCCATAATGTCATAAATGTCATAAAACCCTAAATCAAAGGCATTTGGTATTTGGAGGTGTGGAGTCTTTTTAATCTCTGCTGATCCTTGCCCCTACTGTGAAGTCTCTTCATTTGGGTGTCAAATATGGATTGAAATGCATGATATTGTTAACCCTTTGGCTTTTAATGGTGATAGGTTTGTTACCTGCAATGACAAGATGGAGAGATGGGACGAAGGAGTGATGCAAATTAAAATGATTAATTATTCAGCCTTGTTTGGTATGGAGTCATGATGTAGGCTTTGCTTTTTCCAGTGCCTAAGAAGACTGCATGGAGACTTCTTAAAAGTGAGACTTCTTAAAACCCCAGTATGGGCAGGTGCAGGTGAAAAGGAGTGAGGAGAGCTTCACTACATCTTTAGGCATTGGGGTCAGAACTCTGACCTCCATCTGACTTCCAGCTGGAGGTTGTACAGAAGCCAGCTTCCAAAGACGTGGTGGTTTTGATCCATGTGCCCTTACCAGCCATGCTGCTGTGAATCCATGGCAGCCAGAGGTAATTTTTAGCCTTGTATCTCCAAAGAGGCCCTTGGGGAGCATGTTGCCTTGCTCTCAGCTGCTGCAAAGAAGAGGATTTGTGTCTTCTAGGTGCTTGTGCCCATCTTGCTACAGGTTCCACACTTCCCTTCTCGTTTCTCTCTGACAGAGGAGAGAGCAGTGCCTTGGAGCAGTGATGCTTTTATTCCCAGTCTCACAGAGGACAGTGCAAACTGCTGGTGATACAGCATCTTCAAAGTGAGGATGGAATGCAGAGGCTGCCTTGAGTCTGAATGGCCTCACACCAATCATCACACCACTGGACGGTGAATATTACATTTATTTCTGTGTAACAAAGGATCCAAACTCTTACTGCTTCTGGGGAAAAGGTTGGAGGCAGCTCCAAGGCACTACGTGAAAGGAAATAAAAAAGCAGCTGTAAATTATTACAACCAAGTGGAAAAAAAGAAGGAAAAAAAGAAAACCCCAGACACTGTATTTTATTACAGTGCTAAATCAACAAGAAAGAACGTAGGTGATTTGTCAAGGTGGAATCCACATTCCTTACAACATCCAGTTTTTCTTTCATTAGAATGTCAGTATTCTGATCAAATTATTTTGCTTTTATTAATAAGGCTTTATGCAAATGAACCCCCCAAAGCACTAGTTCCTGCTCACAAGAAATCCTATCTGTATGGAAGTGGAGTAGTTGTGTAACTCCCCCTCTCAAGGTGAACACAATTAAATGCAAAAATCCTAACAGACCCAGGGTCCTCAAATCTCTTTATATAGCCACAGTGATAACTGATAATGCTCTGACAGACTTTCACCCGTGTTGTTGAAAGACAGCACTAAGGCAAACACAAGCATACACAGCTAATCACAAACAGCAAAAAGAAAGTTTAACTAAGATATTCAACAAAAGCTTTGTCCAAAATCAGGTGATGGGCAATTCCAAGCATAGAAAAAATATAGTTTTAAAATATTTTAACATCAGCTGCAGAATCAACATTTTTCATATATTGTCTATACTATTTTATTGCACTTTCTGTTAATTCCCGGCTTTCCGTAATGCTTTGGAATGCCTTCAGCAGACAGTCACTCATTTGTAAGGAAGATTGCCTCAGCGATTGCACCTACATGGAAAGAAGAGGAGAGGGGGCCAAGGTGTGGGCAGCAATGTGTAGCCAAATGGATTTTTTGGGAAGAGAAAGAAAAGATTTCATGGAAGCGTTCATGTTGCTTGGTTATGAAGCATGGTGAAATGTAATATAGGTTTAATATAGTATAGTACTGGATGGGAGGCAGAGAAGTGTGGAGGGAGCGTGATCTGTGTGCCTGATGTCTGGAAGAGGGGCACATCAGCTGTACCACAGAGGTGACCCAGAAGGGGCTGAGCCTGAAGAAGTATTAAGGCTTCCTGGGAGTCCCTTCAGAGCTTACTGAGAATAACACAGCCACTGGAAGAGCCAAAGGCCTGTGGGGAAAGGGTGCCAGAAAGTTCTTCAGAGCTAAGAGGGAGATGGGTTAAACCTCCCCAAGAACCGGTATATTGTTTTTTCATTAAAATAAGTGACTGTTGATGTCCTGGATGCCTAATTACAATGCAGGGGCTGGGATGGCTCAGTTCAGATTCTGCATGGGAGAAAGACTCCAGGACATATCAGACCCTTACTTCGACTGTGCTTTCCAGAGGTTGTGGATATTGTGTTTTATATTGGTTCTCTTTCCCTTCCTTTCCTAAAAACATGGACTAGAATGTGGAAAAAAAAGTAGACTTTAATAAAAGTTGTAATATGTGCTAAAATTTACTGAATAGCTTCTACATAAGGGTAAGTAGGTAGGACTTTACAGCCTGGAAAAAAGGTTAGTGAAAAGGTTATGTGAAAGACTTTAAAAAAGTGAAAGAAAAAAAAGTGAATAAAAGACTCTCCTATTCATTAGAAAAATTGAAGGGCATGAAAAATATTAACAGGCAGTGAGTTCAAAACAAACAAAAGGAGGTGTTTCTTTACCCAGGTAGTGAGAAACGTGCATAGCATTGCCTAAAATGCTGAACTGTCTCTTTTATGAGAGTAATTCATGGCAGGAAAATTCCCCAAGGGCTGTTGAGTATAAGGGCATTGCCTCTGGCTCAGAAAGTCCTTGAGCTGCAGAGTTTGCAAGCCTAGAGGAATGATTTGGAGAAGGGTTTGTAACAGACTTGCTCTGTTCTTCTTCAAGATGGGAAGCTAGGGGAATCTTTGACCTGACCCAATAAATCCCTAATTTTGGTTTTACAGTTCAGGAAGAGCTTCTATCCCACTGCATCTGTTTCAAAGACCCATCTGTAGAAGGATCATCTCAAAAGCTTTTCAAATATCTTCATATTTGTCCACATGCACGTTGCTGCTTGCTGGTGTAACCATATGGATTGCACACTGCTGTGGCCTGGGAGGCTGGTGAGCACAAAGGAACAAAATCCAGTGCTTATGCTTTTAAGTATGTTTGGAGTGCATTTTAAAGCACCTTTTTTTCTTTATTGTCTGTTTTTTTCCCTCCCAATCACAAAGGCACAGCCATACACGGGTGAGCTAGGTGCACTGGGTTTAATTGTCTGTGTTTGTGCTAGGGGAAGCCATGGAAAGGTAAAGATAGCATAAGCTGTTATGGGAAATTCTTGAGTCCAGTGTTTTCCAGAGAGCATTGCAGGGACTGTCAGCTGCTGATATGAAGATAGCCACTTCAGAGCTGCTCTAATTTATGCTTATCTTTCTACAGGCTTTGGAAAACAAGTAACAGGAGAGCAGCACACTCCAATTATGTCCTTGATGCACTCCTTATCCTGAGGACCATAAGCATGACAGCTTTTATTCTCTTTGCTCCTTATGTCTGCTCCTTAAGAAGGCAAAGCAAAAGGGAGAGAGGGAAGGGAGGGGAGCCCTACACAGGTTGCAGAAGGGTGATTTCTCCTGGTTTTTAATACCTTCGGGATTTTTCTTTCTTCTTGGATTTTCATATTTCTAAAAATGCAGCATCTTACTGGTTAGCAAAGCTCACTTAGTTTGTCAGAGTAGGATGAAATTTCTAGCATAATGGAGAATCAAGCCTGCTAGACCACTGCAGGCAAATTGGCCAAGGAGATTTCCAGAGCTACTTTGTCTTGTCATTTGGAATTCCTCCATTCTCACCATCACCAATTCATCCTCTATATCCCACATCCTCTTTTCTATTTCACATCAGCAAAATTAATAAGACATACCATTCTTACAAAAATAAGATATCAGCTGGGGAGTGACTGATCCGTAATTTCCTTCCTCGCCACTTTCACTCTCAGAAATGTTTATGCTTTCATTCCTCCCCAGCCTGCCAGGAGCAGCCACTAAAGCATTTGACTTTAAATGATGAGTCTATAGCTGGGGAGGGCAATAGGGTGCTCTCCTAAGCATGGCTGGGAGTTATTAGTCCAGGTTAATTACTAGGGGAATTTATGTAGTGAGCATCAATCAAGGCTTAGACACATCAGATTCTGCTGTATAAACTGGCCTGTGCCCAAACTGCATAAGATGACTTTTGTCTTAATATTATTATCATGATTTGCTAGCTGAATGTTTAGCTCAAACATATTCTAAAAATGGGAAACTGGCAAAAACCATCAAATATCCCAGGACTGTGAATGTCAGTCTGCATATCAAATGGAATGAACTTGGACTGCCTGGGGTTAGTGAAAAATTATAACGATTTGGTGCTGATGGGGTAAGGTCCAGCAATGGATTGTAACACGTTTCCTTTGCTTAGGGTTACTGAATCATGTCAAGGAATTATGGAGCGGAGGAGAGTGTGCATGAGCCAGTTTTGCTGGTGGGACTGAGGCAATGTTCTAGACAAAAGCAGGTTTGTAGCACTGGTATATCCTTTATCAAACCAGAAGCTCTCTTAAATACTTGCAAACAACTGAGAATTACTCCCTGCTGGGTTTGACTTCTTGACAAGGCCATATTTGTTAAATAGAAGTGATTGGGTCCATGGTAAGAAATAGTGTGTGTAACTTTTCCATACAGGATACGAAAGAACCAGAGGCACTGCAAAACATAAAATGTTTAGAGAAAAATTAGATGGTGCCCAGGCTAAAAATGCAACCTGGCCTCATCATCCCCTGTCATTTCCCTTGTCTCCCAGTTCACCACAAGAAGCAGTTTCCAGTTTGTCTGCAGCTTTCCTCTTGGGCTCTGTGGAAAGCATCTTGTTTGGCTCAAGCATAGGGGAGGTGAGAGACAGGAGTTGGCTCTCAACCCATCCTAGACAGACAAGGGTGTGTGGGATGTGGGATGGACTTCCTTCCTTATTTCTTTAAGCACCTGCCTAGATGCAGTGGCATTGAATGCCTGTCCCCACTGAGGCCACCACAGCCAGGATGCTGGGCTAGGTGGGATTGCAGGTGGGCTTCAACCCTCTAGTGATGTGCTCATTGAACTGGGTGCAAACTTTGGCTGAGGGAACGCCTCTGAAATCTGAAATTAGGTAAAATTATTTAATGACAATCTCTTCATGAAACTCAGTGACCTGCAGCTTAACACTTATAGTGACCAAATGTATTAGTATTTTAAGAAAAAGTCTGAAGAAAATCAGACTATTAAATGTTACACAAACTCACCCTTTACTTGGTAAAACCACACTGTTTAAACTGGTTATAGCACTTTCATAGCCACAAGATGCAGAGGGCACAGCCATGGGCTGCTGAAAGAGTGACTCACACACAGCACCTGTGACCTGTGGCAGCAATCTCTCCCTGCCCTGGTGTCCCCAGGTGAGGTGACAAACCAGCTATGTTTGGCCTGCCTGGCCATGGAGGAGCCCCAGTCACCAGCCCACGTTCCAACAGCAGCACAGAGTGGAAAATCTGCTGAATGCCTGCCTGGTTCAACTGGCTTTTCCTATTAACATTCCTCCAGCATAAACCTCAGCAAGTGCCACGTAGCTGTGGGTGGTGGGAAGAGGGGAGTGGGAGCCCAGGCATGACTTCTGTGATGGGACTGCAGTGTGTGGTGGCAGGGACATCACCTGCTGCTGCTGGCAGGGGACAAGGGCAAAGGCAAGAGGAGGAAATCAGGCACAGGGGGAAAGCAGGGAAGAGGGAAAGCTAGGGGTATACAATCCACAGGGAGCTTGGATGTTTTCTGTCTCCGTGTTCCCCACCCTCGCCACCCCCAGATACTGTCACTCATAAGGACCATACACTGCACCACACCCTGGTGCTGTGGCCTGAGGAAGACCAGTGAGAAGGGCCAAAAGCTTTTGAAACAGCCCCATAAGGGGCACCACAGGGTAATATTTAGTAATAAATTCAATTCCTGTCCCCATTTTGAGTCTGTTTAACCTGTCATGGTATTTGGTGAGGGATCTCTCATGAACCTTGTATCAACCCGCAAACCTTTGTTATGGTTTCTCTCCCCTGTCCACTTGTGGAGGGGAGTGATAGAGTGGCTTTGGTGGGTGCCTGACATCCAGCCAGGGTCAACCCACCACACCCTCCTCTGAAGAAGGAAAAAGAAATGGATAGCTGTGTGGTTATCAGGGAAAACTTCATTCCCTCAGTGACAGCAGCTCTCCTGTGGATGGAGATGAGGTTTATAGCATATGAATACTATGCAGCAAGGTCAAAGGTTGCAGATATGTTGATAGCTATAAATTTTATGGGCAAATTCTTCCCAGCACCTTCCAGTTTTATGGTGGAAAGCTCAATAGTTCTGCTCTTGCTGGAGCAATGCAGAGTGAGCTCTGTGCATCAAGACTGACAGTCCCAAGTGGGCCATAATCTGCTCTCACATAAATAAATAGTATGCAGCTATTACAAAAGCTTTCATGGATTCAGGACAGAAAAAAAAGAGAGGATGAAGACATGTGGCCATTAAAATACTTAATATTCAAGTGAGCCTTATGTCCTGTGGAGCTTACCCTGAGTGTTTTCTTGTTAGGAAGAGCAAAGCCAGCCAGCTGGATGCTTTCCCTTCAACAAACCAAGTGACTTCCGTAGCTGAACTGATGTTCTCTGGTGCCCTGTGCCTGCATGCTGAAGGTGAATCAGGCACTGTCTAGAGTGTCATTGTAACATAAAGCTTCAAGTGTCAAACCATGAATCTTTTCAATTTCCTACAGCCAATGAATTGACTGATTCCCTCTTGTGCTGCTTCGTTCTGTGATGCCCATCAAATATGAGTTTTTCTGTACTCTTTGTGAAATCTGTAATAACCCCATGGTAGGTAAGAACCACACACCTACAATTAATTGATCAGCTTTTAAAATATTTGAAACCCAATAACAAATAAATAAGCTTATGGGGCTAGTCTAAAGACAAATGATCAAGAATGCATTTGTCTCAAGGTTTTTTGCCAGTTTGCAGCTGGCAATTTTGGTGGCTGTGGTTTTAGACAGAACAAATGTGGATTCTACCTTGGTTAACATACAATACAATACTAATGTAATACCAATTACAGATAAACATCTTAATTAAAAACTGAGGAAAGCATGATTCAATATTTTATAGAAAGTAGGATTGGAATGTAATCTGAGTCTTTACAAATGTAATAGGGAATAGCAGCCAATCTTGATGTTCTGACAAATTCATCATAGAAACAGCATTTATTTTGAAACAGCAAACTCCTTCTGCACAGGAGTAGTCCTGTTTTCAGAGAAACTGCCTACCATCTTGACAAAGGAAATTAGTGTTTGCACCCAAACACAAGACTGTTTAGTATGTCCTGAAATGAAGAGTGTGTTTTCCAAAAAAAAAGGCTAATAGGCTCATCTATATAATCGTTGAAATTCGGCAAATGCTTTACACCATAAGGCTGTTGTGGTCACACAGTCTATTTTTGCTTACTTTTCACAGGTACCTGTTATTCAGTGATAGCTGAATTCAAACACAATACAGGCAGAGTTTCTGAGTTCTTGCTGCTCTCTGTGTTGGGTAGGTAAAAGCAGGAGGGTCCAAATGAAGCCCTAGTGGAGACAGTGGAGGTCAAACAGCAGTCAGGTGTAACATTTGGCCAGGAGGTTTCCTGAGGATCACAGGCCACATCCTCAGGTGTTGCAAATCACTGGGCTCAGTGGCCTGTGTTGGTTTCTCCTTGGATGTTCAGGTGCTACTTTTCTGCCACTTTCCACAGTGGCTTTTTATGCATCAAAAGGCTCTAAATCAAACCTCTCAGTAGTATGTAGGATGAGAAGTACAATGAATTTAGGAGAAGCTACCCAGGAAGCTAACTTAGCAATAAGAACTTGATAATAAAGTGCTGGATGAGAAAGGGAACTGAAATTTGAGAGTAGTAACACGCCAACAATGGAGCTCAAAGGAAATGTTTGAGGCTTTCTGATGTCCCAGCTGATTTTTGATGCTGAAAAGATATCAGATAGTCAGAGCTAGCTGCACACTGGAGACTGGTGTGAAACATGCTGCAAAGTCTGTCTTCCAGCTGAAAAAACAGCCAAGCTATTACAAGGCAATCTGGCTAGCATTACATCTTTTAATATATTTCCAGACTAGGTTCTGAAATCTCCAGAGGATCATGAGTCTCCAAGGTCATCAGGGTTTTGACCTTTCTTTTATTGCCATAGCAACCAAAGCTGTCTTTAGTGTTTAAATTAGTTAATCAATTGCAGTCTTTGATTTATGCTCATTGGCAGCAGCCATCCTTGAAAGTTATTTCTTGACTAATATGTGCTTTCATCACAGGAGGGTATTCCCACATTCTGGTTTAATAAGACCCTTTGTTAGAGGAATTGACTTCATCATCTGAATTCAGTACCTCATCTAGAGCCATCTAGTATGAATTGTTATTATAGTTTAGTTTTTGTGTTTTGGGGTTTTTGTTGGCTTTTTTTTTTTTTTTCTGCCTAGAATCATCTTAATCCTGATTTACATTCCCTTAGAAGGAGATGGGGGTCACTTTGCTGGAAAAAAAGCGCAGACTCTAATTGCTTCCATTTTATAGAATGCTCCACCTTTGCACTGTATGTGAATGAAACTGCAATGCACAAACAAGTTCATCACTTCAAATACTTTTGAATGAGATCAAAATATGAATAGTTTCCTGTTTACTGTCGTGTTCTAATAATCCCTGATTCATCTGATATAGCATGGAATAAAGGATTAAGGGCAAGGTCATAAAATGAAATGCCCTGAGATTCAGGACTATACATTGTTTTACTGTGTGGGTTTGGGTATATTGATCCAGCCCTTGCCAATGTGCTTCCTTGAACTGTAACATGCAGCTAACACTTACACTGTGCTCATATGGAATCAGAACATTTAAGTGGTTTTCCTGTTTGAAATGGCACCTCCTTCTCTATTTCTTCTGCTGTTAAGCAGATATTTCTGCAGAGGTGCAAGTGCTCAGTTCTGCCTGGCTTAAGAGAGGCACAGGCTCACAGGGGTGAGAAGGGACTTTTGGAAGTCTCTAGCCCCAAGTCCCTGTTCAGAACAATTCCTGCAGGTTGTTCAGGCTGTGTCAGGTGAGTTTTGAATACCTTCAAGAATGGAGATCCCACAACCTCTGGGCAGCCCATAGCATGACACTGCCTCACCTCTGCAGAGATATGTTTCTGAGGAATGCACTCTCCTGGCAATTCTTCTTTGTACAGTAATATATTTTAATAGTTCTGCACTTAAACTTGCTTTGTCTCCTTGGACAATCGGTGAAGTCAGGCTTTGGCTGTATTGTGCCTGTGCACATCCTAAGAAATGAACAATGCATGCTCTCTGTGGAAGCTCTGTATTAAAAGTAGTTTCCAAATACTGGTCAAATTCTGATCTGCAAGTAGGGTTTTCTTTCTCTTCTACTCATTGGTAGCAGCTTTGAGAATGACAAGCATGGAGAAAGCTGGGAATTTCATGATGACCTACTAGAAAACAAAGATAATGTCTTTTCTGTTTTTGCATGTGCCCACAGCTAGAGTCCTGGATGTCAAGGCCAACCATGTTTGGTTGAAACACTGATCACACGCTTCTTGTAATGCCTATCAACATGTATTATTCATTGGTCTTTCAAGAAAGTCATAGAGTTTGCAGTGCCAAAGCCCATGTGTTGCTGAATGGTGAAAAAGTTTTCACTGATGCAGAGTGGAGCGTGCTGTTTGCAGAGCAAAAAATAATCCCTGCAGTCCAGCACGGTGATTCTTTCTGTTGCCTTAAACCGGTGGCCCCTGGGGACACATTTGTCTGGGCTGGCTTCTGACAACATGACCTCATCATTATGCTAAACCCATGTTCTTCCTGTCTTTACACAAATAGTCTTGCAATCCAAATGAGCACACTCTTTGTTATTTTAAAGAGTGGCTGGTACCAAAGCGAATCATTTTTCTTTTGATTAGCATTTTCAAAGGATAACCTTCGCAAATTTTCCACAGAGGCTGCTGCTTCTGCTGCACAGTGCATCTGGTTGAGTTTTAATCATTTAGCAATTCTTGGCCTCAAAATGCTGTTGTTCCTGGGACTTCTTGAAAGCTGTGATATGACGGCCGGTGGGGACAATGCCTTTTTTCTGATGTGTGCTCATTGCAGGATAGGATTCGTGTTTTACATCCTCTGTTTACTGCCAAGGCAGCTGCTGTTGAGGGGAAGGTGAAACCAAACAAGAGGTGTGTTTGTAATATGCAATGGCAGCACATCTCTGAAAGGCACAGGACTAAGTGCCAGCTCAGGGAATCAATAAAATTGAAACAATTTTTATATGCTTGTTTACGGCCTTGGACATATTTCCCCTGTAACTCCAAGAGGACTTTAATTTGTCTAAGTGTTGATGCAACTTTGACTAAGAACTTGAGGTTTTGCCATATATATCAGGCACTATCAAGTGAACTGACAAGCACCATATTTGCAGTTTCTCTGGACCAACACTATCCATTTGCAGAGGGATTAATTAGTTATGGTGCTCAGAGAAAGGATTTCCATAGTAACTTAAGGAATGTATTGCTTAATGTAAAATAAATGAAGTGGGAGTGGGTATGTAGATTAGGATGCAGCTTGCTCTTTTGTAATATTTAAGCTGATTGCAGGGATTCAGAATAGCTTGAGTATCATTTTGGCACCAGTCCTGAGCCTTTTAATATGATCCAATTTTCTGACGTGACTCTGTGCCCAAGGGGCCCAGGCCCTTTGGGAAGGTGGCAGAACAAGGCAAATGGTGCTGGCCCCGTGCCAGACACAGCATGGTCAGCAGCCAGCAGTGACCCTCCCTGCTCTGACCTGCACTGGGAGCAGTGGGGGCCCAGTTTTGGCTGGAGGTGGGATTTCTCAGGGCCACTGGACACTGTTTAAAAAGTAACTATAAACAAGAGGCTGTGGTGGTCTCTCCATAAAGAAGAGGTTAAGCAAGAAGATTTAAGAAGACGAGGTCACGGCACCTCAGAGGAGGTTTGTATTGGACTTTTGAACTCCTTCTTGGTACTTTGGTCTGTCATGGACTGCATCTCCTTCTGTGGCAGCACCAGGGCACTACAAGTGTGTATGGGATAATGCATTCAGACCTTGATTATATAGGAGACCTTTTAAATTATTGGGCAGCATCACTTCTTGTGAGAGTGGAAGTTTTGTGTGAAAACTGCCTAACAAGGAAAGCAGGGCGAGAGGAGCCTTGCAAGTAAAAAATAGGATTTAGTGGTTTCTCATTTCTAATAACTGGCAGAAAAGCCATAGGATGTTATCTGAAGAGTCAAACTGAAGAAAAGTTACTGAATGAAGAAATCTATGTTAACAAGCATATGCAAACTGCAAAAAGCAGAGTTTGCCTTTGATGTCCATGTTATCTGTTAATTGTGTGCAGATAAGGAGTGATTGTCTCACATTGATTTTTAGTTGCATTTCCTTTCATTATCCACCAAACTTTGCTACTTTGCTCTCTTTTCTTTTGCTCTGCACTTTGCTTTTTTCTTAGCTTTCTCTGCTTTTCCCCTAGTTGTTCTTTATTTAAAGAAATTACAGAGACTTCCTATTTCTGTCTTACCATCTGGTCTGACTCCACAGTGGCTTTCCTTCTAGATGGCTGCCACTGGAACAGCATAGCAGGTATATACCATTTCAGGCACATAAATTTTCCAGAAGCAGCTGTTACAACAATGGGTTTTGCTTGAAAATGGAATTCCAAAGTCAATTAGGATGATAGTTGCTTGGACCCAGGAAATTTAAAGTAAGGCACAATTAGGCAAATATATTTTTTGGATTTTGGGGGGTTTTATTTAAAGGAGAGGAATCCAATCCTTACACCTATTATTCTCTCTTCATTTTACGTACCAGAATTTAATAATATAATTTTCTCCTTTCCTTTTTTACACAGAAGCTCTCCTTTCCCCTATAGGCTGCCTTCCCTTGCTGACACAGTATTCATCACTGTTTATCCAAGTGTCCTTCTTCATGTGACTAATCATTTCCATGTGTTTTCCTTTTCACCTTCTCTCCAAGATCAGTGGGATATTCAGTGACATCATTGTGCAAGTAGTAGGAAGAGGTTCTGTTTGGGTTGTGGTTCTTTTTTTTCTAATCCTGGTTTTCAGTTGTTTGTTTCCCCTCTTCTAGTTAGTGCACAGAGGCATTCATTTTTCTCCTTCTTTTTCAATTTGCTTTAATACCCTTCAACATCCTCAGTCATTCTCAGTATACCTCCACCTCCCAAATAAGCCAGGATCTGAGATGATTAATCATGGCATTGCAGTTTATTTTCTCTAAGGTATACATAGCTGAGTAAGATTTAATGGGCTTCAAAGGACAAACTCAGAGAAACAGCAGGACATTTCAATTATCTCTTTGGAGAGACAGAGGAATTGTCAGGAAAGCAATAACAGTGATACAGATAGATATTGCAGTGAGGGGTGAGGATTTGCTTGTGAAAGGCATTAGCAGGGGACTCCCCTGCTGTCTGACACCTGACAACAGGGGTTGCTGCTGAAAGCCTGTTTTTGAGACTCGCTCTAGCCATGCTGTTCTCTTCATCCAGGATTGTTTCTAAGCAAGTGAAAGCTCAAAACAAATTGACTTTTCCAAATTAGCCGAGCATGGTGTTTCTTGTTGATTAATGAAAGCCCAGCAGCCAGTGAACCAGATGATGACAAAATTAGGCCTATAAAGCACTCAGTGTGATTCGTGCAAGCCTCTGCACCAAGCAGTGTCACTCCTACCCCTTCCCCCGCCGAGGAGCTGCTGTGTTGAAAAGCATGACTTTTAGTCATCCTTAAAGTATTTGGGAGCTTGCCCTGAGATTGCTGAAGATGTTTTCAGGATGAGGGTCACCAAGGGGGGGATATTCAGAGCCCAGGTCAGACCTTACCCTCAATGCCAGAGGGGTACAAGCTTCTGTCCCCTGGGAAAGCTAAACCATTCCCTGGCTAGTTTCTGTCCTACATGTGGAAACTTTTATTAAATATGAAGTACTTAAATAGTTGTTGCACTCGGTGGAAAAATAGGAGTTTCCCCTCCCAAGCAGTCTCTCTCACTCTTTGTTTCACTGAATAGTTATTTCTTCCATGTAAGCCCAAGTGCAGGGACTCACCAGGGCTGACATCAACACAGAGCAGGGGAGGCCAGGAGGGAACAAAACCTGCTGCTGAGGTGCCCTGGTTGAATGTGTGAACTGATGGGCTATTGGCCCTACTCTTGTGGGAATCTGCCAAAAAAATGAGCTTTTTGTGGCCTTTGTTCTTATTCAGACTGTTGACACAGAAATAAATTTGGGATTTTTTGTTTTATTGAAAAATACTTTTAAAACCCCAACAAACTGTATTTTTTACTTTGCCTGATGAATTATAATTTTTTAACAAGTCAATGCTGTTTTCATTTTTGATTCAGGGGCTAATTATCACATAACCCTGCTAGAAATAATTACTCAATAATTGTTTCTCTCTCTCTGCATTTTCATTGCAGAACTGTTTCATTTTCAATCTTGGTTCTTTACTTACTTGACAAACAGACTTAATTTTATAGCTTAATGCTGTTGGACAGCCCTATCATCTGCTTTTTCATTTTGTAACACTATTTAGCACTACTGATTCATGTAGATCATGTATACACTGTGTAACAGAAAATAAATATCATGGGGTTTGCTGGAAGGAAGGTAAAACAATATTTGAGAGCCTTGTTCCCTGGAGAAAGGAAACTGTAATTGTTTCCAGAATATGCTTGCCTGATGACTTTTGAGCTTCACAGTCCGCGGGACTGAGCTCCCGCTCTCCACTGCCTTCCCACAGCAGGCTGAGTTCATCCCTGAGGAAGGTCTGTAGCACAACCCCCTGTCTCCAGCTGGAAAGAGGAGTGCAGCTCAGCATGGCTTGGGAAGGGCTGTGAGTTTGCAATGGGTGGTGGCAGCTCCCCAGGTCTCTTTTCAGGGCGGCAAAGTGTGCCTGCAGCAGTTTGTGCAGAGCTGTGAATGTCGGGGGTTTGGGGTTGGCTTTCCTCCACTCCGGCTTCACGCCTGTTCGGTGGGTTGGACCCAACAACACACTGTAGCCACTCTGTCCATCAAATACAAATTCAAGGGTGAATTGCTGAGTTCATGAGGCGTGCTGTTCTAATCTCCACAGCCTGCAATGGTTTGGGTAAAGGACGCTTACCACAAAGCACAGTCACAGGTGTTTTTCCTGAAATCCAGAGGTCATAACCCATAGCCAATAATTTCAAAAGTAAGCAGTGATTGTGGTGCCTCACTGCTGGTGGGATCTTCTCAGGAAAGGCTGATTTCAGGGTCTGAGCACTTAATGCCAGGCCTAGGTTCATCTGAAGTGTGTTAAGCCCCTCTCATTTCATTAGTGATGCCTGATGCAGTGTGTGTGTCCAGATGGGCTCTGGGGGAGCAGCTCTGCTCCCCACCAAAGAGTTATTGGAACAGAAATCAGGCCACCATTCCATGGTCATCAATTCTGGATCTTTGCACTGCAAATCACCTGTCTGTGCCAGGGCATCCAGGCACTAAGCAATGGTCATATTCCTATTGAATTTGCCAAGGTGCACACTGAGTTTTGTGCTGGCTGGTGGGTGACAGATGACATGAGGTCCAGCCTGAAGTTGCTTAGGTCCTTTGAAACAAAGTCTTCAAGTAGAAAGTAATGCTTTCAAAATTTTAGTCCAGTTTGAATAACTAGTGAATTTTTACCTGCTACTTCATACTGTGTGCCTGTTGCAATTCTTGCTCTGATACAAGGCACCTTATAACTGGATAAAGAGCCTTGTGGACCCATGCCCACATGTAATCCCACAGAGAACTTCAGATCCTGAATGTGCAAGCAGCACCCCATAACCACAGTTCACTCTCTTTGTAGAAAATTTCCTTCTGCTCTCCTTTTCCCAGCTTCATGTTTTTGTCATTTGCTAAACAGATTGAGGCTTCAGACAAATAGCTTTCCAACAATAACTAGAGGTGGTAGCAGCCATGTCAAGGATATTATAAAATCCTGCTGTCTGTGCTGTTTTGCTTAATCTTGACGACACAGCCAAGGGAGCCAAGCACTGAACAGAAGGGATGTAAAATCAACTAAGTCAGTAGAGTGACAGATAGCAGGCTTTGTCCTTTTGCAGATCTTTATGAATGCTTAAAATTATGACTAGGCTTGGATTAAACAGCATTTCAACCAAAATATTGCATTTGGGTCTTTCAGACACTGAGTCATTTGAAAGATGGGAGAACATTTAATCTTACACCCACACAGACATCTTCATTTCCAAAACAGGATCTCTCCTGACGTTTAATGACTCTCCAGTCTGTGTTGAAACTGAATGCTGAAAGGAAAATACATCAGTCAGCAAGGGAATGCTAAAACATACTCTGTATTCATTCAAACATCACTGTCAGCATCTCTGGCTTTTGAGGGTTTTGGACAATATTTTTTATAGCCTCCAAAAATCTTTCCTATGCATTATTTTTTTTAACTCCTCTTTTTTTTCTTGTTATTTTCTTTTTTTTTTTTTAATGAGTCCCACATCACCATTTCACTAGCAAGTTGTTTACTGATTAGAGTAAAATACTCTTATTCTCTACAAGCTGTTTCTTGGCCTGTCCTGGACTATGGATTTCTTTTTGTCTGATCCCTTTTGATAAGTCATTTATGCCTCTTGAACTTGACTCAGATGGGCTAGAAAACAGAATGAAAAATTGAAGTTCTGGAAACTGCTTAGTGTGTCTCCTATGAGTTCTCCTTCATAGATGCAGTTCATTTCTGCTGTACTTGACATATCAGGTGGTTCTAACTGCTTTCCTATTTCAGTGGCAAACTTTTCTCAAGTACATTTTTCATGATCTATGGAGATTTTGTGTTAATGTTGAAGTGTCACTTAAGTCACTGTTAAGGCAGTTGTCAGCAAAGTAAAGGGATGGTTTTGGATGAATTCTAATTATAAATTATTTTGAGCCTGGTTAATTATGTCACTTCTTAAACAGACTTGGCAGTGTCTGAAGGTGTCAATAGCCCTCATGAGGATCAGAGTATCCTCTGGGGCATTTGGCAATGCTGGGACTGAGCTCTCCTGAAATTGTCCCCAAATAATCATCTCGCTTTCACATGGCAGCAGACCAAGAAGCCAAGAGCTACAGAGTCACAACAAGGCCTAGTTTAAGCAAGTAGCCATCAGCTGGGAAGTTCATAAGATGTTATTTTACTTTCTGAGTGATGTTGTGTATGTGCCTAAGAGAATGGCAACCTTCAGGGAAAAAAACTGAGGTCCAAGGCTTAGAGGTGGCAGCTGCCTGAGCTTGAGGTGTCTGCTCTGGAGACCTACTTGAATATCTGCCAGCAGAATGAGCCACCTTACAAGGTTTTGTAATGTGTGTTTGCCTACTCTGCCCAGCCTGACATCGAAATGGCGTTTGTAGATTTGAGAACCCCTGGTGTGAGTGAAGTTGCAGAGGGTGTAACTCAATCCTGAGGAATTACCACAAAACCCACCCCCTCTGTAACCCTAAAAACCTATTCATACAATTGCAGGCCAGCTCAGTTGAGGCTGTTCTGCTGCTGCAAGCCTCCCTCCATCCAGATGTTTTACTGTCACTGGGGAGCTTCACACAACTGTGTCTGCCAAATGAAATAACACAGTGAGTCTCTGCCTTCCTCCAATCATTATTTGTGTCTCACTGAGTCCTGGAGGAATGAGTATAACTTTTCCTGTGGAGAGTTCTGAGACCCAGCAGCAGATTTTTTTTTCTCAGCAGTTTGATCCCTGCTTTTTTTTTTTTTTTTCTGAAAAGGGACATTTTCTCTTTATTTTCTTTACATTAGTTTCCATCACCTGTGTTTTCCTTTTGTTAGTGAAAAGAGAAGAAGAGCTGACAGCAATTTAGAGCATAGGGTGAAGTGGCACATGCGGTATTTTCACTAGCTGCAGCTCACTTTGAAATATGGTTTGTAACGTTAGCAGCATCCGTGTGTACAGAAAAACAGTGAATGATTTTGTCCTTTTGCTCTTTGGCACTGACCCACTATAGCTCCATTCAAGCCCAGTTTTTTAAAGACAGAAGGCTGCCTTGGAGAACAGCCTTTGATGCTCAGGCATAGGCAGCTGTGCTGTGCTGGGAGGTGCTGGTTTGCTATGGCCCTGGTAAGAGAGGTACTCAGGGGATCACTGCAGATGCCATTTGGTGGATCCAACAGTATAAAGGCAGTACCATAATTAATCATGTCTACTGTGAGATGCCAGGGATGCTGAGCTGTGTGTGCAGTGTGGAGCTCCAGTCCAGGTGCAGCACTCCAGGCAGACCCTGTCTCTGCAGTGCTCACCCCGTTTTAGTAATTCCAGCTCTTACAGGGTGTTCTTATAAGAAAACAGCTCAATTCATCATTTCCAATGCCAAAGAGAGAGAGGATGTTCAGGTGAGATCCTGTTGCTGCACAGTGAGTTGAAGGCAGGGCCACACAGGTGTGTGATCACTGGTGCAGAGTGGGAGCTGCCTGTGGGATTGTCCTCACTGGGCTGAGTCTGCCCTGCACCAAGGGAGAGATGCAGCACAACCCAGACCTGAGACACGTCTGCACTCCTCATACATGGCTTTGTCAAAAGGTTCTCATTCAAAAGAGGTGTCTTAATTGTATTTCAGCAAAGGCATCGCTCTCTGCACTGTCATGTGGGCTAATACCCCGTTAAGCTCTGTAGTGGGTTCTTGCAGTGGATTAGCTGAAGTTTCATCTGTTCCTTAGAAAGAGTATATCATTGTCAATATGTTTAGTTTTTCTGCAAAATCAAACCATTTAATATGCAAAAGATAGTATATGTTATCATTTCTTCCTTGAAACAAAATCAGGGGTGAAAAATACTGAATAAAACAATCCAAAATTTCAGATTTGTTAATTCTATAAAATTTAAATATATTGAAAGTCACGGATTTTTAATAGATTCAAATTCTTCTGAATAAGTGACAAAAAAACTATTGAACTTGTTATTGGTATAGTTTGACATGATAGTTCTTTTGTTCAGTTGCTCTTTTTGTACAATTTTTTTAAAAAGATTTTTGAGAGGGGGAGAGAACAAAAGAGGATGAGTGAGGAAGGTGGGGGAGGAAGAGAGAGGGAAAAGAAAGGAAAAGTATTTTATCCATAACTATTTCAGCTTCCCTTGCTGGTCTAGAGTGCCTAGTTTAATTTTCTTCAAATAAAATGGTAGAAGAATTGCCATGCTGAAGCTGAAGACACATCTTTCTGACTTTAATCATCTTCAGCACGTTATGTCTGTAACTGCTTGTACCTGCTGCTCAGTAACTGCATTATTCAAATCTGAACTTTACATCTGACTTTCCTTCTAAAGTTTGTCAGAAACTATGAAATTCAGAATTTCAAATATAATTTTTTTTTTACTAAAATGTCAATTGAAAAGACTGGCCCAATTTCCAAGTTAAAATATGAAAATTGTTCACTTTTTTGCTCTAAATAGAGCCATTACAAGAAGAACAAACTTAGGAGGATTTACAAGAGTGGTTGGCCTCATTTATTAATTGGTTCCACTCATTTGTCCCCACCTCTTTCCCCAGCTATCAGGAGTGTTTCCTTCACTTCTCGCACCCATGGAATTTTCTAACCAGCCCACGAGCCTTTGTCTCCTCTAGTTTCTCCTAAATGCTCACTTGTTTCACAGTGCTCTTGGAGCCGTAGTTCAGCAATAGTGACATTCAGGTGGATATTATTCCCATCTGAGTAAGGCTAAGACAATTTTATAACTATTTTCTTACCTCTTGCCTGGCTTGTTCATTAGTGTGTGACTTTTGGTTCAGCTGCTTGAATAGTTCAAGGCAGCATAAATGAAAGTCAACAAACTATAGGCTTGTTCCAGTCACTGAATATTGGTGATACCAGAGCCCAAACTGTGGTTGGTTTAAAGCACAGAAAGTTGAATGTTCAGGAATTAAGGTTAAGTTCTCCTTCATACATTTTTTTATAAGCTCATATAATCTCTTGAGTTCTCTTCCTTTTTTTGGATAAGATATATTGTGATCTCTGAGCAAAGAACTAAAATGATCTGTCATTGGTATTTCTTGTGCCTGGCATCATGGCATACCAGCAAAAATGGTTTATCTCTTCTGAAAACTACTGGCTGCAAGAGAAACCTAAGTATGTCAGGTTCATAGCAGGAGCTCTGTAAAGCTCTGTGTCATTATTGGAGGCTTAAAAAAGTTAAAACTAGATGATCTAACAGTGTTTGATGTAAGGTTAATTCTTTCCTGAAGTTGTTCTTTCTTGTCCTTTCATATTTTGAACTGAAGAAATTGTGGGGATGGGGAGGCAGGGCATCTGAAAGCCTTCTGCACTTTTAAAAGACTAAAGAATCCTCCACCTGCACTGCTCCTTGTCATGCCAGTAGAATTCTTATATTTGGGGCAAAGATAGAGCTGTGGCCCAAAGACTTGGAAGTTTTAGAAAAATACAGACTTCTTACTTGCTCATTAAGCATTTTCTTTTCTTATCTACAAATATATGCAGATAAGCTGCTAATTATGTGGAGCCATCTGTTGTATTTAAATTGTGATAAATGTAGATCCTAAGTTTAAAGCTTCATAGAAGCTTATTATATTTCAAGACCTTCTTTTTAGAGTATGAATTTTAGAGTACTATATGCATCTGGAACAAACTTCAAGAGTCTGTGAAGGTCTGTAGGTTTCCTGTCAGATCATTGTGAACTGTATTTCCCTCTCTTTTGCGAACATCCATGACAAAGAATTTTACTCACTCTGGCCACAGCTCCCAATGTTTTTGAGGCATCTGCTCCCAGCACATCTGTATAACACTGTGGAGTAGAAGTGCTTTCCTTTTTTCATCAGCAAAGACCTGTTAACCTGCTAGAGAAGATCTTTTAACTGAGCATTTCTACAAATTTATTTGCCACATCTCACCTGTGTGTCTTTTGTGACATTTTCTGGCACAAGCCTTGGAAAGTGGGGAGAAATGGAAAGCTTCTTAGAACTGAAGTGCCTAATGGTCAGGTGGTAGAATTGTGATCCCCTTGAGGCAGCTGGATTGTCAGAAATTTACTGCAACTTTTCTTTCAGATTTTGCAGCAGAATTAAAATAGAGTGGGTCAGAGGGAGATCCAGGTGATACATTGCTACATGAATGGCAAAGTCCTATTCAAAGGTGTCTAGTACCCTGTTTTTTCTCTTCCAGTTCAAAGCAAACCCATGTGACACATAGCTTGCTAAAGGAACACAACTAAGCATTCACATTTTCCTTTTGAATGTGTATTTGGAATTAGGGATGGCTTGTATGACAGCTCTGGTGAGGAGACCCCTGAGATAGCACAGTGCGTTTTCCTCGCTCCTTGCTTCGCTTCCTAGCACAGTCCAGACTCTGTCAGGCTTCTTGTCTCTCAGAGTCATCCTTGGAGAGCAGAATGACAAGACAGGGATATTTACAGGCTCGCGGTTTCCTCTTGTGTTCCAGCAAGGTGTGCTGCTTTATGGAGATGCCAAATACACTACAGCCATTGAGAAGAATGTCCCTTAGCCAGTGTTGGAAAACCAGACATCTTTCAAATAAGGGAAGTGGCCATTTTTCAAGCAAGCTGAACCAATAATAAATAAGGATGGGAGAAATACACCTGTGTTTCAGTCAGAATGGGTGGCTTCAGCCATGAATAGCAGCATAGAACTGCAGGAACATTGCAGCAAAGGGAAATGGTGCCTTCCTGTTCCATTGCTCTGTGTTAGAGACTACTGGATTGTAGTCTGAGGGGCTACAGACCAGCAGGGAGCTGGTTTGCATGGAATCAGTCAGCCTGTGACAAGGCCTTTCAATGTGGGTGTTGAAGCAGTCATTGCATGGCTCTGTCCTCAGTTCTACTGTAGATCAATGACTCTGTGGGTCAATTGACTGGACCCATGTCAAAAAAGGACACAGACTGAGATGAGTGAGTATGACTTGACATCCGCTACTTCAGAGAAGTGTTTTCTTGATGTCATCATGAACTCTACCTTAGCTTTTGAGGAAAAAGTGTTAAGGGCAAGGTATCTCATACTGCATACTTGCTTGTGCACGATAGTATCTATGAGTATGAGAAAGCTTGCTGAGGGTGTCTTAGAGATGTTTATGTACTGAAAAGTAGGAATTGGTATGATTTGGTTGTGAAATCGCTGTAACCTTCCTTTTATTTTTCTCAGTCCATTTGTAGTGATGGAAACTACTGTTTGCTTTGATTTTTCTAGTTCACTATCTTTATCCTGAAAATATTTGAGTGCCGAAGCAACTCCCAACACATCAAATTCACACTCCTCAAGAAAAATGTGGCTGAATTAAAGTTTAATTCAGATTGAGAATGCAAGGCCCTTGAACATTTGTGATGCACAAGCTTCAAAAAAATGCAAACCTTACCCAATAGTGAGTTGTCAGGCATCAGAGAGGACTAGGAGCATTCCGGGAATCTTTCGTCGTCCTCAATTGCTGGCATTGCATTGGTTACTACATAACTGTTTGGTCATAGAGAAATATTTCTCCATGGAATTTAGCCTGCAGCAAGGTAGTGCCCCTTCACATTCTTGTGGTTACTGGAAGTGAAGCTTCACAGACACGTTAAAAGATTTGACAGGAGGAAGATTTGACAGCAGATAGGTAATGTCTATTGAAAGCAAGTCCTACTATATCATCCAAGTGCTATCAGGGATGTGTAACCAAGTCTGAACAGCTTCAGTCTGGCAGACAACAGCTATTAAAGCTACAAAGAAGTGTAATCGATTTTTATTTTGCATATTGACTGCTGCACTTTCCAGGATACACCTTCCTATAGTGATGCTGTCACAGTCCGTATGCCAACAGCAGTGACACCCTCAGCTTCCCTTCTCGTGGATGGAGCAACAGAAGGGTAGCTAATACGATTTGACATCCAGGCTGAGAAACTCCAGGATCTGCTGCAAAAGCTGGCTCACATATTTTGAAAAGGTTCAGCAGAGGTTCTCCCCCCGCTCCCTGTCTGAGTGGGTTATATAAAAGACTTTTTAATATTAAAATATTTCCTTTTTTCTATGTGGTCTTTAAAATAAAGCCTCTGGGGCTGTTAATATCTCTGATGTTATAGCTTTGAAGACTGCATAAAATGATTTTAAAGGAGAAGCTTTTAAAGGACTCGTCCGTTTCTAACATTGGCAATCAATTTAGTTTGTAGCTCTAGATATAAGTGGAAACTTTGATATAACACAAGTTAACGGCAAAAGATTTTACATGGCAGTTTGAAAAGACACGTATTTCTAAGCACTAAACTTTCATTTGTTAGGATTTCAGTTAGTGAAGGATGCTCTCTAAAACTGCAGCTGTCTCACTGCATTTGGCTCCAGATTGTAGAGTGTAAAAGATCTCCTTTCTTTTATGTAGCTAATTCAGTAAAAAGAAAAAAATGAGCTAATTCTACCTAGCGAGGAGTCCACAAGATTTTTAGCACATTTGTTCCTGTGTCAGCCTAGGAGGAGAAACTAGGCACATTAAGCAATATTTTTTTTTTAAACTTAGAAAGAAATGCCTGATAAAAATGCAAAAGGTGTTTAAATTTACTTTAGGGACTTACTTATGTGTTGCTCTGTGGAAGATATTAGGGGAGGAAGCATCCTGTTTTGCAACATGGTTTCCTCATTTTCATTTCTTAGAATTCAAAATATTCTTATACTTCGAATGATAAGATTTTGTCTCAATATTTGCAAAAAAAAAAAAAAAAGGACAATGGGTTAAATGAAAGGTGAGTGTTGGGTGGTGGTTGTGACACTTATGTTGTACCTGAGAGAGATCAATTGACGCTAAGAAGAGAGGAATCAGGTAAGAGGGTGCACATGGGACTGAGGGGACACTTACCCCTGGGAAAGAAAATTTTAACTTTTGAGATCTGGGAATTCTCATGTCCTATAAATTTACTTGAGGCATGGCCTTGAGGAGGGGGAACTTTCACCCTCATTTTAGGGCAGTGGTTTGATCTTTGGTCTAAGGAACATTTTAGAATGAAAGGGGGAAACGTTTATTCTTTCAGAAATGACAGATTCCAGTATAAAATCACTTAATTCAATCTGTTTTATTCCACCATCTATAATTGCATTCCACATCTCAGTTGCTCCAAGATTATTATAGTAGCATGAGTACCATCACCACAGAAGGATTAGATCATGGATTTCTTATTTCCAGATCAATTTGAATCTTCTGGTATTGTTGAACTGAACAGGCTGCTCTTCCAGCATCTTTTCTGTCCTTCCCCACCACTTCTTTAACTTTTTCCTTATTTACTTTTCACCATAGATGATAATATTTAAGTACTTCTTTTCCTTAGAGACACATTTTGGGGGTTTCAATTGCATTGTTCTAAGGAAAGAAATATGATTTAAGTTGACTGCAACTTTCTAGGTGGAAAGCATATTATAATATGAATTCCATATCTCTACATCGTTATATCTACACAGCTGCACAGCTATCACTTATGTCTCTTATGTCTCATATTCTCTTTGGTCTGAAGTTATATTTTGTGTTTGTGATGCTACATCTGTTTATATTACTTATTTCCTTCAATGTCTTTGCATCATTTCTGCTATTTACATAGTTCCTTAGACTCTTTCCTTTTTTTTAACATTACAAGACACTCTTTTTTTTTTAAGCCTTTGTAACATCATGTTACAAGGCTATATACCTATGAGATGTGACAATTGATGCATTACAAATATCCACACTGACTAAACGAGTTTTCTGGTTTCACATCAGAAGTATATGGTACATTCAAGGTCGAGTGGAACAGGGCTCTGATGAACCTGATCTAGTTGAAGATGTCTCTCCTTATTGCAGGGGGTTGGACCAGATGACCTTTAAAGGTCACTTTCAAACCAAACTATTCTATGATTCTATAAATCTGATTCTATAACATTTGAGCCATTATTCAAATCTTTCAAGGAAAATATATTAATATGGATGTTACTGTAACCACCCTTTTTTAAAGACAAGCAGTCAAAATACAGTCTATTGCCATTATTACATTTGTATATATTTGATCTCCTTCACTGATTTATATTTGTGTAATATGGAATTATAAAAACTCTGCCTTGCAAGAATTGCCAAAGAAGCAGTATCCAGCAAGCCAAATAGGGTGTAGTGAGAGCCCCTGAAAAGCAAGTATTTATTATCTGAGCTTGTAATCCCTCATCCAAGTTTACCTTTAAAAAGAGCTGAGTCTTTGCCCTTCCCCAAATGCAAGCCTGGATGCATTTGTGAATGAGGTGGGAAAATCTGAGAGAGCAATGAAGGCCAGTGAAACAATAAAAATCTCCCCTTCCTCTCTTCCAGTTCTTGGGATGAGCCTTTCTGATGAACAGAGCAGCAGTGTTTGCAATGCCCTGTGGGGTCCTGAGCTAAACCCTCCCCTCACATGTCCCTGGCTTAAGCCAGAGAACAGTCACATCCATCCTTGTCCCAGCATATCACAAGAGGACACAGCAAAAGTCACACAGCGAAGGTGAAAGCTGGAAGGCCTCACAGTCCTTCAAAATGTGATGGCCATCAAAATGTGGATCTGCAGACAGCCACGAATGGAGATGTTGTGTGTGCTCCGCTGGTGATGGACACCTGTCCCAGGACACAGGGCAGGCATCCTGGCAGGCTTAATTACCCAAAGTAAGGCCCAGTACTGATAGAGTATCTCTCAGAGTGAGGAAAACCAAAGAGAGCTGAGACAAATTAGCAGGGCAGAGTAGTAAAGAATGCTGTCACATGTAAGAGGCATTGAAATAATGTTGTTATGGTGGTGATTAGCTCAATGGCCTTGTAGCTCTTGTAGCACAACAAAGCAGAGAAGGGGCGTTCCTCTGGCTCTTCTCTCCCCTTGCCTTCAGGAGCCAGCCACTGAGTGGTGCAGCCTTTGGAGTGTTGATTTGATTCATGGCATCCAGCGTGTCACCCAGGATTTATGCTGTGTCAAGGGAACCGTAATCCTCTGTTGAAAGTGCTTGTGAAGAAAGGCTTCATGTAAGTCAGGCACTCTGTTGCATTAGGGAATGTTTATTGCTACTCTGATGGAGTACTTTCAGGTATCGTAACTTTTGTCAGACCTGAGCTCTGAGCAGGGAGGCATAAATATCCAGGAGAAGGCTGTTCCTGCTGAACAGGCTGTTCCTGCTGAATCCTCTTCTGCAGGATTTGGCAGCACGTGTGCATTGCATTGGTGGGCATCCTCTCCCCCAGGACTTCTGGGGTGATATAAGGATACAGAGAGATTTGCCAACATGAGCATTCGTCTCAGCACACCATTTGGAAAGATGCAGGAAGGAAAAGGAGGAAAGTGGGGAAGACTTGCCAACTGTATAAGTTTTAGGAGGATGGAGATGCTGATCTAACCTTGTGTTGTCATTCCTGAGAGTCACTTCAGCAGACCCAGATTCTGACTATTCACCTAGAAAAACCCAATTTACAGTCAATACTGAGGAAGCCATACTTCAGAGATTAAGAAAGGCCTTTTTTTCTCACCTCTGCATGTATTAAAGTCATGTGAGACTGAGCAAAGAGCAGAAATAGAAAATATAACCTGTCTCTCAACACTGAATAATTCACATGATTTATTTAGCATCTTCTTTGCCAAGTCAGAAAACAACAAATTATTACTCTTTTTTTAAAATCTGAAATAATTGTGCTTGCCTTGCTATCTCAGAGCAGCCATGCAGTGTGCACCAAATATAACAAGACCTATTTCTCCAGATGTGTTCAGCTTAACATAAAACAGAGACTGGCTCTTTGTTTTCCTAATGTGTTGGTGTATGCTTTGCTTTCCAAGGGGAATGGACTTTGAGCCAGGCTAGTTACTCACCCATAGATGGAGCAGGGTTAATGTTCAGATGAAAACGAAAATAATTATGCTTTGAGTAGATCAAATTTCTCAGGGTATGAAATAATATACTGGGCAAAAGCTATAATTCACATAGCACAGTTACCCACTAATGACATTTCTAGGTTGTTTCTGAGTGATTTCAAGACACTGTGCCATAAAATCTTAATGCATTTTATGAGAATAAGCGTGTGTTTTATATGTAATGATCAGCAAGCTCCAGGGCATGAATGGAGCAGTAAGGGGCTTTTTTACAGCATTTTTGTTGTATGATTTAATGTGCCTTAGATTTATTTTTCTCAGCTGACATTTGTAAATGATAAGTATTTTTTTTTCTGCCTGGTAGGGTGCTGGAAACAAAAGTATGCTGAAAATAATATAATTCTGTATTGTACAAATGCAGTTAATACTCTACTACAAGAAAAAACATTCTCAGAATTTTTTTGTGTGCGACAATATGCAGCTGCTCAATACACCAGGCAATCTTGCACAAAGGGAGTCCTGTGATGAAGGTTTTGATTGTTCCTGGATAAAAAGCAGCCCTATAGATTTCATAATGACTCATAACAGCGATTCATAGCAACTAAGTTGTTGGGGTCTTTGAAGAAGCTCAGGGCTTGAATTTTTACATGCATTAGAAATATTTTCCTCCATTTTGATGGAGTTAAAGAGCAGTGAGTTAGGCATAATGGGTCCTCTATTATCAGTTAAAAGTACTTCTGAATTAACAGAGTAGTAAGGAGTTGTTGAACAGGCTTCTGGACAGCTGGTTCTGCCAGCACCATGTGGAGTTGGTGTTAGAGGGAGCAACATGGCCCAGGTGGAAAGGTTTCAAGCTTCGGAAGGGTGGGTGGTGTGGACATACAAAATGCAGTACTCTTGCATCCTGATGTGGGGTTTATTTAACAGCATGATTAATCCTGTGAATACTCCTATGGGACAGCTGTGTTTTGCTTAACCTTCAGAGAAAAAAAAGTCCCCATAATTTCCTTTTAGTTTCTTGACTGCATTAATCTATTGAATAGACACTTTTGTTTGTGCTCATCTCTTATTCCCATGTACCCACTGGAAGTTCCCACAGGAATGCCCCTCTTCATCACATCATGTCTTTGGTAGCTCACACCATCACGGTATCACACAGAATCACAGAATCATGGAATAACCTGAGCTGGAAGGGACTCATAAGGATCACTGAGTTCCACTCATAGCCTTGCACAGCACCATTCCAAAAGAGTCACACCATGTGCCTGAGAGTGCTGTCCAAATGCTTCTGTCAGCAGTCAGCTCACAAAGCCTACATCTCCTAGCTTACTAACATTCCTATTTACAAGCATCTTTCTGGCTCTTGTTCCTATCACTCCTCCTCAAACTGTACCTATTTTTTGTGAATTTTCAGATATGGTTAAGGCTATTCTGAAGAACAGCTTTTTTCTTAAAATTGCCCAGCAAGCCCACCTAGCTTGTGAGCTGCCCTGAGTGACCAGTCCCAGCAGCCCGTAGCCCTCAGGAAATGGAAAAAATAAGATGAAGCTCATCTTATCTAAGTCTCTCAGCCACTGATCATGACCCCAGCTGTGATAAGTAAAGACGACTTAGGCCCGGGCCCAGTGCAAGCAAATCTGATTTAAGACTGGACTGCTCTGGTGAAATTCAGGCATGTTTCTCCCTTTCCCCTTACTAGTTCTTACTTTAGCTAAATTATTTTACTCAGTGCTTTTGAGTGCTGAAAAGTTAAAACATGGGTGTTTCCCTGCATAAGGTGGTCATACTGGATCCAGTCCATGTAATAATAATAATTTTTATTATTATTACTGTCTGAACTTAATATTAAATGGGAATATCAGCTCTCTACCAAAATAAGCCTATCCAGGACTTTAATAAAGCTGGATTTCCATAATCCATGTGCTGGTCATTGTGGAATATAATGGTCTAATTAAGCTGTGCTTTGCACCTTTCTACTCTTTTGTGTCAATCTCTCACCAAGCTCTGGATTAATTTGACTGTTTACATGCTATAAATCCCACAGGGGGTTTTGCTATTGTGGAACTTTGATGTTAATGCAAACGAGCCAATGAGTCCTGAAAAGTCAAAGCTGTTTAATTTTTTGAAGATATCACAACATGGTGGTTTTGGTGGTTAAACCAGTTATTTTATTTGAAAATCTTAGGAAAACTTGCAGCTGTGACATGGTAGCTCAAAGACTCCTGCTTTAATGAGAGGCATGCAGATGTCTGTTATTCAAAGCACGAGATAATCATCAGTGTTCTGAACAAATTCAAACAGATATCAGCTTTTACTCATTTTATTATGCAATTTCTTCTTACTTCATCTGTCATTCATATTATAAAAAGGAGATGTGTTTATAAAATAGAGAATTTACATGCTTCCTGGAAATAAAACCCCAATAACCAGACCCTGGCATCTGGTTTCCACAACCATTGATAAGAGCCATTGTGATCTCTTTCTTAATGCAGGCATGATCCAAAGCACATTAAAATGTCCTTGTAGTCCAGCTTATTCCCACTGAACCCTCAAAGCCACTGCAGTGTAAATAGTGGCCCCACAGAATTTCCCATTATAGCTCTAATAACTGCATTTTGATCCTTCTGCCTTGTATCTGAAGATGTGCCTATAAATTAGGCTTTAGAGATACATGAGCAGTGTAATTGAGTTGCATAGCAGGAACCTCTCAAAGCATTTTCTGCATCTAGAAAAGGAAATTATTGTAGGGTGCAATTTTTCATGTCCTGAAGAAGTTCAAAGGGAAGAAAACCAAGATCCATTAATGAAACACTTCGGTGTTACCAAGGCTTCTACTGCTTTTTCCCACATCATTGTTTCCAGTGTATTACTTAGTGTGGGCTGCATATGATGGAGAGAGAGAGCTTAGAAATTAAGGAATGTCCATTAAACCCATTCTTCCCCCTGTAATGCTTTAAATCTTCTGATACCATCTCAATAGCTGCAAATACCCACCCCATTTCTGTGCTGAAGACCCCTGAAACATATTCAGACACAGGCACAGGACAAGCCTGGGTCCTGATGCTGCTGGCAGGGTGGATGGGGGATGTTTGCACCCACCTCTGGACTGGAACATGGTCCATGGGGCAGCACGAGGCTGCTGCAAGGGGTTAAAGTTCACCAACAGCCTGAGTGATAACAAAGACTCGATTCTCTGCTGGAAGTTCAAGACAGAAAAGGGGGAGGGCAGGGAAGAAAAGGAGAGCGGGTTGTTAGGAGCAGTTCATTCATTAATAAACTTCTGGGGGAGGACAAGTGGGACCTGGCTGTGCTTTGGTGTTCTGCTTCGAGACCAAGCAAGCGTCTTCCTTGTCCATTACAAAGATCTAAGGCTTATTGTTTAGTGCAGTAATAAATATTGCATTAAAATAATTGGCAGAGTAACGCAAATAAATAATGCATTTCTCCCAAGAGGGTTTAGCTGAAAATCCAGCGCAGCCCCTGCCCACATCACGACATTTGCTCTGTAATTGTGTAATTGGTCACACAGCTATTGTTCCTCATCAGCACTGGTTTTTCTGGCCTGGCTTTAATGCAGTGATTTGACCTAATTTTTCTCTGAGTGTCAAATGGCTACCCTTGGTTTCACAAGGCAGAGAGCAGGGCTGCCCACCCAGCATATCCCACCCTGGCACAGCCTGCAGGCTGCTGCCTTTTAGGAAAGGTGCTCCACATCCATAAGTGGATTGTGATAATCTTCTTGACTATAAAGTTGATGCCAAGGAGCAGCATTAACTCTTCTTTTTCTGGTAAGGTGAGGAAGGAGACCCACAGATAAACTTTTTGAGTCTTTTTGTCCTGACATAAGCATTTCATTTGCTCCCCGATGAATGCGGTATTCTCCCCAAGAGCTGAAATGAATTTTACTTTATAACTTTTGCTACTCTTTGTCTCTAGCTTCTTCCATCTGTATTAAATCAGTCTCGCTGGCTGACCTGTAATGGGTCACCTAAGATCTTCCTGCACAGAAACTGAGGCAAACTGTTTTATTAAAATAAAAAAGAAAGGTTAAAGCAAGCAATCTTGTGATGATTTTCTTTTACTGTGGGGAAAAGAGAATTTTCCATGACTCTGCTAAGGGAATGTCTTAAAGATTTCATTCTTGCTGAAGCAGTACCTGTGGCTGATACCACCTCCCCATCCAAGGATTGAGTCAGCCTGCTTCTGGACATCTCCACCTTGGAATGTCATAGCCATCCAGTTTCTTATGTCCCCTATAACAGCTGGGAAAGATGAGCGAAAACTGAGTGAGTACAAGAGGACATAGAAATCCCTCTTGTCTTCCACAGGATCTGCATATAGTCAGCCCCTCTCCAATGTCCGTAGATATGGAAATACTGATGAAATGCAGGAATAGCATTGGCTGTTAAATATAAGGGCTTTTTTTGCCCCACGAAAACTGAGCTGTGGTAACCCCATGGAAGGCTATCTGTCACAAATACAAAATATTTTGTCTTGCCCTGACCTTCTCTTGTCCTGTCTCCCATTGCTATGAGGCAGATTTTTCCTGCAGGCAACACTCCTACCTTTTGATTTAAATGCCAGTTTTGTGTCCTTGCACTCCCATCAAAAAGCACCAGTATTTTGGGTTTACCTGTAAAAGCATCATCTGTCAGAGGAAATAGGTGTGGCTGTGGGATCTGTCCTAGGCAGTGATATCTGTATAAAGGGGTGCCCCTGATTTCAAATGCTGGAGGAAAAAAATCATGCAGAGCATTCACCAAAGCAAAATGGCTTCTTAAAACTAGCAAGCTGCCAACTAAGGCAATTCCAGCCCAGAGAACCCTTCAGAAGAGAATACAAATACAAATTTCTCTGTCCTCACTTTTCATGGGCCCTGCTGGAAGGAGAATTCCATTGATGTTCATTTGCAGCATTCAGCTTCTGCATTCGAGAGGCATTTTGACTGACAGAGAAAAGCAAAAAGAGACAGATGTACTCACTGGGGAAGGCTTATATATAATTGAACATGTAAACATTTGCAAACCACTGTTATTTTTTACAATTGTATGAATAACATTGCCTTGACTTGTGCTCATAGGCCTGTCAGGAGTTATGTAAAGCTGGGTACAAGGCAGCTGCCCCTGATTCACTGCACCACAGGCTCTAGGCATTGTGGCAGTGTGTCACTGGTAGTGTCTGTGCACCCCTGCATCAGAGCAAGCACTACAAGGGGGTTGTCAAAGGCATCTTTTGCCGTGGCTCTGCATAGCAAAAAGAAGCTGTACCTACTGCAAGGACTTTCTGTTGCAAACTGTCTGCCCAACTCCTTTTTATAATGAGAAGGGTCAATAAAGTAAGTTGTTTATGTTCTTACACCATTCTGCCTTTGGAAAACACTCCAAACTAGCTGAATTAGTGAGTCAGCTGAATCAGTTGAGTGGCAGGTAATGATAGAGAGTCCTCAGAAGCCCTGTCTTGGGACAGTTTGTAAGGAATTAGAAAACACTGCCCTTGCCCAGATTTGCAGAGGACTTTTTTAGTTCCTGATATAGTAGATGTATTTGATGATTTTCAGCAGCATATTTTCAGTACTACTGCTTGCTGGAAGGAGTTTCTACAAAAATGAGATTTGGAGGAATTGTCACCCCCCCCGGTCAGAGTAATGAGTTCTGAGTTTTGATAATGCTCTTTGTGAGTACAGTGGCTATGCTCAAAAGGAATATTGCAAGGAGACCACCCTTCTTACCATGGGAATTAAGCTCTCTTCAGTGGCATACATCACTCACCATGGCAATGGGAATTGAATTTTCCACTCTCTGAGCTCTCCTGGATACTTAAACCAGCCTCATGTAATACTATTGTGGCCAGTGTCATTGCACACTGAAAACTAAATGAATGAATAAATTAGAGCCGTGGCGTTTGGGATTGCTGAATTGCATCCAAGCTTTTTATTGCAGCCATGAACTCCTTTTGCGGTGGCAGACGGAATGATGCTTATTAGGCACTTAGGCAGATCACTGCGACCAACAAATGTGAGAAGTACAGTAGCAGGGCTGTACATCAGAGAGCTGAGACAGGATTATCTCTTAAGAAACCCCTTTCCAACACCAATTGCCTTTTGACTGCAGGGCTCCTTCGTATAACACAACAGTTTATTCTTTCTTATTGATGCAAGTAATCTAAGTTTATGGCTCCTGTCACAATCTTTTCCTCCTTGGCCTTTTAACTGCCTTGAGTATAGAAGCTATTCCCATCTTCTCGAAAGTTTGTGCTCCTTCAGCTTCCAGCTTTCATCCTGCTCCTGTTTTGTATGTGTCTGAATATCCCTCAATGTCACATTTGCAGCACTCAGTTCCCTCTTTTGTCTCATGTCTGCACAGTTGTCTCCAAGGCTTTTTCTCAGCCCCATTTACCGTGTTTCTCCACGGCCACTCTCAGCTGTGGGCAGCACTGCAGGTCCCCTCAGCTCTGCCCACCTCTCCAGGACTTGGTCATGTGCCAGAGCTCTGTTTAGATGCCCTTTGTTCCCTTGATGTGTCCATATCAGGCTCTTGGCATGGCACTTATGTTAGCCATCAGTATGCCAACTTGGAGAGTCAATACCAGCAGAATAATAACCCTGTAAAAAGTTGTGATTTCTTTGTGGCCAGTGTGGCTCCCTGAAGTGGTTGATGTTAGCTTGAAATTGCATGAGGGAAAGGGGAGAAAGGGGGTAAGAAGATGTAGCTGGGAATGTGTAAGAGTGTCTAATTATTCTTTTCAGAAATGGCAAAACATAAGATCCTCTGTGACATGAAATTTATCTCAAAGTCATATTTTTTTGGCCCATTAACCAGAATAGGAGCAGGCTGCTGTGGGGAGGAGGAGCGGTCCTGTGGGTGCCCCTCGTGTTGCCCCCTGTGCCTGTCAGTGCAGGCAATGACACACTGCACGTGGTGAGCTGGAGCACCTGGAGTTCAGCCCGGGGAGAGAGAAGCCCCATTGCTCAGCTCTCCACGTGGGCACAGCACAGCAAGTGGCACTGGACACTTCCCTAAGGCAGCTGTCATGCTCCAGAGGAGGCTGCTGTGCCTGGGGAGGCCATTGGTGTTTGTTGTGCTGGTTGTTCTCACAGTGGGTGTTTGTGTGGTGGGGAACGAGAGGCAAGATGAGTCTTTGTCTCCTCAATGGAAATGAAAGGTCAATGTGATGGGACACAAGATTGTCATGTAGTATTGGGAAGCAACCTTGCTTTAGTGTGTATATATATAAAAAAAATTCTTCTAGGGGAGCTCTTGAGTGCAGATGTATTTTCATGGTGAGACAGAGATACAAACCTCGATTTAACTGCGCCCCTGAAATCACACCAGAGCAAGCCACTTGGCTGTGGAACAGTTGCCCCAGGAAAGCCATAAACCTTTATTGCTTGGAGACCTTTGAAATTGGACTGGACATGGTGTTCAGCACAGATTAAAGCAATGTGCTTCAGGGAGCAAAGCACAGCAGACTACCTCAGGGAATGAACCCTGCCTTGGGAGCAGGGGATTGGATGTAAATTGTACATTTTCATCTCCAGTTTCTGCAGATCTGCTGCATGTTATACTCAGAGACCTGGAACACAGTCATCTGCTACAGAGTACAGTGGCACAATCTTTATTTTCTGTTACCTTAAATTGGATTAAGTATCACTTCCAAACTCTCCTTTCTCACTCTATGTTGTTCCTTGTCTTCAGGAAGCAAAAAATGCTTATTTTCTACAAAGCAGCCACATAAATGCTTGTGGCAATATCCTGTTGGAGCAGGTGAGGAAGAAGTGATGATGGAAGTATTGTGAGCAGAGGGGTGCAGATAGGGAGGAGGAAGCCTTTCAAACCATCCCTCAGTGACAGCCAGGTGGGAAGATGGCCTTATTCTAGTTCCTGTTGTTGATCCTGTTGAAATTACCCTGACACAGCCAACAGGTTTTTCAGGTGGGAATATCCAGACTGTGGACACCCCAGCCTTGTCTTGATCAGGTTTTATGTAAAGGCTGTGTCCACAATCATCTTAACCAAAAGTAGCAGGTATTTAAAGTTTAGTTGTTTCTGCTTGCAAACTGCAAAAAGTTTCTTATATTTAATTTATGATTATTTCATTCTTTAAAAGGAAACAAAAGATGCATTCATAAACCATGGGATAAAGTATCCAATCTTCAAGTGACACGTTTGCATGGTTTCCCAGGGGAATTGTTCCCAAATGAGGTATGTAGGAGCTGAGATTATCATAAGTTGAGGGGTGCACAAAATGGAAAAGATACTGTGGATTTTGCTCTTTCCTGGAAACACAGGATTTGTCAGCCAGTTGGATTATACCTGCTTATCACATCCTCTAACCATTCCCTATGGCTCCTGTGAGAGAAACACTTAGCGGTATCTCAGCCTCTTCAGATCACAGCTGGATCTGCTGGGTTAAATGGCTAATTGAAGGTGAGTGCTTCAGTGTGCATTAGTCAAACCCTGTAGTTAAAATGGCAGATAATTTCCTTGTAGCTGCATGCAAAAGGCAAATGTCTCTGTTTCTCTTGTTCATTGCCATCCCCACAGCCAGCTATGAAGGGCTGATGATTTAATTGCATAATCTAGCAGGGCTCAGTGGCAGGGCTCTAACTTAACTGTAGCTAAGGTGTTCATACTACACAGGCTTTATACTGTGCACTCATTCCACTTTCCTGCTGAGCCACATGGGAATATTGAAGATACTGTAGACCTAGAAGCCTGCTGAAATCTCAGACTGTGTAATTCGCTGTGGCCGTCAAGACACGAGCTGTGGAGATGTGTCACACAGTGAATATTGCTTAGTGCTGGTGCCAGGAATTGAACCTTCAGGCTTCTGCAGCCCATACCACAGTCTGTGCAAGTAGCTGTGCCCACTCCTCCGGGAGCAAGGGCTGCGGTGAGCTATGCCCTTGGAAAAGTTGGGTTTCTTTATTTGCTTGCTGTTTCAATTTTTAAATATTTTTAACACCTTTTCTCAAGGTCTCAAAGCACCATGCAGAGGCAAGAAATCGCTGTGCTTTTTGGAACTGTTATCCTGTCTTCCTTATGTAGGGAAAAGAAGGTTCAATAGACCTTCAAGGCAATATGAGTAACACAGGGGTTGCACTGGAGTCCCTGGTAGGGACAGAAGTTGGCTGTAACCTTTGGGAGCCCCCAGGTCTCTGTAGTGATCTTGGTAACTTTTCTCAGTCATTATATTTGCAGCTTTTGCCTTTAAAAAGTAGCACCGTGTCAACTAAAGGCAAAATAAAGCAGGCCACCAGGGCCTTATCTATATATATTCGACCCCATGTCTCTGCTGAGTTGTTCATGCTGCTCTTTAAATCCTAATAGCTGAGGGATGGTAAGAGCTGTTTTGCTCTCCTCCAGAGCCTTGACCTGAGCACTATCAGTGTCTGGAAGTTGCACCAGAAAGGCGGCACAGGCAGGGTGAAATGTGCTCCTTAAGCCTTGACCCTTTCTGCTTCGTTACTGTGAAAAGCCTACAAGTGAATATTCATTCATTTGTATTCAACCTGGCTGTTCTGCTTTCAGACCTCCTTTCTTGTCTGCAGCTGACAGGATGTCACGAGGAAGTGACACGGCAGTGACACTCCATATGTCATGGTCCACTTCTATTCGAACTTGATTTTTATCTAGTATATGAATCAAGCCACAGGAGTCCAGTCTGGGAAAAAAAAGTGTCCCAAGGAAGCAAGCTGAAGCTGGAAAGTTTTTCAGTCCATTTGGAAATAAGAATGCATTACAATGAGCTTTTTCCCTCCGTAGCAGACCCCGGTATTCTCTCAAGGTAGACTGGGTACAAAAGGGGTTTTGCATTATTTATTAGTGTGCCTCTGTCAGATGTAATGAGGGCTATAAAGTATGTAAGAGTTTATAATTGGCTATCTGCAAGAAGTAATCCTAAGGGGGCTGTGTAAGGATCAAATAAATTATGCTTCATTATAGTAGTTATGCCAAGGATATTAGAAAATTGGTTTTGGTTAGAGGAAGAAAAATAAGGAGAAGCAGAAAAAGAAAACTCTTCACTACTTCCCAGACCCACTTCTGTCAAAGATTTTACAGTCTGAGGGAAGATTTCAGTATTTATCTTTAAAATTCCTAATGTGTTCAAGATGCTAAATAAGCAGTTGCCAAGATACTAGTACAAATAATGCATAAATGGAGTTTATCTAAATTGTTTTATTAATAAACTTCACTGAACTCTCCCATGTAGTTAAGCAGGAATCCCAATTCCCCATTATCCGCCATTGGCACATCAGCTTTCAGAAATGAAACTTTTATCTCTTCCTCTCAGGGGGACAAGAATGCTTGCCCTGCCCCCTCCTCCTTCCTGGAATCTAATTATTGTTCTCATAATTCAAAACAAGGACTCTGTGGCAGTAAATGAAACAGGAGAAAAAAAAATAAAATATGAACAGCTGGTCCTGGAAGCTGTGATGGTATCATTTTAAAATTAATATTTATATTTTAGAAAAGCCAGGAGTAAAGGGATCTCCATGTTTCTTACTTAGTTGTAGGGCTCTTCTAATGCTTCTGGATACAATTTTTGTTACAATGGAGGTGCCCCTGTAGTACGTAAGTTAGACAAGGAAAAGTCTTGTCAGATCCAGGAGGGAGGGAATATCCCTTCCCTTAAAGCAGTTGCTGGGTGTTATTCTAGTTTCAAATAGAAATTCCAAGGAAGACAGGGTTTCTCTCATGACAAAATATACTTGGTTTTCAACAATTTTCACTGCTGAAATTTCACTGGGATCACTTGCAGGTGGTTTTATTTGCATCACAGAAATCATAGGATGCTCATGCACTCAAGCAGGAACCAATGGCACAAGTGACCAGTGAAGAGCTGGACAGGCCATGGGAGTCAGCTGGTTCTGAAAGAAGAATGCAAACGAGTTAGCGTATGAGGAGTGTTGAAAATAAGGGGCTTTTCCTCCTTGAAGACTTTATAAACTGTTTGTCAGTCGCTCCTGCAGCCATCTAACATTCACCTCATAGCCCGTTCATTTTCTGCTTCAATTTTTTTCTTAAATTCTCTCTCAATCCTTGTAGGAGGTCCAGCCAATGCTGATATTGCTCCTTAGCATTCCCACTCTTATGTCCAAATAAAAATTCATGTCTTGTATCTAGGAATTGCATGGTCCATTCACTAAGTATTAATCCATTAAGCCAATGATCTTGTAAATTGGAGCAGAACTGTTGAGTGCTGGTGATGGTATCAAAGCATTTAATGGTTTTTACCAAGGACAGCCTTTATAGTGAAGAGTTTCTAGAAGAGTCTTCCACTGCTCATAAAGCATTATTTCTAAAAAGTTTTTAGGAAGAAGGGACAAAGATGAGCTCCAAGAGTCACACAGTTCATTTTAGTGTTTTGCTAGTTGGTATTATCATCACCTTCAAGGTCCTAATTTCATTGAACTCTCCTTTTGGGTTCTCTCCATTGAAAGCAACAATTTTGATTCATTTTTCAACTGCTGTCATAGTATTCTGGCATGGCTTTTTGGTTTTTTGAAGGGAAAATACCAACAGACTGTGGAAGCCAGCAGCCACAGAAATCCTCTGGGAAAGAGAAAGAGGCTGTGTGGAATGGCCATTTCTAGCGGGGGAAAAAAAAGGAATAAATTGGGCCTGCTTAATTTGTTATAGAGAAAGGTGGTGCAAAGAGGAAAGAAAATGAAATGGCTTCTCAGAGACCCAGTAAGGGTTTAGCAGAGTCCATGGTTTAGGGGGTGAACTGAAATTGCCACCGGAAGATACTGGTTAGACAATGTGAAAAGCTTCTGTGGCAGACACAGAGCCACAAGAACAGAATGTCTTAAAAGGTGGTGGGATCTCCATTGTGAGGAGGTTGATCTCCATTGTGAGAGCTCTTAAGAACAGATTTAACAAACAGTTCTTTCAAAAGGTACAAGTAGAGCTAATCCTGACTTTGAGGCTGAAAATGATTTAAATAACTTCTTCATGTCCCTTCCAGCCCTAGTTTTTTAACTAAACTTTACTGAACTCATTTCAAAATTGTTTCAAAGGTGGGATCATCAGAAGGGAGAAGCACACCCTTCTACTCAGTTCTTCCCTCTCACACATTGGTTTTCATTAACAGAAAGAGTCAAGTAAGTTTGAGATGTTGATAAGGTCGTCCATATGGATTCTCTCTGAAGAGGATAAGTGACAATGCCAAATTTTTCCAAGCTGCAGATGTGCAATATATTTGTAACAAATTGCAACTCCTATCCAAAATTATATTTATCACATTTTGTGGCAAACTGAAAAATGGGATCTATTTGAGGAAAATTGACTCGATAGAGTACTTCTGTCCTCTGCAAATTGGGTCAGTTATTGAGTTTGAATGCCTTTGCATAGGAAGCACAGAAAAATCTGTATTTTTATTTGTTTTTAAAAATAATTTTTTTCTTGGATATGTCTCGTGATGCAAGCTTTTCAACATGTGAAAATCATGCAGAACAAAACAGACAGTCTAACAGTATGAAACAGTATTTTGAGTGCCCCACAGTTCTAATTGGAGCTGTATTGAATCTTACCATCCCTCTTACTAAAAACAAAGTAGCTGAGAATGGGGTAATAGTTGGTTTAGTTTAATTGAGGAAGCCATATGAACAATCGATTTCACATGGAGTCTATTATTGCTTAGATTTAACTCCATTTCTTTTGATTTCCCACTGTAATTCGGCACAAAGGCAAACAGCACTGAATGCACCTTTGTTCATGCATAGATTAATTCATGTGCTTAGCTGCTTGCTCTGCAAGTAGCCTTGTTAATGTAAAGGGTATTTAAAAAGCTGCTTAAAATGCTTCAGATACTGCAGCAAATGAAGCTGACCTCTTCTCCACCAGCTCCCATGTATTTTACAGCATTTTGCTGTTTGAGCATTATCCATCAGCAGTGGATACACTGGACAGATAGAGATGCAGTTGATGGCTGCAGGCCTGTGTATCAACTATGCTGCTGGTGTGAACATTTTTGCAGAGTAGAAGACTTAAACCTGTGAAGCACCAGTGAGAAAAGCATAAAATGAAAAGTGATTCTCATCTGTGCTTGATGACTGCCACTGACTTTTACAGCATTATTTATCTTACTGTACTTCCTATCTAGAGAAGTGATTTCCAAACTCATTTGATTTGAGGGGTCTTAGAGACTCTCCAGTCGAAATGCAGAGCCATTCAGTCTTTATTGCAGGTATAGATTTCCTAGTAGCATGTATGAACTTCCTTGGAAAGTACTCTGTGGCTTGCCAGAGGGTCTGGAGAGTGTGTACTGAAAATACAACTTTAAAGTCTTGAGTATAGCTGAAGTTTTACTGACATGTGCAGTGGTTGATCTTCTATTAATCCATGGACAGCTCAAGTGAAATAAAACCAACTAAATTTTTTTTAAAAGGCAAAAGCCTGGTATGCAGTACTCCCCCGTTGGATACAGGCTTTACATCCATTCCATTTTCCCTGTGACTTTGGGGATATGCCACCAAAGTGAAGGAATTGGCTGCACATCTTTTGTTGCTTTATTCATCATCTACAAACAATTGCTTTTTAATAAATTACTAAAGACATGGAAAAGCAATTATTTGGTTTAATCCGTGACCGAATATTTCTAAAAGCAGCAGAATCACTGGAGTAGTGCTCTAGAGTCAGGGTGCTGGAGACTTACTCCTTAGTCTGAACAGATTGTGTTGAAAATGTATGGGGATGCCTGTCCATTTATCCATTTTTCTGCTTAGGCATCTTCACTGATGCAGGATGTATTTCCTTCATTCCCTCTTTACAGTCTTTCATGAGATCAGTTCATGTACTGGGAAATCCTTCAAGCATGGAGCTTCTGAAAAATTCTGTCTAGTTTTAGCCAGTTTCCGTTTGCTATTGAAATTCATATTAATGAAAAGGAATATGCCTTATCTACTATGACTACATGGAGTGTTATGCATTTTGGGAAGTTAGTTATTAAACTACCTTTTATTAATTACAGTAGGCACCCTTGTGTTTCTAATGGAATGATTTCTATTTAAATACATTATGCCATATGCCATATGCTGCTCTAGACTCTTTGAACTGTCAAGCATTTGATTCTGAGTCACAAAACGACGGGGTGAGCACACAGATGGATTGTCACATAAAGAAGTCTGATGGCATGTGATAATGCTCAGGCTTTTTTTTTTTTTCTTTTCCCTATAAAGCTTATAATGTATAAGCATTGATCATGGCTTGCCAAACAGAAATGAGCCGACAGTTAAACTCCAGAGTGTTTTCTGGAACTCTTCAAGCGTTTCAGTTCCACTCTGCAGACTCACTCTGCCTTTAACTGGACCATGTCACATCCTTTTCAGAACAATTGATGTCAATCATCTTATTGTGTGACAGACTCTGGGAGAAATGACACACAGACTTGCCAAAGCTAGTTTTGAGTGGTAGCAACTGAGGCAGATTAATGCCATTTTGAAGCAGCAACTTTTTCCATACAAATTGTTTTCTTTTAAAGTCAAGCATACAGGTTTACAGTCGGTAGAAACACAGTTTTTCCTTCAATCTTTTCCTTCTTCCTTAAAATTCAGGTAATTTCCTATAAAGGAAGAGAATTGATGACAGGAATTGAGATATTTGCATCTTCAGGGCAGAATGAGGGCAGAGGATAGAAGATGAGGGGTAAAGAAAAGTGTAAATAACTTTCGGTCAGGTTCATAAACTTTATAAAGGTGTTTACAATACAGCTATTTTCCCTCGGGGTAGGTTTCTAAGCTCACATTAAGATCAATAGATATCTAGGGTGGAACTCATCTGGCTAAATCTAGATGCCTTGCACTCTTAGAGATACCCTATGGTCTGCAAAATCTTTGTGTGGGCTGGCAGGTATGACAGAGGACTTAGAGGAGTCTTGCACTGCTCTGGAGAGGCAGCTGAAGGAGCAAGATACTGAACAGCAATTAAACTGGCAGAAGGTGACATATTTGGGTGGCTAAATCCCACTCTGGGTTTGTACTGCCAGTGGAGCACAATTCAAGTCATTGACCTACAAGTGCCTAGTGCCATTTGAGATGCCTTTGGCTATTCCACCTCCCTGCTGCCTGTATGTCATGTCTGCCAGTCCCATGTAAATGTCTTTGCTGTCTTAAGGGTTATTATATGAGCTTATATGAGCTTAGATGTGTCCTAGTCACAGACCTATGTTTATGCATTCTTTAGGATGAGAAAAAATGTCTTCTAGACTCCCCTGATTGTACTGCCAAGGATCTCAACTCAATTGCCACTGCAGAGGCACCTGCACAGGTTTGATATGCCCTGTGTCACCTGAGGCACCTAGAAAGGAAGCATTTCTGGGTGGAGAAATTTCCTTCTCTGGGCCTGAAGCACCTCTGTAGAAATGAGCACACCACCTTTGATCAAACGAAAAACATAGTGAAGTGATGCTTCATCTGTCAGAAAACTCCCATCTGCACCCTCCATTGCCCCATGTTCTGTCACAGTGAAAGTGAGGGCTGAGACTCTCCCATGACACAGCACTTTGCTGGCTGGATGCTGTCACACATTTGTAATACCTTTTTTAGGCTTCCTCTGCCACTGGCCCCACTTTCCAAGAGCTCTAGTAGGCAGGTGGCATTTCCTCACTGTGCCTGTTTGCTGAGGTTGGGAGCCAAGCAGGTGTCAGGCAGTGCATGCTCACGGTGTGGAGCAACCCAAAGCAACACAAAACGTCTCAGTAAAGGTATGGGGCTTGACAGTCAGAAAAAGGGGGGCTAAATAAAGTCAAATGCTGCAAATTAAAACTTGGAGCCCAGAACCACAAGAGAAAGGGTGGTGGGGTTTTGCCCTTGGCTGAAAACCCTATTTCCATCACTTTCAAGATTAAGCAGTGTTATTGGAGGCAAGATCTGCCAGCTGAAGGTTGTAGCATTTTATTCCTTTGGTTTGTGTTGTTCTTATGCTTCCTTTTGCTTTGAGTGTAAGAGTCCCTCTAATGTCCTGCTACAGGGAGGCTGTGGCAGAAACACTTTGACCTTGAGTGAAACCCTGAACTAACTTGCTCTCTCCCATGTCATGACCCTTGTAGGAGGAATGGGTGGAAATTTGGTGCAGCATAGAATTATTTCGTCGTGTGTGCCCCCACTGCTTGGACTCTGGGATGAGGCAGTCCCTTACTGAATTAATTCACATTTGTGAATTCACAGGATTGTACCCTCTCTCAAATGAGGCACATTAAGCTCAGGCTCAATAAAGAACCAGTCAAATGTCCTATGTTCAGTGACTACTAACTAAAGATAGAACATTTTGCCTGAAGTGTTGATCTTGTGTTTAATCCTAATAAAAACCCATTTCAGCTCCATGTCTGGGTTTCCTGAGGGACAGATACTAACAGCAATGGAAGGGATTGGTGTGATAACATTTCTCTAGCAGAAGAACAACAGAGAGACCGAAGAACAAAGTGATGGTGCTGAGAGAAGTTAGAAGTGTAACCCTAAAGAAGAGGTGTTCTGGGTGAAGTGCTGGGAGCTGCCAGGATAAAGACACTGTCCCTCACTAACTGAATTGAGGCTGGACTCCCACGAGCATGGGAGCCAGGCTGCCTGCAGCTGGCACAGCCCTCTGGCTCCCCTCTTTTTCTCTTGGCCCCTGCTGTTCTGCCCAGGCTCTGGAGTTTGTCTTAATCTGTCCTGACCCTCTTCTATCGCTCCATTGCTGCTTGGTATCAGCTCCTGGAGGGTTCTTTGAACAGGGACTTCAGAAGCTGTGTCTACTAAAGTATTTCCCATCCCAGTTTTTAACCAATTCTTCTTCAAGCACAATGTTGGTTAAGGCATGTCTGAAAGCAACAGACAACTTCAGGTGCCAGCTCCATTTTACTTGCACACTCTGGAGTCACTTTTATAGGAGGTAAATGCTTTAAAATCATTACAGCGAGGTGAGTTTTTAAATAACAAGAAACAGAGAATCAAAATTCCTGCTGCATCTAAAAATTGGTTTTGTTTTGCTTGTAGAGATTACTGTACCTTCAAATGACAGATGGGAATGTGAAAACTTCCTATCATCCATGAACATTCAGGCTGGCTAATAGAGAAAAAATGTGAAAGGAAAAATCATCATTAAAATGGTCTTGAAAGTGATGACTTACAAATTATTGTCTGTCAGCTTCTCCATATGGCCTGAATATCTGTCAGATGAACAGTATACATTAGAAATTCCTTACAAAACAAACAAAAAAATTTGGCAAGTTTTGGCAAAGAATGTTAACTGCATCCCAGCCAGACCCCTTACAATCATGAAAAGAAATGGGAAAGACCTTTCTTTTTGGTCAGGTCTGAAAATAAAAGGGGAAAAAGTAGATAATGGGGAAGAGAAAGGAGGAAGATAATTTTAAGTAGGTATTTCTCACTAAAAAGTGGCTGTACAAAAATAAACCTTCAGTTCTGGTTTTATTTTCTCTTTGCAGTACATATATCAACTCTGGCCCATTCCTTTAGTTTTTCTAAGTGAAAATACAAATTGGGTTTTTACAATTACAAGGCCCAGTGAAGGGTTCCTTCCTTCTTCAGAGGCTTCCCAGGGTCCCTGTTACAGCAGCACAGACCCCTCTAACTGCTGGGCAAGGAGTCCTTTATGGTACCCAGCAGTCCCTTTCACTGCATTCATAGGGTGTAACTGTCTGGAGCTGAGGATATACAAAAAATGAGTGCATGTAAAAAGCTCTTAACAAGCCCATAATCAAGGAAAGCCACCACGGGTCTAGTTACCATTTTAAAATGCATTTTGTAGCAGCAAGGATCTGAGGCTGAGTCCAAAGCTAAGTGCCTCATTCACTGCCATCACCACCTCACCACCTCTCTCTATTCATCAAACTGATGGTTTTCATCACCAGACTTAGCTGAATCATGTGCTTAGATTCACCCTAGGCAAGGGAAAAGGAAGGCTTGGATTTATTTAACAGACTTTTGGGGGATGCAATCATCAAATGGACTGACAAAATAACCAAGAATGAGCCATTTAGCAATCAGGGAACGCTGTGCCCTCAACAAGTGAGAGGAAGAGCTGTAAAACAGGACTTTCAGCTCTGAATGGCCAGGACAGTTGCAATTAATTTATGATGTGGTGTCTGCACGGATTGTTTAAGGCACATCAGGTCCTTGAGCGGAGGCTCCTATTGAAGGAAGCCACAGTAGCAATCTGAGAACAGCCCACCACAGGGATTTGCAAGTTTCCTTTGTTGTGCACTGGCTTTTGCTGATAGGGCTTGGTGTTTATGAGTGCAGTCATTTTGCCCTCAACAAAATCTGGTTAACATCTCTGGGTTTGTTAGTCCTTCTGTATTTATTGTTCAAGACTTGCTCATCCAGGCTATTCTTGGCGATATTAATAGTGGTTAATATTTTACCTCTTGGAGTAAGCTGTTTGCTGCATGCCACAAATCATTTCTGTATCACTTCAAAGATGAGACCTAGATCTGTGCCAAGCCACTAATGTAATTACTGTCCCTTCCCTGCCGCATCCACCATATGCAGAACCTGTTATATGTAATTATTTTCAATCACAAGCACCACTCCAGACAGACAAGATCATCTTTCAAGTGCTAAGTGTTACTAATGTACGATCATGCATTATACTCACAGCAAGAGTGACAGGGAAGGCACTCTGGGAGGGACAAGGATTACTCTGGATGGTTTAATATTAAGGCATCCACTATCTGACCCCCTGGTTTGCAGTTTTACAATCTGTAGGTCTGGGCAGCTCCTCACTTAGCCACATAGGCTGGTTTTAGAACACTTTTTGAAGTGATCCATCATTCTGCATGGACCACACAAAGAGCCTAGGGGCTGTCTGGGACCCTCTTAAATACTGAAGCCAAGGTCTTAATTCCAGCTTTGGCTTGCCAAGGCTTGTTGTGCTCAGTCTGCCCTGGATGTCTCTCCCCATGCCTTGCTAGCACATTGAGCCAGATGCAGCATTCACAATAGCAGTGTTTCACAGATCAGGGCAAGGAGCCTGTTTCATTCCCAAATATGGAACCTCTCCAGAAAAGCTGGTCTGTGACAGTGCCAACACCTCCATTGGTACATGGCACATCATCTAAAACAGCTGCCAAGAGCCACCAGCACCTCCACTTGCTGACTTGCCCCATCCCACTGACTGGGTCCCTCACACCTCGAGGCCACAGCCCCTTTTGTGAAGGTGCCATTTAGGGATCTGCACATTTCCTTCCCCCTTTCAATTTCTTTTCACAAGTGTAGTGGATAATGGAAGATGACAGAGGGTGGTAATTACAGCACATTGTTGGTTTTGGTTTTCTTCCTTTTAAAAAAAAGTTATAGGCATCCTAAGCATTTTAAGCAGCTGTAAAGATGGGTGTGGTATCCCGGGTAGCATAGCTGGCTAAATGCAATGGCTGTAGAGCAGGCCAGAATATGACTTTTGAGCTAAACTAGTAACTGCTCTTTACTGAAGCTGCAAAATTAGCTTAATGATTTCCACTGGGTTTGCAGCCCTTGGATTCAGCTTGGATCTTTCACTGGAGGTTGCAGCTGTTCAGCAGGATCTACATCCTCTGTAATTAAATAAATTGGCTATGAGCACGTATGAATTATTAGTGGTAATAGTATGCAGCCTTTTTGCTTTTGCAGGATCTGATCCACACAGTTGCTTACAAACAGAGATGGGTTGATTAGAAGGGAAGGAAGGGACTGAGGGGCTTTTGTCCAAGTCCTATTAACACCACAGGCTTTGAGGCACACTCCACACTTTCAGTGCATAAAAGAAGGGAGCCAAAATGCCTGTTCTCAGCTCCAGTGCCGATGCAGACCAAGGCAGCATTAGTCCTTGTAGTGGTTTGGTTCAGTTCGCCAATTCTGAATTTCCCCAATTTCAATCAATTTGAATTTTTCCCGGCCAAATGCACCACTAAATGTGGTGGGTTTTCCTCGTGCTGGTTAATCACCAGAGCACTCTCCTGCTGTAAAATAGGATCAACTAGGAGAAAAGCAAAGCAGGCTCAAAACTTCAAGAGAAAGACAGTTTATTAACAGTAACTAAAAGAAAGAAA